>ML792339.1:400294-425388 GCA_009831015.1 Picea engelmannii | reverse complement strand
GTGTTGACTAGCTTGTGTTTCCTCTAATCACATTACTTGTAGAAAAAAGATGGATTTTTGAAATCATTGACTTTGGATCCTTTGATCATATCTATGGTCATCGTTGACTAAATCTCATGTGAAAGGAGGAGAACTAATCAACTAGCATAATAATTTGGTTGATTGGAAGAGGGATTGTTTGAGTTAAAAGTGAGTGAAATATTTATCAAGCAATATCTGAATCATATAATCATGACCAGACTGAACTAGCATGTCAATTGGGTGAATGATCTAATAAAATATATTGTTGGCAAAGAAGTTTATTGGTAGATTTATTATAGAGAATAGTAGTAGGATTGATGCAGGAGCAACACTCCACCTCAACAGTGTGCCAGCATTCCAACACATCAAATCACATTTAAGAAGGGAAGAGGTTCCAACCCTCTCATTTTTCCCTCATTTTAAAATTAAATGTAATTAAAATCAAATTAAATGTTGTCAGGATTGATAGAGCTGATTCACACCTTTGTACAGGCAGTAGATGAAGTCACCTTTATTAGGCTTGAGTTGGACAGATCTCGAGCATCGCCTGAAATCTAAATTGTTAATGATATTTCAATGTCATCTTCCTTAGTAGTTAGGCGCTGTAAATGGTGATTAGACACCACTAGAGTAGTTGGAGGGAAAGGCTCAAGGATCCCCTCTTGTATAAAGATTTGTAAAATATGCCCAATAGAGGGGGGTTATTGTAGTTGTTGTTGAAAGTAATTTAGAGTATAAGAGAATAAGGAGAGGAGATATTTGAGACTATGTTGTAGTATGAGCTTGTACACATTGTAAACATACATTCATATTAATACAAGGAGAGCATTTTTTCCTACATATGATTATGTGTATGGTTTATGTGTTTAATGAATGTTATCTGTGTGTGTTTATGAATGTATGTTGTAGATGTATGTGATAGGTTTTCATCTGCAGGAATAGACAAAATTCTATATATGTGACTTTGTTGGATTATTTATGGGCTCTTTAGGCTGTGAAAGGAGTGCACAACAGGGTCTTTAAAACTCTATAGCCAGCACAAGGAGTCTGAATCTGGAATCTTACGAGTCAAAGAAGAACATGCCAGGAGGGCACACCAGAATAGTTCACATATTCAGAGAGGAGCCTCAAGGTTATTGAACACCTTAAAGGAGATATTGTGCAGAGGAGGCACAAAAAGTAGAATTGTTGAAAATTCTGTAGAGCTCTACCATGTGGGAATTGAGCAGTTGAAATGTGCACAGACAAACTCTATTTCGATTTCTGAGAGAGAGAAGTGTCAGGGAAGACATCCTAGAGGTATTGAACACTTTGGTAAGCTAACAATAGAGATACTTCATAGTTTTTTAACACTCTGAAGGAAAGGCTCAGCAAGGAGTGCTCGAACAGGTGCAAAGAGTGCACAGGATCGACACATTTAGAAGCGTTGGGAGAGGTTGAAGGAACCATAGTTGCTAAAAAAAACTAGGGAAAGGAGCTCTCCAAGTGTACATTGAGAAAATGCAGGAGATGCATCAGTGAACTTGAAAGAGTTCAGGGTCTAGAAGAAGACCTGTGCAAGGAATGCACCAGGCCAACACTTAGACAAAGTGTTAAAAGTTTGAAGCCATCTAAAGGTTCAGCAGAGCGCAAGGAGTGTGTGAGAACTTTTATTCAAAGTTTTGGGAGAAAGTTTTCCAAGAGGGCACACCACGTGGTTAAGACTCGGGGGAGAGTTGATTACAAGTCCGCAAAGAGAGCACAAAGAGTGCGCCAGAGGTAAAGTTTCTTTCTCTTTACAAAGCTCAGGAGGAAGAGCACCGAGTTTCCAGGAGGGAACCATATAATCCTTTGAAGGAAGCAGAGGGTCAATACCCTTAGGAAACTGAGTAAGTTCAAAATCTCAGAAGAGATAGTGCAAGTGTACACAGAGATCTTGCAAGACACGCAAAGGATAAGGATCTTTACATGTTCAAGCTGAGGAGATAGCACAAGGTGTGTGAATATGGAATTGTTCCAAGTCCCAAAGATTAGAAGGAGAAGCACAAGTCAAGACCCAACAGTTGGGCACAGGAGAAGGTTCAAGGGCCAAATCCTTTGACACTTTCAAAATTTCCCAATCTTGGGAGAAAGCCAAAGCTTACAAGGAGGAGCTATAGCAACCGTCAGATCAGCTACAAGGGAGAGATATGGACCATTGAATTCCACATCCAGACACCATAGGGAGTAGGTGCAAGAGAGAGACAGATCCTAACTTTTAGATTTGGGCAGGAAGGACTAGCATTCGTTGGATCTAGAGGTAAGTGCACGAGCCTTAAACTCTTTCTTAAGTGCACAAAAGACAGAGGACTCATGAAGTCCCAAAGTTCAGAAGTCAATCAGAATCATCCATCGTCTAGGGAGACAGGTGACGAAGGATCAAAGAGTTCGGGAGGAAGAGCTTTGGAGAAATTGTTGGGAGAAAAAACCATTTTCTGTTGAATTCGCGAGGAGAGAAGTCATCCTAGCCATTGGTGTTGGGAAGGACACATGGCAGAGATCCATGAGCTTCAGAGGAAGATTCCTTCATAGGAAAGGCGAGGGAAGAGTGTGTAAAACTCACGAGGCTTGGAAGAAGAAAAGTAGATCCTGGTCATTGATCGCCAGGAGGCACGTAGTGTCAAATAGCACGTCTAGAAGGAAAAAGGTAAGTATGGGAGGAGAACTCATGAAGGTCGAAGTCCCAAAGTCATCCCAGCTATCCATTGAAGAAGGACGCATGGCAAAATATCTACTAGCTCGGAGACTTAGAACTCTGACGGTTTTGTGGAGAGGTGGTTCAAAGTTAACTGAAGCATCGGAGCCCGGAGTTACTGTGGGTCGTTGATCCCAAATGGGAATGAGGACCATTGATCCTATTTCCGTGGTTTAGGAGGATTTTGACTTTGGAATAATTAGTCATAGTGTGAAGTGAGAAGCGTCAGAGTTTGAAGTTTTGAGTCACCCTTTGAATAGGCGCCTGGTCACAGACTAAGATCATATGGGGAGAGGGGGCCTAATGGAAGGATCTAGCGCCCACCAGTTTAAAATGGCCAAGAGCACCAAGACAAGGTGTTGCGGGTTTCATAGAACCAACGCTTAGGAGAAAAAGAGGCCTGTGTAAAGTGGTTTTGGGTTTCAGTAGGGGCCCGAAGAGTCAATCCGACTCAATGTTTTGAACGATCCTAGAATGAGAGGTCGCAAAACCCATAGGAGAGAAGGGGGTCTTGCATCAAGGATCCCTAGTGCATTTAGGTCATGTTTATTATTGAAGTCTATTATTGTAGTAAATACAATTCAATAATTTCCTTAAGGATTGTTGATAGAAAATTCAGATGTTTTCATAACATTGGAGAAGATATATTTATGTTTTGGGTATTTGAATAATTGAAGACAATGCTTGTTATTACTATGAATCATTACCCAACCAATTGATAATTTCATTTTTCTAGAAGAATAGACCTGAGTTCGATAACCTTTTGGTTGCTTTATCACTTTGGAAATATATGTTTATATTGTTTGATTATATGAGCTTTGGAGATAACATGTTGTTGTTGTGTTGCTTGTAATTATTTAAATTAAATACTAGGGACCTATATCCTTAGGGTTTTATTATGTTTTCAATATATTAATGTTGTATTGAGTTTATCAACCATACATTATATTGTGTATTTTTTACCAAGTCCAAGATTCACTATCAAACTACAACAATATACTTATAAAGTTTTAAATCCTATTTAAATATGGTGCCTTTGATGTTTTTTTGAAGAAAATGGAGGGATACCATGATCTCCTTTGTGCAAAATTTATTTCTTTGAAAATTAATATTGCTTAGTGGTGGGTAGAGAATGGATTGAAGGAGAATACTAATGTATTGGGTAAAGATAATACCCAACATGAGATCGAGGTTTCTTTCTTTCAAGTATATATAGATGAGCTTCTTGAGGAATCTTCTCCACTCTAAGGAGACAATGTGTGGTTGTTTCATGAATAAAAAAATTCAAATAACATATTATGATATTTTATCATTTCATATGGCTAAGAAATATGTGACTATTTAGGAATTATAGAATTTCAAAATAGGTCTTGAAGTAAAAGTCAATTGATTACAAAATATTGTGAAGAATTATAATGTTGAGGAGATTCACAGTGTGTTTGAAAACCCCTCTTAGACTACTTCTTCTATAGATGTCCATGATGATATTTATGGTATCTTGTTGATTCTAGTAATGATGATGTTGATGGTTTGGCCTCTTTCCATGCCTTATTTAAATTGTTGTTATGTTTTCTCCATAGTTTGGAAAACATGATATAACTATTGGTTCTTATATGTTGAGTAAGATGGGTTATACTAATAGTGGACTTGGGGAGGGACGATAAATTGTTTCTTTTAAAATTATTCTTAGGGTTGATTAGATACGGTACTTATATATGATGGGACTTAATAAAAAATAAAAATGGGTTTACATCATTTGTTGTAGGTGAAAGTCACCCAATTGAGTTGTAGGAAGAGAAACTGACTACTGATGATTTTGTTGAGTCTACTAAATATTTGTTTGATAATGATATGAAAAAATTGGAAACTATTATTGATGATATGTAGAGTTACCTTACACATTTGATTGAGTAGGAATTTGAACGTGTGCCTTCTATTCAATAGGGATAAACTTGTGTACCATATAAACATCCTCATCATATATATTAGAGAAATATGTCCAAGAATAAAAAATCATTGAATTATGGTAGTTCTTTTTATATGTATGTACATAAGACGTATGAGAGGAAAAATATTGGCATAGTGAAAACCACCAGGGTTGAGTGTGTTTGGATTGATGACTAGTCATGGAAACCTTTGAATAGTTTCTTGTAGATTTCCTATAGATGTGTATAATAAATTCTATAGCAATGTGATTTTTCTATTTTTTTCTTGTTTATCCATTGGTTTATTGGTTGACTAAGGTTCGAGTGGTTGTATTAGTCAACTAATTTTTTACTAAAAATTCTACTTGATAATTATGTTGTTCAACATGTTTCTCTTTATCAACATTTACCTGGGATAACTCTCGATAAGATTAATATACATGAGGAAGGATTAAGTGGTAGTTTCCCATGTTTCCACATAATGAAAATATTGTTTTCAAGGAAGGGCCAATCGATATTTCCCAAGACTCCCACTCTATGAAAATATTATGCTCAAAGAATGACCAACCAACCCTTCACTCCACTCCCCCTCAATAAGAATATTATGCTCAAGGAAGGATTGAATGACTCATACCCAACCTTCTCCTCAAATACAATAATATGATCAAAGAAGGATTGACTGGCAAGTATAGGATAATCTAGAAAGGGTTGGTTAACCCTTCACCTGTCTCTCCCCACATGAGAATAATATTCTTGAGGAAGGGTTGATTGACCCTTCTTTGGGAACTCCATTAAACATAATAACATTTTTGAGAAGGGGTCATCTAACCCCTTCCAATGCCAACAAATGAAAAAAATAGTATGTTTGAGAAAGGGTTAGTTAACCCTTCCTCAAGTTCCCCATTAATGTGAAGATTATGCTTCAGAAATGGTTGGTCAACCCTTCTCTAGGCTCCCCATAAACATCTATATTATGCTCCAAGAAGGTTAATTTGACCCTTCTTGATCCAGATTGGATCATTATATTATTTTTCATCTATCTCGGTACTTTATCGGTGGAAACATTGGAGGAATCAACTTGCTGGGATATTTTGGTGGCTCATCCAAAATTGGAAATTTGGGTCCAAAAAACCATGTGAAATATTCTGGAGCCATTTTCAGGAATCAAACGATATTTTTTTATGGTCCAAATCTTACTATATTATACACACTAAGATATTTCCAACAGTGGAATATTTGCCTCAATCAAATTTCATATGTGAAACTTATTCCTCCTGCAAGTTGACCTATTGTATCGATCACCATGGTGTGAGTGGATTCCATGTCAAGCCCCATTACTTAAACGTGTGGGGCTAGCCATAGTGAATTTTCTATAACAATTTATAAGGGACAAACTGGATCACTAATTGAGGAATTAGGTATGCAATACCCTAACCCTAGATGGCCATCGATCTATGTTAAATATCGGGTCAGTAAGAGGAGAACGAGTTCCATTCTATCTTATTGTATTTTGTTCCATAGTAGAGAAGAACAAATGGGATTGGAAAATTAGAGAGAATAACATAGGGGATTAATGTTTTATAGTATCCTAATAGGCCACATGTTTCAGGTAATACCATAGAGAGTGTCTTCTCCTTTGTACTCACATTATTTCCATACTAGAGAAAAGAGAGCAGCGAAGCCTCACGTTCTAGATGGACTTTCTCCAGTAAGGGTTTCCAAGAGAAAATAGTTTTTTTAATTTGTGGATGGTGTGTTATTGCATTTTTCTATTATATATTTTCCACATCTTATCTATTTATTACATAAGCAAAAAAACAGTAACTATAGATTTTGTTATCTAAAGGAATTTAACCTTTGTAGTTTATATTTCAATTTAATATATCAAATATGTTGTGACAATTTTTTCTATTGGAATATCCACAAAAGTTTACAAATCATATTGGTACCAGATAGGGTTTCTTTTGGGTATTTTTGGGAAGTTGTAGGATCCAGGAGTCAACTTAAAGAGAAGTTGCAAAAACCCTAGCCATGGTAGATAAGTTTGTTCATAACAACCCTCGAGATCTAGTAGAAGAGATATTTGAGAGGTTGAAAGAAAAAGTCATTGATATCAGTTGCAATATGAACCTCCTCATGGAAACTCTAGCAATCAAGCTCAGACCATTTGGAGATGATTGAGGCTCTAACTCGGAGATCAGATCGAAAGGGAAATCGGGAGATCAAGAAGACCCAGGAAAGTAGTGTTGGAGTTACTTCACACACACCTAGGATTTCCTTTTCCTAAGGTTTGTCCTTGTTTATTAGTCATTATTCAATCTCCTATATTTAGGAAGAATATTACTCTAGGGAGAACATTCTCTTCAGTTTTCACTTTAGTTTGATCATTTGAGTGGAGTCTAATGATACATTGGGATTATCACCATGAAGCATTGGGATCATCACAAACTAATGTGCATTGTCCTTGGGATCAACAATAGACTAGCACATTACTCATGATTCCCTAATATCCTCCTCACTTCACTCTGTTTCAGTCAATTAACTAAAGAATGATAGACTAGTTAACTCAGATTAGGTGGCACTTCAGTCACATAATTACTTGAGAGACTAGACTAGGTGGCAGTTTACTCCTGTAACTGTTGGTGTGTGTCCAAATAACTCTAGACCACCACTATGGTGCATTAGTTACTCATGTATCCTATATCTATTGTAAAGTATTCAATCTTTGAGTGTGGAATACGGTTAATGAGAATTTTTCCATTCTTTCTCTCTTGCTTCTTCTTTCTCAATTCTCTCTGCAAATGTGTGTGGTATTTTCTATATAGATCTATTATATCTAGGTTCAACACATTTACATGGTACTAGAGTTGACAGACTGCTAAGAAAAAGATACACCAAATTATTTTTTGCAGGTACTGAAGATTGAAGAATGCAAAAAATATGGATTATTCATCGGCAATACTTCTCATGCCTCAAAACTATTTGGAGTGGAAGAAAAAAAAAATTCTTCTGCTCAGATGAAGAGGATTGTACCAAATAACTATGTCAATGGAAGTAGAGATTGATTCCGCCGATGAGAAAAACAATTTTCTCAATAGACAAGATATGGCCATAGGATGTATCCTCTGGTTTATTTCTCCTGAAATTCTCCATAAAGTATATGATGACTCACAAGAATAAAATCCAAATGAATTATGGACCATATTGGAGGTTCTATTTGGGAATAAATAATATTGTGAATATTTCATGCAGGAGGTTGAATAGATAGAGCCAGAACATAATCCATCAGAAGATCAAGCCTCTTATTATGAAGAGTCTTCTACAAAAGTATTTGCACAAATTTGTATTCCATTAATTGAAGATGATGTCAACTCCATTTCATATTTGTTTTCTGAATTTCATGTGGAAGATATATTACATGCATCTCAGGGGTCACATGCATACACTTTTCCATGCGCAATGCATGCATCTCAGGAGACAAAAATGGATCCGTGCACATCAGACGTAATTATGATATTTTCTAAGAAACGTTTGCAGAAAAAAATTGTATATTTGAATTTCTCTCGGTAAAATATCCAATTTCAAAAAACAAATCGTCCGAAACGGAGTCCGGGAAGTGAATTTATGATCGTTCTAAAATCAACAAAATTTCAACATTTTTTCCAGAACCGGCCGCAAGGTTTTCAAAATTTCATCTAAAATTTATTTGGATCTTATTAATTACAAGAAGAGAAAGTGGATATGTGTAGACATTTCAATGATGCATCTACTTCATCAGATCTATGCAAACATCTACATCTTCAATAAAATCTTCAACGAGCACAAACTTGCACAATTGCAAAGTCTTGTTGGAGTGAAGGACATGGTTGCTTAGCAACTGTTTTTTGTTCCTTCTCATTTTAATTTGAGGGGGGGGGGGGGGGGGGNTTCCCATGGGTTTTTTCCATAAGGTTTTGCCTCTTTCCTCATTTATTTCAGTGTATCTTTTGTATTTGGGTACCTAACATGATCTCGTTGTGGGGACCCATTCTTTATTTTCAACATAGTGATGTTCAAGGGGGGTGTTGGAGTTACTTCACACACACCTAGGATTTCTTTTCCTAAGGTTTTTCCTTGTTTGTTAGTCATTATTCAGTCTCCTATATTTAGGAAGAATATTCCTCTAGAGATAATATTCTCTTCAGTTTTCACTTCATTTTGATTAGTTGAGTGGAGTCTAATGCTACATTGGGAGTATCACCATGCAACATTGGGATCATAACTAGCTAATGTGCATTGTCCTTGGGATCATCACCATACTAGAACATTAATAATGATTCCCTAATATCCTCCTCACTTCACTATGTTTCAGTAACTTAACTAAAGACTGATAGACTAGTTAACTCATACTAGGTGGAATTTCAATCCCGTAACTACCTAAGAGAATAGACTAGGTTCCAGTTTACTCCCATAATTGTTGGTGTGTTTCCAGATCACTCTAGACCACTGTTAGAATATGAAGGATTGTGCTTGTTTTACCATTGACAATACCCTTGTCACCCAACCATAGGCCGAAGCCACTCTCTGAGCACCTTGACCTTAACAGAGAAAAGAATCCTGGTAGCAATCCAATAGCCAAGAGAGGCTAATGCACCAAGAAAGAAGTAACAAAGCTGATGAGATAGTCTCACCCAAAAACTAGTGCAGCACCTTCCCCAGGACTTGCGCACAAAAATACTGGACTGCAGTGCGCATCAACTGCTCTCTGCAATTCTGAGAAGTGTGTCAAATGAGAGATGGGCACCCTGTATTTATAGTGATTCTGGCAGACTTGCTAGGGCCGACTTCTCCTTCTGGTTACTAATTAATTCATATGAATCATCTATTGTCAGATGACATCTTGTCTAAGGTTTCCTTCATTTCTTTGCTTCCTTCCAGAACATTCTAATCTTGTCAAAGGTCACAATAGAGGTTCATACCTCCCGAAGCTACCTTAATATCAACACTCCCTCCTAGCTAGGGAGGTATGGTCTTGAGCACAATAGACCATTCAACTAGTAGCATCACGAGCACCGTCATTATTATCCAACTGAATAATTCTCCATGACAACTAGCACAATATCAATTGATAGAACACAACTGTGTTGTATCCATGGTAGTACATAACTACACTCTAGTGGTTTACTACCACACCAAGTAGCATACAAGTACTTGATCAGTGACATATAGTCCCAAACAGTGGAACATATCCACCACAGTAGCATAATTCTATTGTCTGGAGACAAGCAGTCTCCATAACAATCATCTCATGCCAACCTGCACAGAAAATATTGTTAAAGATAAACTGAATCATCTGGGCCAATCTTTCACTCACATCTATGAAATATGAAAGAATATCTTCCCTCGGAGTAGAACAATGAGATATCTGGACTATTCTTCTCAAGCAAGGAAGAATAATTGTCTTGTCTTCTGAACCTGGACCATTCCCCACCCTGGTCCATTCTTCCTACACTAATCAAAGTGCACCCTGGAGAGAATGTATAAACCCTAAGGAATGCCTATCCCTGATTGTTGATCCTGGACCATTCCCCACCCTAGGCCATTGCTCCTACACTAATCAAAGTGAACCCTGGAGAGAATGTATAAATCCTAAGGAATGATTGTCCAGACCATTTCCCTTGTTAACCATAAGAGGAAAATATTGTCCTGTATCAACCTCCAAAACAGACCATTCCTCATGTTAACCACAATGAGAAATCGTTGTCCGGCGAGGCGGGCTAGTCTTCTTGATTAACCCGCAAGAAGAGAGACTTCCCTAGACCACTCCCCATGTTAACCACAATGTGAATTCGTTGTCTATGATACATCAACAATCTAGACTAATTTCCCATGTTAACTACAATGGGAAATCACTTTCCGTAAAAAATCTCAATCCACTTTCCGAACAGGAAAGAATCTACCCGAGCTGGACTATTTTTCAATCTCAAAAATAAATGTCTTCAATAATATATTCAATGCTCCCTCCCAACCTAGAGAGTCATTTCTTCCCTTTTAGCTAAGGGAGTTATTTCCATGATCCCCATCTTCTCTCGAAAATATGCAAACTTTATTCTGGATAGAGGCTTTGTCAGGATGTCTATTTTCTGCTCATCTGTGGGGATATACTTGAGATTTACCTCTCCTTCCTAGACTTTATATTGAATGAAATATTATTTGATCTCAATGTGTTTCGACCTCTCATGAAACGTGGGATGTTCTGATAATCTTATATAACTTTGATTATCACAATATATTATGGTCGATTCTGGAATCTGATCAAATAAATCAGAGATTAACTTCCTTAGCCATATTGCTTTTGTGCATGCTTCACATGCTTCGATATACTTTGCTTATGTTGTGCTGAGTGCGACATACTTATGTTTCTTGTTGCCCCAAGATATCATAGCGGAGCCCAAGCTGAAACACATGTCTGAAGTGATCTTTCTGTCTTTTGCACTTCCTGCCCAATCTGAGTCTGTGAATCCATGAAGTTGTATATCGTTGGATGTGGTATATCTCAAGCCATAGTTTATTGTTCCACAAATATATCTTAATACATGTTTTGTAGCTATCCAATGCTCATGTCTCAGTTCCACCTGGAACTAGCTTAGTGTATTCACGAAAAAACAAATGTCTCGTTGAGTATTTACCAAATACATCAATGACCCAATTAGTTGTTGATATAGAGATGGATCTACTGGATCAGAATATGGAATATTTACTTTTCTTATATCTGTATTCATCGGAGTGTCAATGGACTGACAATCCATCATTCCAAACTTATGAAGGATCTTTATTGCGTACTTTCCTTGTCCAAGGAATACTTCACCACGCTTCTGCCATACTTCTAGTTCCAAGTAATAATGCAAGAGACATAGATATTTCATATCAAATTCCAAAGCTAGTTCCTTCTTGCACTGGATGATGTGAGACTCTTCACCTGTTATGAATAGATCGTCAACATATAGTAGTAGAATTACAGGCGCATTGTCCACGAATTTGTAATAGAGGTTTGGATCTGCATGACTCTTGGAGAAACCAAGTCTTGTTAAATAGTTGTCCATTCTAGCATACTAAGCTCTTGGAGCTTGCTTGAGTCCATATAGGGATTTCTTCAATCTACAAACATGAGTGTCTTTGGAATGTACCTCAAATACTTGGGGTTGTTCAATATATACTTCTTCTTCAATTTCTCCATTGAGGAAATATGTCTTTACATCCATATGATGTAAGTTCCATCCCATGGAAGCGGAAAGAGATATGATAGATCTAATGGAAGTATATCTAGCCACTAGAGAGAAGGTTTCATCATAATCTTCTCCCTCCTTCTGGGAGAACACTCTAGCTATGAATCTTGCCTTGTATTTATCCACGCTTTTGTCTGTTGCATGTTTGATCTTATATACCCATTTTGAAGTTGCCATTGATTTCTCTTTAGGTCTCGGTATGATTTCCCATACTTCATTACTCATAATCGATTGATTCTCTTCCATCATAGCTTCTTTCCATTGTCCCTTTTGAACTTCTTCTTCAAATGTGGTAGGTTCTTCATCTAGAAGTTTCGTCATATAAGTTGCATAACTTGAGAATCTTTTAGGCTTCTTAAATTTTCTAGAGGTCCCATCTGGGGCTTTGAGTCCTTCTTCTTCTTGCAAAGTAGCTTCAAGCCATGCTGGTCATTTCTTGATCTTTGGTAAGGTATATGAATCAATGTTATCACATGGTTGCATCAAATGATCAGGTTGTTCCTTTTCATCATTTTGTTTTTTTGTGCTTTCTTTAATAGGTTCTTCATACTCTTGTTCTTCTATAGTTTATTCTATGGATTTCTTGAAAGCCATGTTTTTGTTGAATGTTACGTATCTTCTTACTTCGATATTATGTTGTTCTGGAATACATATTCTATAAGCCTTGGATGAATCACTGTATCCCACGAATATTCCCTTCTTTCCTGAGGGTTCTAGTTTATTCCTTTTGTCCTTGGGAATGTGAGTAAACTAGACATCCAAATATTCTTAGGTTTTCCAAGTTAGGTTTCTTACCTGAGACGACTTATTCTAGTATCATGTCCTTCAAAATACGATCAGGACTTCTGTTATGCACATATATTGTTGTCGTTGTTGCTTCTCCCCATAAGAACATGGATAGACCTTGATCATTAAGTAAGGCTTTTATAGTTTCTTCAATAGATATGTTCTTTCTTTCTACTACACCATTTTGTTGAGGGTTATGAGGAACAATCATCTCCCTCCTAATCCCTACCGATTTGCAAAATGAAACGAATTCCTTTGATGTGTATTCTCCACCATTATCTGTTATTAGCGTCTTGATCTTTTTATTCGTGAGGTTTTCTATATCTTCTTTGAATTCTTGAAACTTGTTGAATACTTTGTCTTTTGTCTTTAGTAGGTATAACCAAGTCTTTCTTGAATATCCATCTATAAAGATTACGTAGTAAGAAGATCCTCCTAGAGATTTTACTGGCATCGGACCACAAACATCTGAGTGTACCAGATCTAGAATCTCCTTAGATCTGTTATTGCTCCTTGGGAATGGTTTCTTGATATTCTTGTCAAGAGCACATCCTTTGCAGATTACTGCATGTGTAGACTGCAACTCTATTATTCCTTCAACCATTCCTTTGAGAAAAGGTAATGCTTGATAGTTAATGTGAGAATTCCTTCTGTGCCAAAGCTCATTGGGATTGACTTCATCATGTACAAGAGATTATTCATTTTGTTCTAGTATTCTATATAGATTTCCTTCACGACTTCCAATAACCCTAGCATTCTCTATGTTGGATTCTTTATGCCAAGATAATACTTTTCCATATATGAAGGCTATTATGTTTCCTTTGTCTTCTAGGAAGGATATGGATACAAGATTCTTTTCTAAACCAGGTACATATAAAACATTGCTTAAGTGAACATAGTTACCTGTTTTCATTTTAATGGAGGCTTGTCCAAATCCTTCCACGGGGTAAGTGGTTTTGTCTCCAATCTCTACCTTGTACGAGGTCTTCTTCTCATTTAGATTTGAGAGTCTGGCCTGATTTCCTGTCATGTGCCTAGAAGATCCGCTATCGATTATCCAAATCTCATCTTCAATCGTTCCAGTGTGTGTTGAGTAGTGTAGAAGACTGATTGTTTTACTCATGTCTTTGGTTGACTGGTAACTGGTCATGCCTTGATCCAAAACTTCAACTTCATTGTTCTTGTCTTTTGAGAGATCCAAAAGGTGCATTGAGTTAGGGTGAATCTGAATATATTCTCTTTGAGAGAGATGCTCCATCACAAGGTGTCAGATCTAATATTTAGGGTTTCTGCAACTACTCCTGCTAGTAACGCTAGAGATAGTGTCTTGGAAGTTGCTCATGCTAGTAACCCTAGTGACAGTTCCTCAACGAGTTCAATATTCTAGCGACTATGTTTCCTTCCAGCATTTAGACTGAATGAAGGAGGTGTGGGCCCATAACCTGTTAGAATATGAAGGATTTTGCTCATTTTACCATTGACAATACCCTTGTCACCCAACCATAGGCCGAAGCCACCCTCCGAGCAGCTTGACCTTGACAGAGAAAATAATCTTGGTATCAATCCAATAGCTAAGAGAGGCTAATGCACCAAGCAAGAAGTAACCAAGCTGATCAGATAGACTCACCCAAAAACTGGCACAACACCTTCCCTAGGACTTGCACACAAAACTACTGGACTGCAGTGCACAGAAATCGCTCTCTGCAGTTCTGAGAAGTGTGTCAAATGAGAGACTAGCGCCCTGTATTTATAGTGATTCTGGCAAACTTACTAGGGATGACTTATCCTTATTGGTACTAATTAATTCATATTAATCATCTATTGTCAGTCGACATCTTGTCTAGGGTTTCCTTCATTTATTTGCTTCCTTTCAAAAAATTCTAATCTTGTCAAAGGTCACAATAGAGGTTCATACCTCCCAAAGCTACCTTAATATCAACAACCACCACTATGGTGCATGATTTACTCATGTATCCTATATATATTGTAAATTATTCACTCTTTCAGTGTGGAATACGGTTAATGAGAATTCTTCCATTCGTTATCTCTTGCTTCTTCTTTCTCAATTTGTCTCTGCAAATGTGTGTGGTATTTTCTAGCTAGATCTATTCTATGTATCTTCAACACATTTACAAGTAGTTATGGAAATAACCTGAGAAATATCATCTAGGTTTTAGTGTCGTTAAACCTTCGCAGTCGCCATTCAATATGGAAGTGAAAGTGGACATAAATCCATACCAAGGTGGGATCGATGCATTAAAACTGAATCATTATTTGTAGCAACTAGAAGTTTATTTTATCATTCACCATATAGATGAAGAGAATAAGATTCCATTTGTTAGATTGAAGTTAGAGGGCCATGATTTAACCTAGTGAGAAAGACATATGGAAACACATAGGATGGAGGGTGATCTGAGTCCCTATTGAATATGAAAGTGAAAGTGGACATAAATCCATATCAAGGTGGGTTCGATGCATTAAAATGAAATCATTCGTTGTAGCAACTAGAATTTTATTTTACCATTCAACATATATATGAAGAGAAAAAACTTGTGTTTGCTAGATTGAAGTTAAACGGTCATGATTTATTCTGGTGGGAAATCCATACATAAACACTTAGGATGGAAGGTGATCCACCAACAATTATGTGGGATGACATCAAAAACCTCATCAAGTCCCAATTCTACCTTATTGGGTATGTAGAGTACCAATGGATTTGGTTGAACTACTTCAGGAAGAGGTAGAGGTAGAGTGTACAGGAGTACACCACCAAGTTCAAGAACATGACCATCATGTTGGGAATCTCTCCCAAGAACCCAGATGTACACCTCAAGTACGTGGAGGGTCTACAGAGTCATCTATGAAAGTATGTGGTGTTCTTCAATCCAAGGACATTGGATGAGGTGTGTGTACAGGTAAGGTATCTAGAAAACATAGTCCACAAGAAAGGGAAGCCAAGCAATTCCAAGCAGAAAGAGCACTAGGAAGCTTCCAAGGAGAGGAAGAATAAAGTGGAAAGGGGGAAAAGATAAGAATATGGAATCCACTACACATCAGTGCAAGGATCCTATCAACCATTTCAACCATTGCAATATTTATGGTCACAACGAGAATAAGTGTTGGAAACTACATCCAAGGATGAACTTGAAGAACTGTAAGAAGGATGGAAAGAAAAATAACCTTCTATATACATATTTGAGCAATTAAGTTGAAAGAAACTCTGATGTGCTTGAAAATATTTTATGCACATCTTTGCAGAAGGAAGTGAATCTGAGTAGCCTTCATCACGAGGAAGAGAAGGATATGACCAAGCTCTTCCATGTCAATATTGGGTTCAATAATACCAAGATAGATGTTATGTTTGACTCTGGTTCATAGGCTAATATCATATAAATGGATTTGGTCAACAATATTGAATTGGAGGTTCACAATCATCTTAACCCCTATCCATTTCATTGGGTAAACAAGGATGCATAGATCAATGTAACAAAGAAGTGCAAGATTAAATTTTATGTAAGTGTTGATTTTATATATGTTGTAGAATTGGACGTAGTACCACTGGATATTTGTGGAGTAGTGTTTGGAATCCCCTACATGTATATGAGGGATATTATCTTCATGTGAAGATCCAATCAATACCACCTCATCAAGGACGATAAATCCTTCATCATCAATCCACACAAAGGGCAAATAAAATTTCACTATTAAGTGCCAATCAAGCTAAGAAATTGATCAGTTCTAGCAAGATATATGTTTTACTTTTCCTAAGGGAAAATCATTCTGGTGAAGAGTAGTTAAAATTAAACACATCCCTAGAAGGGTGTACTAAGGAGAAGAAACATGAATTGGAGGATTTTCTAAAGTCATACAGGGGAGTGTTCCAAAATCCTAAATGGGCAACACCTAAGAGAGATGTGGAGCAAAAAATCCAATTATTTTCAGACTCCTTCTTGCCGATTATTGGGATGTATAGACAATCAATTATAGAAGCAAACAAAGTAAAGAAGCAGTTGCAACAGATGTTGGAGTAGGGTGTGATTCAACAAAGAATGTCACCTTGTGGGTCACCTATCATAATTGTACCAAAGAAGGATGGGATTTGGTGAATGTATATTGACTACAAAGAATTGAACAAGATTACACTAAAGAATCGATACCCTATGCCTAGGATCAATGATTTGTTAGATCATTTGTAGAACACAAAATATTTCACCAAGTTGGATCTCAAATCAAGATACCACTAGGTACGCATCAAGGAAGAAGACACCTAGAAGATAGCCTTCAATAAAAGGCAAGATTTGTATGAATGGTTAGTCATGCCATTTGGTTTATGTAATTCACGAGATAAATTTATGAGATTGATGAATGATTGTTTGCATCAATATATAGATTCATTTGTTATAGTCTATTTGGATGATATACCCACTAGTATAATTTGGCAAATAAATGACTACGTGACTAAAAATGTTAGTCACGACAACTAAAAAAGACTAAATTATACTAATTTTTTGCAACACGACTATAATTGACTAATTTGATCGTCAGGTTAAAAACACGACTAAATAATTAGTCACACAAATAAGAATGAATAAATAAATGACTATTACTCCTATAGACTAACATTTGGTAATTTGGACATTAATATATTTATTTCTTATTATATGCCTTATGATTCTATTAAGGTCTCACTATATTAGACCATTTGNATAATTAGTCACACAAATAAGAATGAATAAATAAATGACTATTACTCCTATAGACTAACATTTGGTAATTTGGACATTAATATATTTATTTCTTATTATATGCCTTATGATTCTATTAAGGTCTCACTATATTAGACCATTTGATAATTTATTCCTCAAAAAATGAGGGGACTATAACATATAAGCTATATTTAAATCTATAACATCTATCCGGCTTGATCCATGGCATATTCCTAAGCGATGAAATTATATTGATTAAACCAAAATTGATCTATAGGGTAGAGTTCCTCCATTATGAAAGTTTACTATCAAATATGGAGTCCATTCACTGATGGAAGTTTTCTGTCACAACTAGTGAAACTTGGTGTCTTCATAGTTAAGCTAGTGAAACCCAATACCCTCATAGTTACCTTAATTTAGTATAATATTGTAATACAAAAATCTTATATATATATATATATATATATATATTGTAAATGTTTTTTTCCAATGTTATATATTGCAAATGTTTTATTTACATTTATCATATAATATTATCATATGATATTATTATAAAGACTTGATTTAACTAATCACATAGTTTATGCTTTTGAAACAACCCCAATCAAGTAAATATATAGGGAGGTAATGTATTAAAAAAAATCAGGGAAAGGTATTAACGTTTTATGTGGTAACGAATTTCAGGGATAGGTATTAAAAAATATAAAAATTAAAAAAATTGAGGAAAAAGGGAGGGAAATAATTTTAGCCTCTCCCATGCAAATTGGGGAAAATTAAAAAAATTAAATTTATGGGAAAATATGAAGTCTTTCCCCTTCCTCTTTCAGGCCCATTTCACAAGTGTTTTAGAGGGGGACGGAGCTCTGGTTCCAGTGTACAGTCATGGACAACAAGGTTTTCTAGACAACAATATAGATAGGACATACACCAACCCCTAGCACAAAGACAGGTAACCATGGACATCATGCTTTTCAAAACACCTTCCTTCATTATCAAGTAGTTAAATTTCGGTTCTGGTTGTGATGGGTTATTTTTCCTGATTCATAGTTAGTTTTTGCTGGTTTAGAATTCAAGCTAGTACAGATTCATGATTTTTACCATTTATTTTTTCGGTAGATTTATCTTATTTTTGTCAGTTTGGTTAGTTGTTGCTTCAGTATTTAAAGTGTTGATTACATAGATTTGTAGTCTGGGGATGATCAAGTGTGTTATTTTAATTTCAAGGGTGGATTTTTCATATCTGAGTATCATTTTATGTGGGGTGGAGATTCAGTTTGTTGGTTCAAATTCCCTTGAAGGATGGTTCAACTTTTCATAGTGCTCTCTGAACAAAATTAGCGAGGAGAGATTCAAATCCCCCTTGGGCACTAGGCCCAAGCCTCAAAGGAACTCTTATATCCTTGAAAAATCTAAGTTTTATTTATGTCTAGGTCTGTTACTGCAAAAATGGAGGCCAGGGGGTTTTGAACCCTAGCCTCCTCCCCTGTTCCTACTTTGAAATCCCTTGTGAAATTGCAAAAAAGAAAAAAAGAATCAAGTGAGAGGTGTTTTGAACCCACAACCTCTCCTCCAAAACTATAGCAAAAAACCCATTTTTAACCAAAAAATTAAAATGGGGGCCAAGCCACCCAAACACCATCGGTCATGCATGCAGAAACAACAACACCACCTCTTCCCTTGTTGTCCTCCCCTAGAAACCCTTGCTCGACCACCCCCACGAACTCTGCAAAACCTGACCCGAACACCACTAAAATCACACTGCTTGGGTTCCTTGTCATCCTTTTGAACACAACCTCCCCATTGGGGCCACATATCCTCACGACCATCCTTCTCCTTTGGTTGTCCCCTCAACTCTGTCGCATGGCCTCGACCTGCTAATCCTTCGCTCAGGCCACCTCCCTCCAAAAACCCTCGGCCTTTCCTCTACCTCCAACCTCATTTCACATGGATGAATGAGCACCTTCTCCAAACCCCTCACTGCAGGCCGACCCATGGATTCTCATCTGAATTTCCTCTGTACATAGGCCTCAACCACCATGGCTCCTCCACTAGCACACCCTCCATCCCACACCCTCACTCCTCCAAATTCTCTCTAGAAATCCATCATTTCACCTATGCTTGACCTTGGCCCCTCTCCACCCTTCTTTCGCCTTCTAACAGTCTCATGCGCCAACAAAGGAACCATGGAAAGGAGCCGGGTGGTTGGAAAAGCCACCACCGCCCCTCCTACAACCACCACCTCCAAGGTTTAATGATTTCAAATTTGGTTCAAAAATTGCACATAGGGGATTACAACAGGGGCTATGCTCCAAATCAATTGTCACATGGGCGACCCTGGGCTTTCCTTGATAGATTTTGCATGTGGTCACATAGGATTGGCACATGACTTGGAGCTTAGAATTAGAGTGTGGACACTAGGGGGCTAGTGACAGGGCCCAATTCGATTAACCTGGTTGTATAGGCGAACGAGGCTACTGGCAGGGCCCAATGAAATGGCCACATGAATTTTTCACATGACCGAGAGGCTAGAGAAGAAGCACTTGGTTTTAAAAGAAAAGTCATATTAGTGACCATGGGGCTTAACATTGGGGAGGTGCCAATTTTTGTGTTTAAAAAGTTTCCTTCTGGTCATATGCAATCGACGAGTGGATGGGGTTCACGTGTTGGATGGAGGAGAGGGTTTTCATTATTTTGATTTTTTTTTTTAAATCATATTACATATATATTTAATTTTTTTTATATTTTTTGTTTAATTAATTAATTTTAGTTATTTATATAAATTATTTTATTTTAATTTTTTACATATATATATATATATATATAATTAATAACTAATTATAATAAATTAAAAAACAAAATATTTAAAAATTATTGTATATATGTTATATAGTTATAAACTATATACTATAAATTTGATTATTCCCCCCAAAGGTCACTATGCTTTTTAATTTTGTATCTCCCTCATCCAGAAGTGGATTTTCGCCCATAAATAGTCAAAACAATTGGGCAGAGGTTTATAATGCATCCATGGAATTCTTCTTCAAAAATTCAGCCAATTGTTTTAGTGAATCCTTAAAAAGCATTAGGGACTCGTAATTGTCTTAGAAACATGTTCCCAGGGGAGTCCTAATTGGAGGGCTTTGGGGCCAAATTTTCGGAATCAGAAAGAGACCCATTTTAGATAAGAGTATCTAGACCTATACCATACTATCAAATCTGTTATTCAACCCATATTTGTTATTAAATTTTCAATATTTCCTTCATCATCCCTCCAACCAACGCTTTCCCGTAAACCTTTCTGGGGCCATATCTCACTCATCCGGAGCCTGAACTGCACCAAACAGAAGGAAGCATAAATTTGATGGACATAGCTACAACACAGTGGGAAAAAATCAGATTTGTGGTTGTTTGGTATGAGGGAACAACATTCCAAGTTTCAAGCAGAGGGGGGTCCTTAACCAAATCAGGCATGAATGGAAGCCATGCTTCATTAGCTCGCATGGATACTTATAGGAAGCAAAGGGGGGGTAAAATAAGGTATAAAAGTTCTTGAAAATGGGCATTTATTAACATTTGATGACCAAACCCAAGGCCCTTTTCCCTCCAAAGCAGCCCTGAATTTTCCCCAATTCACAGGCCTTCATCCTGGTGAATCTGACAACCATTAATGGCCTTGGACTAATTCCATATCATATTAAATGGAAGACAAAACAATGGATGAAAACACATATCGATTTGAGTTCAACCTCACTCCCATCAACATTCTCTTCTGATTTTAGAGTTTCCAACCTATCTTTTGGGTCATGGAACTTGCATTTTGAACAAAATTTGCAGATGTCATTTTTCATATAATACTGAGTTCAATAATATGAGAACCATCAAGCAACATAAAAAAACAACTAAATTACAACAATATCATAAGAAATAAAACAACACAAAACAAAATCTAGATTACATCAATATCAAAAGGATGTTAGTTAGCACAAAATACAAATATTGACTCTCTTGAACTTACAGGGCACTCATGCTTGCCTGGCCTCTCTAGCAGGGAATCACTATTTGTGGAGACAAATGGCACCTAGAGCCACACAACTGATCTACACACCTTTTTGTCGATTTTTGGATAACATCTTCACATTATATTGTCTCTTCACACTTACCAACATAAATCATCAATGTCATTCGAATGACATTGATAATTATATATATATATATATAATGGTTAACATACAATTCTTTGTAGCATCCATCTCCAATTTGGGTGTTGCACAATTGTTGGTTGGTTCATCTATTTTTCCATTTTCTGACTCTATTTGAGTACCATACAACTAAGCAATTTTGTATAGAACCTCTCTATAATTTGGTTATGGTTCTCTATACAACTAAACAAGACCCTATAGGACCCAATTCCATTTGAAAATTAATCCAAGTATAAATATCCAAGTAAGATTTCGGCAATATACAAATAAGTAAGCAACACTCATTGTGGTGTGAATTGTTTAGCTTTATAGAAAAAAAATAACAATTGGAATATTTTTCTTTTGATAATCTTGTAGGACACAAATAAGAGTTGGAATGTGTACGGGTGACTAACCATACCTCATAATGGAGTAATTTAAAGTTTTTAGTTGTATAAGATCTCAATCCATATTGGTTCACATAAAATTAATGAGGCCAACCTTTAAGCCTTGATGTTTGTATGTGTAATACAATTTCACTGGGCAATTTCTTTGGGCCACTTTCACACTATGACTGAAATGGATTCACTTTCCTACTGAAATAAAATATTGTCATTATGTAATTTCCATGAAGCGCATCCCAAATTAGGTCGATCTTGGACAAGTTTTAGTTTAGTTTTAGTCAAGGCTAAATAATACATTGGTTTTCCCCTCTAGAAAATTCCTTAGTAGGATCAATATTTTATTATCATTTTTAGGATGTTTCCTATAAATTTCATACGAGGAACTAGACATATTTCAGTGTTTAAAATCCACAATACACAACAGTCTTAACTAAGGATGGAAACAAGGGCTTGGTGAAAATATGGAAGGCTATAATAACATTTCAAACTCTTCAAATCATGGCACATGTCCCAATGTGTTGTCATTATTCATCCTTAACATGTTCTTTTGGATAAAATTTTATAGCTTGCATTCCTTGATTCATATTTTTAAAAGCTTTATTTTTGTTTTCATGATGAAACCACATATAGAGTTATAGAAAAGCATCATCAAAACCACCCAATCTAGCAGGAAAACTACCCGATTTCAATATTGGTAGTGATCATGTTGAACCTGACAACCATGTGTAGCACATTCATAGTGGTGTTGAACTCAAGGTGATTGTTAAATATTATAATATAATTGTTGTTTTATCATTTTTCATATCTCAATTTAATGTGTATTTATTTTTGTTTTTGCATAAATGTGTTGATCATAAACTCCAAGAAGGTGATAGAGTAAATGTGTTGGATCTGTATGACAATGCTCTTGTGGTCATTGGGTAGATTCACTCACTATCTATTATACATAGAGTTAAATTAAGAAGATTAAGAGATGCAAATGTAAATATTATAAAGGTCACAAGAAACATACCCCTTGCTTATGATGACAAAATAGAAGTATCTGTCCATCTGAAAGAGATGGAAGGAAGCTTCAATTGGTGGCCAATAAGATATTTGCAAAAAATGACATAGTTTATTTTTATCATAGTTGTTAGACAACTTGGCCCATTGCTTTATGCATTAGTTTGAATGTATGCTCAACAACCTTTTATTATGTGGTGTATTTGCAGACTTGGAAACTCTCAATGACAATATTGTACTATGACATTTTTTAATATATATATATATATATATATATATATATATATATATGATCATTTTACAGTTCATATAAATTGCAATATTATATGTTTAATTTGATTTTATGTTTATGCAATAGTTTTATTATGGTGTATATTTTACTAAATGACAACAATTAATAATTACAATGACTAATATATTACTAAATGATAAAAATTAATAATGACTAAATGACTAAATATATGACTAATGGACGGAAATCAGTGAAACAAAAGACAAAATATATTACTAATGGACAGAAATCGGTGACACAAATGACTAAATATATTACTAATGGACAGAAATCAGTGACAGAAATGACCAAATATATTACTAATGGATGGAAATCGGTGACATGAGTGACTAAATACATGACGAGTTCACAACATAGATGACTAAATAAATGACCAGTTGATAACACATATGACTAAATAAATGACCGGTTTTCAACAATACATGACTAAATAAATGCCTAAATTTATGACCAAAGTGACCAACCAGAACAACCAATAAATGACTAAAATTTTTTATTCATTTATTTGGTGGCATTATATATGACCAACAATAAATGACTATTAGTCATGTGACTAAAATTAGTCATTTATATGCAATTTTTAGGCATTTTTTTAGTCATGAATTTATCTTTTTCTACTAGTGACTATTTTATAGTGATACATGGGAGGATCACATATCACATGTCATGAAAGTGTTAAATACTTTGAAGAAGAACCGACTATTGGCTAACCTCAAGAAATGTGAGTTTGTTTAGCATTATTTAGTGTTTTTTGGGTGTGTGATCCGTGGAGGGGAGCTCAAGATAGATCCTACAAATATGGAGGCCATCATGAAATGACAATTTCGTACCAATGTCATTGAATTTAGGATTTTTGGGGGGGTATCACATTACCTAAGGAAGTTCATAACTTCATTTTTCAGTGGTAGCTACACTATTCCACTCCATAATATATAGTGGTAAGAGTTTCAAGTGGGGGAAGAATCAACAAAAATACTTTGATGAGATGAAAATAAATTCCATTCAAGCATCAATGCTCCCACTACCAAACTTGTCTAAGCCCTTCGAAGTGGACACAGATGTAAGTGGGTATGCCATGGGAGAGTTTTAATGCAAGGAGGAAGTCTTATATTCTATCATTATGAAATATTTCATGGGGAAGTTCTCAACTACCCTACCTATGACAAGGAACTTTATGCCCTACTTCAATGATTCAAGAAATGGAAGCCCAATTTGATGGTAAAAGAGACTATCATCCACAAAAATGACCAACCGCTATAGTATTTTCAAGCCTAGAGTAAGCTACAACAAAACCAACATTACAAGTGGATGGGGGTTTTATAGTAATTTCATCTAGTCATCAAGTATATGAAGTGAAACAAAAAAACGTTGGAAAACATGCTTTCAAGGCCACCCACATCCAAGATTCCAATTTTGGGAGCTATGATGCACATAGATCCTTTTACCCATGATGTAAATAAAGAGGTATACATAGAAGATGAGGACTTCAATTGAGGTGTTTTGGTAGCTACAAGGTCAAATTCATATAGAAGAAGGTGACAACAAGGATGACTATCATTTACAGAATGGCTTACTCTACAAGCTTTACAAGATATGTGTCCCTAAAGGTGAATGACTATAGCTTATCATAGAGAATCAGACTACCAAGGTTACATGATATTTAAGTGTTGAGAATACAATTGGAAACTTACAAAGGTATGTGTATTGGCCCAAAATGTAGGAATATGTAGCACGATATATTAGAGGAAGTATACTTTGTTTTACTGGAAAATCTAGTAATATGAAGCAAGGTATATTCCAAC
>ML792339.1:345026-368686 GCA_009831015.1 Picea engelmannii | reverse complement strand
CAATAATAAATTTAATGGAGAAATTAGAAGTGGACCCAACCCTAAAATAAGGAAAGTGGGTCAAGTGACCTAGAAGATGTTTTTAAGGAAGCTACTTGGAGAGTATAAATAAGAGGCAAGGCTCTCTCATTTGAATTAAACTTAAGAATATTGAATATATATATGTGTGTCTAAGGTAACCAAGGATATCTAAACCAGAATTCTGAGTGAAGGTGAAGAAAAGAAGGCTGAAATGCAAGGAAGGATAAATTCTTTTGATGGTGCTTTCAAAGGTATGTTATTTTTCAGGTCATCTCACCATTTTTTCTATAACTATTTTTCTATAATGATTAAGACCATGAAATTGCTATGCAAGTGAGACAACATATCCAAGTATCTTTGAAAAACAATTCAACTTGTGGGTCGTTGTATTTTTGGAGTTACACTCCGTGGAAAATAGGGTTTGTTGTCAGTCCCGAAACTTGTTAAAATCAGGTGTTTCGGGTAAAAATGTCATAACTTCTTCATAACAGATCCAAATTCAGTGAGACAAAATGTGTTGGTTAGTGTGCCATATTTAGTATGTTATTTAATATTTTCATATCATTTCATCAAATATTTTGTGCGGGGAATTCTCTACAAGGTCGCTCTCTAGAATAAGTGAGAATTCAGCAAGGTATGTCATTTTTGCTATAACTCATTTTCTGAGAGGTTCCAAGTAGTGACACTTGGAGGAATTGTATAAAACACACTAAAGAACATTGTGAATCAGTTTCATATCTTTATACATTACATGTTCAAAGTTATGATTACTTCAATTTAGGGTTGTTGACTAATCCAAAACTATGCATGTGAGACTAAAGAAAAGTTTGATGAAAATGCTAGTCTCTTGTTTTTAAAGTTAAGGAAGGTTTGCAGGAATGTGATCATATACACCAGGTCTATTATAGAGCTATAAATAAGATTTGGATTATGAAATTGATGAGGTATTTTGGTTGTGGTACATGTTGAGTACATGGTTGAGACAAGTTGTTGATGAGTTGGCGCACATACATGAGGTGTATAGTTGATGATGTTGGTACATATTGATGAGTCATAGTTGATGAGTAGTTGACACATGATTGGAGCATACTCGATACATGGTTTCATGCACTTTTTTATGGTACAGGTTGATTACATGTTGGTGCATGGTTGATGCACTTGTTTATGGTACAGGCCGATTACATGTTGGTGCATGGTTGATGCACTTGTTTATGGTACAAGTTGATTACAGGTTAGTGCATGGTTGATGCAATTTTTTATGGTACATATTGATTATAGGTTGAGGTACAGGTTGATGCATGGTTGATGCATGGTTCAGATTTATTGGTATAGGTTTACAACGGTATATCTCACAGTGATAGTATGACAGTGGTTCCATCATTCTACTTCTACTTCAGGGTGGCGGAATGGGGAAAGGATAGGTGGTTGTAGCTGGAGAAGATAGGGGGTTGTAGCCTCCTTTTGGTTGTAGCCAGAGAATTGTGAAGTTGGAGCTTCCCTCAGGTTGTAGCCTGAGAAACTAGGGGGTTGGAGCCTCCTTCCAGTTGCAGTTGGAAAACAAAGGAAGTTGGTGCTTCCAATGAATGTAATTCTTCAAGACATATAAGAAAAATCATTATGTGGTTTTCTCCCGATTTGGGTTTCCACGTAAAACACTGGTGTACTGTGTATGTGTATGATTGTTCATTTGTTCATTGCTTATTTACTCTGCAGTTATTGGATAATAATGCTTCATTGATATAAAACTTGGATTATATGGTTAAAAGGGATTAAATTGCTCTATTACTGATTCACCCCCCTCTCAGTAATCCAACATATACTTTAGAAGAGTTTCAGGAGTATGTAATGGAATTCCTAAAGATAATGCCTTCCTCATAATTTTTTGTGTATAAGCTTGAACATTTTTCCCTTTTCCTTGTCTCAGATGTTGCCAAGCAATCATTGATATTTTCATATAAGCTAATGGATAAAATTTATTTCTTAATATAGAAGTAAACTCAATCTAGGAAGAAATGATTTTACCATGTTGAATAATATCATCTTGTTTCTGACTCTCCCACCATATCAATGCTTTGTTGCTCAGGCGAAGAGTAGACAATTGTATCCTTGTACTGTCATGTATGATTTTTTGTACTCTACAATATACTTCAATCTGCTTGACCCAATTATCCAACTTCTATGCATTCAACTCTCCATCATAAATAGACAAATCAAAATTTACATCTAGCTTTAATAAAGGAAAATCATGAGAATGAGAAGACTTCTTAGAATGTTTCTTCCTCTTATGAGAAGAATGTTCACTTCCATCGGAAGGATAAGAAGAAGAATATGATGATGATGATGGATAGATGGAAGAGGCTCTGGAGGTTCTTCACCTTATCCTTCTCCTTCAAATTTTAACATTGTTTCAATTGGACCACCTTCATCTTGATGATGATTTTTTCTTTTTCGTTCTAGGTCTTCCCACAATTCATTCACCACATATTTCATCTCAAGAAACATCCTTCGAAATTGCTTATCATCCTCAGAAAGAACATATTCATGCTCCATTTCTTTTCTTGGAAATATTCGTCCAATTTTAGGATGAAATTCTTCAAGTGTGCCTTCACCTTGCTTGAACTTGGACCTCATAAGCATTTGTTTGCAAATAAATTTCAAAACCTAGCTCTGACACCACATGATCGGAAAATACCAAATGGGTTCTGATACCAACTTGATCTGAAATATCAACAAACTCTGATACCAATTCAACCTAAATGTCAATTAGTTCATAAATACACATAAACATTCGACCATATTCGAGAAATTGAAGATTGACTTGACTATTTGCAAAATATCATGTGAATGTCTCATTTATCCACAAACTTCATTAACTAATAAATATAACTTGCGGAAATAATTATTGCCAAAATATAGATAAATAGACCTCTCTTATTAATTCTCAAAATGCAAAAATTAAAATAAATGGTCTTTACAAATGTCAAATTTTGAATACACGCTTCAATTTGGCTACTCCAACCCAGAAACATAGGTCACCATTAAAATCCTAGAAAAATTGTGAGAAGAATCAGTATAAACTCAACTATATTATGAACAGGTGCCTGAAAATCCCTTTTTTCATGTATAACGAGACAATGGGTATCATACATGTCAAAATGATATAATAATTTCATAAAAACAATTTTACAAAAAAAATAACAACACCATAGGATTCCTCTCGAAATTATGAGAAAAATTAGTACAAACACCCTATACCTTTCTCGAAGAACTCAATGGCATGAAAATAGAGGAAAATATAGCATAGGAACACCTCTTGCATGTAAACCTAGAAAAATATGAAGTTGGCATGAACTCCCATGCAACATGCTCCAATATGGCATGAAAACCCATGTCTTTCTTTGGTCCAAAGCTAGGTTTAAATAGGCCAAAATCAACCTAACTGAGCCCTTTTATTCTGGGGATACATTGAATTAATATTAAATAATATTTGTTTGTTTTTTTTAATAAACCAACCATATGGAACAATGGTACAAGGCATAAAATTAAGACTATGGAATATTCATATATTCCATGGGAGGTTGAGGGTTCTATTCCCTTTGACCCCTCAACAAATTTTATTCTTCCTTAACCAAATTTGGCCAATCGGAGAGTGCCACATGGCACTCTCTAATTGGTCCACTTGCTTTCATACATCAACACCCTGCCATGTCACTTCCCAGTCACCTGCCACCCGGATTCTATGTCACTGTACAGATGCCATGTCATCTGTATGGATGACACTTGGCACTTTTTAATTGATCCACATGGGGGCCTGAAAATGCCAAAAATGAGTGACACATGGAAGCTTCTTGTGCTACCATGTCATCCTATTGACGTTAGCATGATTTAATATGTTATTTTTACAGACATGTATGGACCTTCCACGTGTTAGCGCTTCTTTAACTTTTGACCTATTTGACCAGAACTTTGATTAGCCATAACTTCTTCATACGAACTCTATTTGAGGAAATTTTTGTATCATTGGAAAGTTATCCTCGATCTCTATGCAATGAAGTAGTTTTCAAGAGCATTTGATAAATTCAAATTTTGAGCATTTCTTTATCCTCCTAGATCACTTTTGAGCATTCTGGATCCTCCTGGATCACTAAGGGTGTCAATTACTTTCGCTCATGAACCCTAAAGTGTGATTACAAATACTTCACTTTGATGAATCACTTGACCTCCGTATTCAAATTTCAGATAGGTCTTCTTTTTGACAATTCAATGACTCAGATCAAAATATGTATCCTTCAATTTTTACAATGCAATGAGTAATTTAGTGATTCAAAAGACTATATGAACATACAACAATTTTCTCTATACATGTTTTCAATTCTCAGTTTCAATCACTATTATCCTTCATGAGAATATAAGTATTTGAATTTGTGTAATTTTCTTTGTTTACCAAAGTAACCATGTGTCAAACACTAGCCATGGCATATCTACTAGGACAAAATCACCACAATAATTGATACTTTTATTAATTGATGTCGTAAAATCAAACTTTCTCTCTCCTCCTTTACAAACTTTTAATGTTTGAAAAAAGGTCCTAGATTCTTAAAAAAAATATCATTATAACCCAAAAACATTGCAATTTCATACCAGTGGCATGAAAGCTATTGCCATAATAAATGGTCCAAGACATTTATTCTTCTAGGACATATGTCTAGATTAGAAGAATAGTCTTTGTATTCCATGGCGTGGCTTTGAACATCTACCAGAATAGTTATTCCTCTAGGACATATGTCTGGATTAGAAGAATGGTTCTTGTATCACTCTATGGTTTTTGTATCATTAGTATCATGCATGGTTACTCAGATGGAGTATGGTTTTGAGAGATGATGTAGTTGGTGTTATCAAATAATATTGATAATGATGAGGGTGCTCATGATTTAATCATGAGATATCATGTATGGCTATGATGATGATACCGATTGAATGGTGTGTTTGTGCTCAAGACCAGTGTTTTCAATACCTCCCTAGCTAGGAGGGAGTGTTGATATTATGGTAGCTACGGGAGGTGTTAACATCCACGTGTAACCTAACAAGAATAGAATATTTCAGGAATCGAGAAGAAGCCCAAAATCTTTGGACATAACCCTAGAAGACAAGTTGGCTAAAGGAAAATTTTAATATTGAGTTTTTAGCCTCCAGAATGAGAAGTATTCCCAAACAACTAAAGGAGGAGCATTATAAATACAGGACACCAGGTCTCATTTGACATGCATAGATCACAACTATAGAAATGTAAGAGTGTGCACTGCAGAAATTGAGTAAGTGTGCAAGTATGGAGAGTAGTTGCAGGTGCAGCTACTGCAACTTGTATTCTCAGTTTAGGCTTGGACTTTCTATTGGTTATGGTTTGGAATTTTTTCCTTGTGTGCTAGATCTGGATAGAGGTACACTACATTGAATGGCTATTAAGCCTAGGGTTTGCTTCCAGAATTATTATTTGTCAAGGTTAAGGTGATCAGGGGTGGCTTCGACCTATGGTTCGGTGACAATATTGCTATATTGTCTATGGTTAAATGAGCACACCTATTATTTCTAACACCTTTGACACCCCAAGAAATTGTATTCTCCCTTAACCAAATTTGGGCAATTGGAAAGTGCCACATGGCACTCTAATGCAGCCCCCCTACTCTCCTTCAGGCTACACGACCTCCCAGTCAAGGATCTCCGATTTCCCAAGAAAAAGCGTCCCTTTGAAACCTTGATGGTCTCACTTTGCTACTTAACACAGGCCCTTTCGGCTTCTGGTGCATGTCTTACGATACCCGCAACCTCTTCCTTCACGCTTCTAGAATCTCAAGTTTTAGGTGTTAGCTCCTTTTCCGTTAGCCCCTTCCTTTCACGTGACCATGGACTACAACCATGGGCCATCTCTCTTCACAACTCCATGCTTCAAATATTTTGCGAGCTATTTGTTTACTTTCACCCGATCTTTGAATCGACGAATTCTCCAGGACCATATCTACGGTCCAAGTTCTTCTAACAGCCAACGTCTATGATTTTCTCTACGACTCTGTCCTTCAGGAATCTTCACTAGCTCTATCGTTGATTCCTTCGAACCCCGAACCGACGAACAAAGTGGCCCCTTTTTTGTTTCTCTATGCATGTCCTTCAAAAACCCCGCAAGCGCTCCTTTCCCTGACAATTTTATTTCCTCATGCGACCTCAAGCTATGACCTCGGGCTCAACTCCTAATTGCTTCGCAACTTCACTCTTCATGAAGTTTGCACTCTGCTCCATGAAAATTCTTTGAGTTGTTAATTCACGAATTCATTTATCTATTTCCACGTGTCTGCCTTCCAACCAATAGCTAGGATCTCTTTGTGGCTTCTGACTTCATAAAGTAAATGCCCCCCCATGTTATTCTTCCTTTTCCCGGAGTGTATGGATCTCTGCCACATGCTCTTCTGGATATGATGATTCAGAATCACTCTTCACTTCACACTTCGTGAAGTTTAAACTATTCTCCTTGAAAATATTCTGAAGTCTGAATCCTTGAACTCTCGGATATACTTCCACCTATCTCCCTGGATGATGGACGGTCCCAAATGGCTTCGGAACTTCGGGACTGCATGATTTTTTTCTCCTATGTTCTTTCAAAGGACTTAAGTCTCATGCACTTACCTCTGGATACAACGACGGTTGGTCCACGTTCTCAGATCTGATGGATTGGATATGTTCCTCTCCTCTGCACATTCCTCCTATCTGGACATGGAATTTGACAGCCCAGATTCCCTTCTCTGCGGCTGACCTGATGACAACTTTTTCTCCTGCTCCCAAGATTTTGATATCTTCTGAATTGGAAGAGTTTTTAAATGTTCAAAGATTTTGGCCATTGAACTTTCTCCTGCGAACCCGACTAGCTTGGGTATCGTCTTCACTTATGAAAGTGCTATATCTTCTGATCTTTAGGACTTGGAATAATTTTCTCTCCTACACACTCCTTGCGTTATCTCATCTGAGCTTCAAGCTAACTCATATCTCCAAAAAATTCTCATCCCTTCCACTTCCTTTTAAAGGAAAACTTTGTGCCCTCTTGGCAACCTCCTGCTCAATGCACACCTTGCAGAGCTCTTTCTTACAGAGTGTTCGATAACTCTCTGAGTATCTTCCTCTGATAATCCTCTCTTCGAACTCGACAGAGAGCTCTCCTTGTGCACAATTGCACCTTCTCGATGCCCACTTGGAAAAGCTCGACAGATTTTTCAATGACTCTATCTCTATATGCTTTCTCTGCACAGCTTCTCCTCTGAGGTATTGAGCAACCTAAAGGTTTCCCCTTAGTTGTTATCACTCTGGTGCACCCTCCTAGCACTTCTTTTCTGACTCCTCGGAGTTTAGATGCGCACTCCTTGCACTGGCTACATAACCTCCAATGTTTTGTTGTGCACTCCTTGCATAGCCTTAAAAACCCAGAATGATATTATGAACTTAGCAAAGATAGATAAATCTATCTTCCTACTACAGACGAAATCTATCATACATCTACAACATACATTCATGAAACACATAAACACATAACCACATAAACGACCATGTGCAAGAAAAATTGTTGTCTTTTCATTAATATGAAAATCTAATTACAATATGTGTAGGCTGGACTCCAGTAGAGCCTCATCTCTCTCAAGCTCTCTCAAAGAACTATTCTACCTCCTATTTCTGAGCTTTCGAGCTTCTTAGGCTCTCCTCTCATGATCCTCCTCCTAACTCTCGTATTCTAAAACTTCCTAATGAAATCTAATACAAAATATCTCTTTACAAAAGAGGGTCTCTATGGGCCTATCCTCTCTTCACCTAACCTCATCTATTACATTGAAGTTTCATAAATGGCCATCTAGTCTGAATTGAATCTAGAGACATCAACCTGTCAACCATTAAAGGTGATCTTATCTTATGCATGTACAAAGGCGTGGTTTTCTTTTCACTCAACCTTACAACATTAATCCATATAGGATCATATTTCAAATTTAAAAATGGGTGGGTCAGTGCCTCTCCCTTTCTCCAATGCGCGCCTATGTGTTGGATTGTTGGTGCATCTGCTGATGTGGAAGGATTCTCCTGCATCACACTCTTTAATTGGTCCACTTGTTTTCATGCGTCAACACCCTACCATTTCACTGCCCAATCACGTGCCACCCAGATTCCACATCATTGTACATATGCCATGTCATTCGTACAGATGACACATGGCACTTTTTATTGGTCCACATGGGGGCCTGAAAATGCCAAAAATGAGTGACACATTGCAGCCTCTCTTGCTACCATGTCATCCTATTGACGTTAGCATGATTTCATATGTTATTTTTATGGAATTGTATGGACCTTCCATGTGTAAGCGCTGCTTTGACTTTTGACCTATTTGACCATAACTTTGACTAGCCATAACTTCTTCATATGAACTTTATTTGAGGCAATTTTTTCATCGTTGGAAGGTTATTGTCGAGCTCTATGAAATGAAGTAGATTTCAAGAGCATTCGAGAAAGTCAAATTTTGAGCATTTTTATATCCTCCTAGATCACTTTTGAGCATTTTGTATCTTCTTGGATCACTAAGGGTGTTAGTTACTTTCAATCATAAACCCTAAAGTGAAATTACAAATACTTCACTTTGATGAATCGCTTGACCTCCTTATTCAAATTTCATATAGGTCTTCTTTTTGACAATTCAATGGCTCATATCAAAATATGCATCCTTCAGTTTTTACAATGCAATGAGCAATTTAATGATTCAAAAGACTATATGAACAAACAACAATTTTCTCTCTACATGCTTTTAATTCTCAGTTTCAATCACTATTATCCTTCATGAACATATAAGTATTTGAATTTGTGTAATTTTCTTTGTTTACCAAAGTAAGTAACCATGTGTCAAACACTAGCCATAACATATCTAATAGGACACAATCAACCCAATAAATGATAATTTTATTAATTGATGTGGTAAAATCAAACTTTCTCTCTCCTCCTTTACAAACGTTTAATGTTTGAAAAAAGGTCCTAGCTTCTTAAAAATAAATATCATTGCAACCCAAAAGCATTGCAATTTCATACCAGTGGCATGGAAACTATTGCCATAGTAAATAGAAGAAACCTATGGAAATACACATCACCCAAAAATGAATTCCACACATATTGAATCTCCTTATAGGAATAAGCAAGAAAAACTTCCACACATTATTGTGCTGGGATTTCTTGATAAATGGTGCATGGTGAAAATAGGCATTCCTTCACTATAAAATTAAGACATATAGAGAAATTAAAGATAATTACCTTCTTCTTTGAGAATATCATAGAACACGTGGAATTTTGGGTTGTACCTTTCTGGGTTGCGCTTTCACATCACATTGAAACCATTTTTCTGAACATGATGAAAACGAATCACACGAAATCATCGGAAAATCATTAAATATATCTTTGGGAAAATATGCAATTGACAATGAGGAAAATTTTCTCATCTATGACATTACATGCAAAGGATGAAAGATCGTTCATCTGATTACTTAGTCGTTGGTTTGAGGGTGCACTTGATCGTTGAATATATATGAATTTTGGCTAGTGATTCAAGCTTAGATTTGGATAGAGATATCATGCGGAACCAGGTACAAATCCTTTGAGGAAATCACATGCATTATTCATCAAAGCTAGAGCATTGGCCAAAGCAATAAAATGCATACTATTTTCCAAATACAAAATGAAAATAAAATTTTAGGCTGTGATCTAAATAGTATGGTCAATACTATCACCATACTAATTCAAATACAAAATGCAAATATAATTTTCCAAAATACACAAGAAAATAATGGTCAATAAAATCACCAAGAAATCAAAATAATTATAACCTATTTTTAGCATGTATTCTTCACATAATTGTTGGTTCCTCTTTCTTGATGCACATATTGGCACCATCATCTCAAGTCATATACTTCAAATATTAAACCTCTTGTTAGTACTACATTTGATTTAGTCATTAGTGTGCATATTGATCAATGCTATGAAGTCAATTTTGAAGAGTCAGAATCCAAAGAGGAACTTATAAAGTGCATGGAACAAAAGGGGATGGCATCTGACTGAGAGCCCCAAAAGGATTAATAGAAAAAATCAATCCCTAAGGGATCAAGGCTAAAATTCAGGCGCACGGACACTTATCAGGAGCACAAAGGAGAGAAACGTCTTTGAAGACGCTTAGGCCTCTTCAAAATATGGGTTTTATCTTAAGACTAAGAACTAGTACAAAATGAGAGATAAGTGACCACGAGACCAAAAACTTTGGTCACCACAATTATTTTCAAGGGATAAATGACCAAAATTGATAAATTTAAGTGAGCTAACTAAAAAGGACCAAGATAAATGACCACTTTTACAGGATAAAACTAAACTAAAAAAGACCAAGGTAAATGACCAAATTTGGTCACCGGATATCTGGACTAAAAATGACCACATAATAACTGGTCATTTATTTTGGTCATTTTTACTTGTGGATCACTCCGGTAATGGAAAATTGCAATTTTGACAATGAATTTGTACAATTTACTAAATTATAACACTGCAGTGTTATAATTTAGTAAATTGTAGACCCTCTCACGTGTCACAGCTCAATTAAGGTTGTCCGAGAGTCAATGTAATGTATAAATAAAGGTCAAGAGGACCTGTGACGGGTTCGATTATGTTATGATGAGTGATTGTTGTTATTGTTGAAAGAGAAGTATTGTGTGGTGAGAGAAGTCTGTGTTGTAAGATCTTTAGCTGGGTGTGAAGATCAACCCTACAGTTGGGTGCGTAGGGAGGGGACAGAAGAAGAGAAAGAAAGAGAGATATGCAAGCTAAGAGCACAGATAAAACTGTATGCTTTCATCTAATATAATATAAAGAAAAGTTTTGTGGGCGTAGCCCTAGGGAGAGGGTGAACCACATATATATTGTTGTTGTGTGTAATTGATGTTGTGTTCTTATGATCTATGATATACTGTCAATGCAATATTGTGTTAGATCTGAGATATAATTCACGCAGTAGGCTTAAGGAAGATAAAGAATAACTAGATCTATGTGTGTGAATTTCCCTGGATCCACTTTGCATTTCCTCTGGTTGTAGACACCTGTGTCCTGCAACCCCTCTATTACTACTTCGGGTGAGACTGCATCTGCTTCGCAAGTGTTTCCAAAAGGGCCAATAGTTAGGGCTTGTTGGTGCACTGTTAGATCTGAAGCATGGGTCTGCCCCTGTGCCAACAAATGGTTTCGCTGCTAGGACCGAGATCTTCTTGAGAGAATGTCAAGGTGGTTTCCATCGAAGACAGAGATTCAAAAGTGGATAGAAGAACAAGAGAGAGACTTTGTCAAATCTCAGAATAATAACCCTAATCTTAGTACAGAGGATTGGTTGGGAAGGTATATCTTTACTGATATACATGATATTTTCTTTGGAGGAATTCATCAGGAGCTATACGAGTGGCTAGTCAGATTAGCAGATACCCAGTTTGAAATTAGAATCAAACCACCTGTGGTTTGGACGTCAGAGCTGATCAAGAAGGTTAAGAGAGTTGATAAAGTCATGTCAAGAGAAGTATATCATTGGTTTGATAGTACCATTGGAGGATACATTAATGATTTTTCTATTGATAGAGTAGAATCATATAGCCAAGCAGAGAGATATTTCTTTAAGGGACCGAGAGGAAAATTTTTACACTTCTTGAAGTTGAATATCAAGATGCTATTGCATGAGAAGAACATCTTGAAGATACAGTAGTGGGTTAGATTGAAAAGAGAATGTTCAAGAATTCAGATAGTGACAACAACACAGAGGTTGGACACATGCGTAGTGGGAGAGTGTTCAGAGAAATTCCTCTGGTGAACTTGTTTGAGTAGAATCATGAACCACTAGCATAGGAAGAAGGGTTCTATAGTGGAGAAGAAGAAGAGTTGTTGAACGAGGAACATTCAAAGTCCGCTAGGGCAGAAGAAGGGAAGATTGATGAGCCTCGTCGAGAAGAGTTAGAAACTTCAGGAACTGCGCAGACTGTTGAAGTAAGTACTATTACGCCTCCTCTTTTTTTAATAGCATTAAGTAACCAGAGTAACCTAAGTTATCAGAGCACTCAAAGCACTGTTACCAGCAGTTCAGTACATACTCAGTCAAGAAACCTAGGAATTTCTATGGCATATGAGATGAGGTTACCCACCTTTAGGGGAGATGGATCAGAAGATCCTGATCAACATTGGTTCTTATGCAAAGCTGTGTGGAGTATTAAGAATGTCATCAACGAAGCTATTAAGAGAGCTTAGTTTAGTACTACCCTAAGAGACTGCACACTAAGATGGTACATGAAGTTTGTCCAAGGAGTTTCATAGTCGAAACCATTGAACAAGATCAAGACTGCATTGATTGCAGAATCCACGAAACCCAAGTCGGAGTCGCAGTGCATTACAGAGTTGAAAGAAATCAAGAAGAAAGTAGTTGAAACTATTTGGGAGTTTGATCAGAGGTTTAAGACCTCGACAGGTCATTTGAGTTTTCAGATTCCAGACGAACAGAATAAAGAGTGGTTCATTGCTTCCCTCTTACCACAGATCAGAGTCTCTATAATGCAACAGAAGATCATTTCGCAAGTTGAGGCGCTGGAGATCGCCATGAAAATAGAATCAACCCCTATGGGATAGTCCAGCTCAGGTATGAGTCAAATTTTTAGTTAGCTAAATAGCTTATCACTGCAGGTCAAAGATATGAAAAAGGATAAGGGAAAAGATAAAACAGAAGATATTTGGTGTATCAGATGCAAATCAGAGGGCCATGACAAGGAGAAGTGTCCTATATTTCATGAGTACTTGGCTTCAGGAACCCTGATCCCTCTGAAGCGGGTTACTCTACCTTGGTGCAAGGTATGTAGAAATAGACATCACCCTGGAGAATGTTATTACATGAAAAAATATGTCCAGACACCTACCAACCTTCACTGCACATTCTGTAAATATATGGGGCATGATGAGAAATATTGTAGGGCTTATGACCTCTTGCATGAAAGATCAAGAGACACATATAGAATTCAATATGAAGTATAACAAGAAGGAAATACTACACAGTTTAACTCCCCAGGAAGAGGAAAATCCAACCCTCGTGGTGGATTCAGAGGAAGAGGATGAGGAGGAGGCATGGGCCGGGGTTGAGGTTAGATCATTTGTTATAACTGAGCACAACCAAGTCACTTGGAAAGGGACTATCAAAACCCGTGTACCACTTGCAGTTACTGCAACTCATTTGAACATGTCATAGAAGATTGTCCTGTGTTGTTAGCCAAACTTTAGGAGAGACGAGGAGGGAACCAACAAGTAAAACTAATCTCAGCAAAACCTCATGGAGTGAATCCTAGATTCGTTGTTATCACTAGAGGAGGTTCTGCTACAAGAGAAGACAGGGTGAATCTAGGGAAAATAACAGAAGAATCAGGAGTTAGAAGAGCTACAAAGAAGACACATGAGTTTGATCCAAAGAAAGAGAAACAAACACTTGAGGAAGCAAGAAAAGAATTTGGAGGAGATCAGGCTTCTTCATCGAAGACACAACGAGAAGTGAGAGAATGTGGAATGCCTTTGGCCTTTGATCAATCTGCTTCACTCGGAGAAGGAAAAGAGGTAAGGAGGCTTATGGGATTCTTATGTACTTGCATTAATTTGATTAAGGATGAAAAAACCATACAAGAACTACAAAATTTGATCAAACAGTATGAGATAGGAAGGTTAGATCCTCTATTGAATAAATCAGTACATCAACTATCCAAAAAGAGAAGGACAAATAAGGAAATACACCTTAATGCTCAAATTGGAGATTATGATATAGATTATGTCGTCCTCAACTTAGGGTCAGAAGTCAATGTTATGTCGAAGCAGACCTGGGAACTGATGGGAAAACCTAAGTTGATATATTCCCCTATCAAGCTTAGGATGGCTAATCAGCAGGAAGTAATCCCTTTTGGTAGGCTGGAGCATGTCCCCATGGAAATCAACAGGGTAAGAACATTTGTGGACTTCGAGGTGATTGAGATAGTTGACGATAGTTGTCCTTATCCTGCATTGTTAGGAATTGATTGGGATTTCAACAATTCCACTGTTGTTGACTTAAATAAAAGAAGAATGACATTTGAAGGTGATGGCCTTAGGTTCATTGCACCCTTGGATCCTGATGAAGGTTGGAGATACACAGAACCCATTAGAGAAGAAGATCGCACATATGAGCTAGAGAATATATATAAATTGATAGCAAGACAACAGGATTACATTAACCCTACAGCAGATGGGAATTTAAGATGGCGAAGTGACAGTGCATGCTCATTGGAATCATAAGAATCACTGGAGAACTGGCAGAACAAAATGTATGAACTTTCTGCGTGGATATGTGCCAGATTGACCAGGGAATTCCGCTGGATTGTCACAGAAGTAAGTAACTTTCCCACATTTGATGGTTCAAATCATTTAGAAACTTTCTTGTTGGAATTTGAAGAAGTTGTACCAGTACAACATAGATTGTTGGCACTAGATGAGGCCTTTAAAGCAACTCCATCAAGATGGTGGGGGACACATAAAAGGAACATCGCAGACTAGATGCAATGTCGCACTTTGATGGAAGTGCGTTTTTTAGAACAAGTCGAGGGATGTGAATTTAGATGCATAGGTAAAAGTTGTCTAAAATACCATGTGTGAAGTTGTGAGGAAGCTTGGAGAAGCATCCCTCGGGAGCAGTGGGTGCATAAATTCATCAACACTCTAGACACAATGACTATCAATTGGTATCTTCAAGCAGAATCGTGCCTCACCACTTCAGATTGGTACGGTATGACCGAGAATTTTGTAACTACATTTTCATTTGAGATTTAGTACCCTATGGTAGATCAATACTTACAGGTTGTCTGACAGAAATTCTTTGAGGAGGCACCTAGCCTCCCTATGGAGCAATAAGAGGATGAATGGACTGAACCTCTTCAGAAATTGCAAGGATGTTACAATATCAATGCTGATGAAGATGATGATCCTAGGAATGTGAACATCATAGAAACAGAATGACAGAGAGACGTATAAGGACCAATATTCGAACTACCTTTCATTGGACAACCGATCAAGATCAAGAAAGTTAACATTGGAACAGAGCAATCACTTAAGCTTGATAATGTTGGAGATTACTGGGATGATGCCACCATTGATAAGATCACATAACTACTGCATGAATATCAGGACTTGTTCCCAACCAAGTTTAATGATATGAAGGGTGTTAAAGGGTCCATGGGAGAGATGAAGATCCCCTTGAATCTAGATGCCAGGCCAGTTAAGCAGAGACCCTACAGATTGAATCCCAAATACAAGGAAAAAGTTAAGATTGAACTAGACAAAATGTTGGAAGAAGAAATCATAGAACCTGTTGAAGAGTCAGAATGGATTAGTCCTATGGTGGTACAAGATAAGAAAATAGGAGAGATCAAGATTTGTGTCGATCTCAGGAAGCTAAATGATACCTGTTTGCATGACCCATTCCCTACACCTTTCACTGACGAAGTGTTAGATAATGTGGGAGGACAGGAGGTATATTCCTTTGCAGATGGATTTTCAGGTTATCACCAGATCAGGATTGCTAAAGAAGATCACCATAAGACCACATTTGCAATAGAATGGGGTTCCTACCAGTACACAGTGATGCCTTTCAGATTGAAGAATGCACCAACCATATTTTCTAGAGTGGTGGTCGAAGCGTTCAAGGAGTTTTTACATAAATTTTTGGAAGCATATTTTGATGATTGAACTGTTTTTAGCCTATTGCAGAATCATATTGAATGTTTAAGACTAATGTTGGATAAGTGCAGGCAATTTCAGATTGCTCTGAATCTGAAGAAGTGCACCTTCTTTTCACCTTTTGGAGTGTTTTTGGGCCATATTGTGTGTAAGCAGGGGTTGCTGGTAGACCCATCCAAGATTGTCATTATTGTTGATCTACCCCCCCCCCACCTCAGTCAAACAACTGCGCACTGCGCTTGGACATACTAGATACTATAGGAAGGTCATCAAGGGCTATGCACAAATTACAACACCCATGGAGAAGATTTTGAAGAAAGATTGTCAGTTTCAATGGACAACAGAATGTCAGCAGAGCTTCGACACACTGAAACAGAAAATGGTTACTGCGCCTATTCTGGTTTTCCCAGATTGGAGAAAGGAATTTTATGTGCATGTCAATGTTTCATCTATTACACTAAGAGCAGTGTTAGCACAACTAGGAGCAAGAGATCAATATTGACCATCCATTATCCTTTGCTAGCAGAAAGCTCTCAACAGCTGAGATAAATTACACCACCACTGAGAGAGAAGGTTTAGCCATGGTGTATGCATTGCAAAAGTTTCACCACTACTTGTTGGGAAGACATTTTAAGATGTTCACTGATCAATCTGCATTGAAATACCTAGTCAACAAGCCAGTGTTGGGGGGAAGAATATGCAAATGGATACTGTTATTCCAGAAATATGATTTTGAGATTGTGGTCAAGCCAGGGAGAATCAACAAGGGACCTGACCACTTGTCTAGGTTGGAGCATGGAGAGGACCCTACTAGTTTAGAGGATACACTACTAGATACACAGTTTCTAGCCATCAGAAGGGTTGATGATCACTTCATCGAGATAGTCCAGTTCATGTCAACAGGGATGGCACCTAGTGAATATACAATCATCCAGAAGAAAAAGTTGGTAGTGCGCGCTGCAGATTTTTCACTTATAGCCGGATAGCTATACAAGATGGGACTTGATGAGATCCTGAGGAGATACATTATGGAGGCAAAAATACCATTGATTTTAGTAGACGCACATGAAGGCATCACAGGAGGATACTATGTAGGGAAAGAAATAACACAGAAGGTTCTTAGAGCTAGCCTCTGGTAGCCTACTTTACATAAAGATGCCAAGGAATACTATAAAGCCTGTGATGTATGCCAAAGAGTTGGGAAACATTCCAAAAGAGATAAGATGCCTTTAGCACCACAGCTAACTTTACAGGCATTTGAGAAATGGGTCATTGACTTTGTGGGACCTATAAACCCACCAGGGAAGTGCATAGGAGCTAGATACATCATCACTGTGACAGAGTATTTGACAAGATGGGCAGAAGCAAGAGAAGTTAAGGACTATAGTGAAACTATAGTTGCGCGATTTATATTTGAGGATATCATAACCAGGTTTAGATGCCCGAAGACCCTGATGAGCGATCAAGGTACACACTTTATTAACAAGACTATCGAATATTTGACTCGAGAATTTGAAGTCCACCGTTAGAACAGTACTCCTTACCATCCATAAGTGAACGGGATGGTCGAATCTTTCAACAATATCTTGGAGACATCAATGACGAAGATTTGCAATGTGAACAGGGATGATTGGGATTTGAGAGTACCAGCAGTGCTATGGGCCTATAGAACTACTTGCAAGAAGCTGACAATGCAGAATCCCTTTAAGTTGGTTTATGGTCTAGAAGCAATTGTCCCTATGGAATACTTAGTTCATAGCTTGAGGATCACAGCATTCACAGATATGGATGACACTGGTGTTGCTCAAGAGAGGCTTGCACGGTTGGTAGAACTAGAAGAAGATCGATTTATTGCAGGATTCCATCAACAGGTACAGAAGGAACGAGAAAAGACATATCATGATAGGCACATCAAGAAGAAATCATTTAATCAAGGAGATCTGGTATTGGTATATGACAACAAGTTCATGAAGCATCCAGGGAAGTTCATGACACATTGTCTTGGTCCATATGAGGTTGCTTATGTTACAGAAGGAGGAGTTGCGCAGTTGAAGAATGGAAGGAAGGTTTGGTGAATGGGAGTCGGTTGAAATTGTACTATGACAACCAGTTGCCTCGCAGCTCTCAGTAAAAGCATGAGAAGAAGGGTCTAGGTACCAGGTGTAGTTGAAACTGGGTACTAGACATAGAAAATATAGTCTGCACAAGGAAGGGAGGGACATAGAAGAAATCACAGGCTGCCCTGCGCAGTCTGAAGATGAAGAAAATTAGAAGGTTTAGACCTGAAGTGTGTTAGGATATTTAGACACTTAGGAGTTAGTTAAGATCTACTTGGTCTAATATGTCATTAGGTAAAAGTCTGTTTCTTAGTTTGTTTCTTTAGTATGCATTAGTATGCATTTGTAGTTAGTAAATCCGATGGTCACGATATGTTCCCGACATAGAGTGATCCAACGGTTCATACTCTCCTTGATCTTAACGACCATTGATCCATGGATTAACACCCGATTGGTCCATGATCTCTATTTAAAGAGCATGGAGGGTCATTTGTCGATGATCGATTTTGAGAAACTCTCTTGTAAAATCTCTCTGTAATCTTTTTCTTTGCATTAATAAACTACTCCAAGTGGCCGTGTTGGCTGGGGCCATGCATGTTTTCCCGTAGGGGTTTTACCACGTGAAAACATCAGTGTGTTGATCTTTAATCTAGTTATGTGAGTGGTTACTAAATTTTTTCATCCTCTGTTGTTATACCTGTGTTGTCGAACGTGGTATCAGAGCCTGTTTGAAGACCCGCTCCTGTTGTAGATTGATCATGAAGTTGAGTTGCCTCATCTCCATTTTCTAGCATTTTCATACATTTCTAGGTTGAGAGGACTATTCCATTACGTTTGGAGCACTCGTTTCATTTAGGAACACTTTTCGTTTCACTCAAAAAGGTTTCTATTTTCCCAAGATACGACCATTATAGTTAGATCTAGAGGTATAACGCTTGAATACGCATTTTTTAAATTTTTGCAAAGTCTTATTTTGATTTTATTTCGGTTTGTATTTTTTATTTCTGGGTTGCTACTCTTTTAGATTTGTGTATGCTCTTTGCCCCGCACCCTATGTGATCTTGGAAAATCAGAAACAGATAGGAAAAGTTGCATCTTCCGGGTAAGCTAACCGATATCTAACCCTTGTTGTCATCGAGAAGAAAAAAAATATTCTTGTGTGAAAAGAGTTTTCTTTTAGCACGCTCTCCAAGGCCATCTTCCACAACAACAACAATCCTCCTTATGAACATTACAATATATTTTTCTAGACCATTTGGTTAAAACTTGCCTTATTAAGTAAGAGGTCTTGAGTACAAGTCTCTCTTTTGTTACCTGTTTTGAAAAAGTTTATGCTAAAATTGTAAAGTGTATTTCACTTCAACTATAAAAGCGAATCACTATAAGTAGCTTTAATATTTTATTTTAGAGTTATTTATTTTGCATGCAGGTTTTCTGTTATAAAGTAACCTCATTGTAAAAGTGATCCCCACTGGGTCACTTCATAAAGCAACTTACACTATCACGTGGTCAGTTGGTTACCGTTTATGCCGTTTTTTAAAAGGGCATAACTCTCACATCAGAAGTCCGTTTTCAGTGTCGTTCATTTTAAAACCGCATAATTTTTTGAGCTATTTCCATCCAGATCATCAGTTTCAGTTTTTAAGTCCATATTATCTACATATTTAATCTGTCTTCTACAAGTAATGTCTTGCTTACCAGCAACAACTACTTCCAATGGAAATCTCATATGGAAGATTTATTAAGAAGTAAAGGCTTGTATCGGATTACCTTGGGAAAGGAAAAAGAACCCACTGATGCTAATAATAAAGCCAAGTGGGATAATAAGAATGATGAAGCACGTGGACTAATCGGAATGTCCATCTCTCCTGATTTAAGGTACCACCTTCAAGAAATTGATGACCCCAAAGAAGCTTGGGACAAGATTGAATCTATGTTTGGTAAACTCAATTTTATTCGATCACAACAGTTAGAAAATCAAATATTGACCTTGAGTCCAAGTGATTTTTCTTGCCTTGGAGGCTATTTATCTAAGTTTAAAACACTCAGAATTTTATGTGAAGAATGTAAGATAAAAATGGAGGAAGAGCGTTGCATCTATCTTATTCTTTCTAATCTAGGTAGTGCATATTTTGTGTTTGTATCTACATTTTATTCCATGAGAGAGGCTCTAGGGAAAGCTTATGAAAAACTCACTCTTGAGTCCTTTTGTGCTTCTTTGATTAGAGAGGAAGATAAGCTTATACAACTTGGAGTGATCAGCAATGCAGGTACCTCTAACAAAGCCTTAGTTTCCTAGCAGAATGATAAACCCAAGTATCCCAAGAAGCAACATCCTCGCTACAACAACAAGCAATATAAGGGTCACAAACCCACTCAGACAAATTCAACTCCTGATGATGACAAAGGAGAAAAATATAAAAATAAGAATACTAACAAACATTGCAACTTTTGTGATAAAGATGGTCATGATGAGTCCAAATGTTTCAAGAATATAGAAGCTTTAGAAGCAGTGATAATAAGCATAACATCAGTATTGATTCTACTTCTTCTTCTTCTTCTCATGGACATGCACTTTCTACTTCTGGTTTCTCCTTCAATACACCTTCTACTTACACTTATGATAAGTGGCTTATTGATTTTGGAGCATCTTATCATATGGCTAAGGATAGAGACATATTTTCTACTATAAATGAATGTAACACCAAGAAAATATTTGTTGGTGATGATAGATCTCTTAGTGTTGAAGGATCTGGAACAGTACAAGTAGAAAATGGCCATTTAAATGATGTCTTGTGTGTTCCAAGTATTTATTGTAACCTTCTATCAGTATATCAAATCACTCATTCAGGTAAAGGTAAAACCGTAGAGTTTTCACCTCACCAAGTTGTAATCAAGGATCTAAAAGATCCTAATCATGTTCTTGCAACTGGAATTGTTGATGATATTACTAGGTTGTACAAGTTTGACAACTTTGGCTCATCATCTTTTTCATCAGTTTTTGTTGCTCATAGCGATGAATTGAGCAAACTTTGGCATGAGCGGTTTGGTCATCTAAACTATCTCTCATTGTGACAACTATGTAATCAATAGATGGTGATTGGTCTTCCTCTTGTTTCATGTAGAGATGGTGTTTGTGCCAGTTGTCTTCTCGAAAAACATCATCGGGATAGTTTTGAAAAGCGTGCCTCTTGGCACGCCTCGGGTCCTTTGCAACTTGTTCACAGTGATTTGTGTGGTCCACTTTCTTCTCCTTCTTTTTCTGGGTGCAAGTATTTCTTAAATTTCATTGATGAATTTTCTAGACATACTTCGGTTTACTGCTTAAAACTTAAGAGCAAATTTTTTGACAAGTTTTTGGCCTACAAGGCCCTTGTAGAAAAGCAATCTAGCCATCAAATTCAAAGGTTAAGAACAGATAATGGAGGCGAATATGTGAACAATAATTTTACAAATCATTGCACTACACATGGAATACAAATGCAACACACTATTCCATATACACCACAACAAAATGGTGTTGTTGAGAGAAAGTACCGCACATTAAACAAAATGGCTAATTGTATGATCCAATCTAGGGGATTAATTCTAAAGTATTGGGAGGAAGCCATCAAATGTGCAAATTACATAGTAAATCGCACTCCCACAAAGGCTCTTAAAAATATAACACCAGAAGAAGCTTGGACTAAAATTAAACCAGATGTAAGTCACTTCCGTGTATTTGGCAGTATAGTATGGGCTCACATTCTTGATGAGAAAAGGAAAGAATTCAAGCCTAAAAGTGAGAAGTGTATATTTGTTGGTTATTCTGAATATGTCAAAGGTTACAGACTTATTCAATCACATTGTAATGAAATTATTATTAGGAGAGATGTTAAATTTGATGAAAATCTCTTGGCCTGTGAGCCTAATTCGGCATATGTGCCTTCTTTGGCCTGTGAGCCTAATTCGACGGTTGTGCCTTCTTCAGCCTGCAAGCCATATTCAGCGTTTGTTCCTTCTTCTGATCTGGTTTCTTCTTCATATGATGACAGTGAGGATGAAAATCCACCTCCGCCTACTCACCCTCCTCCAGATGAGTCCTTTGAACCTGAACCAGCACCAGTTCCACCGCTTCCTAGATGGGTCCGTTCAACATGAGAAGATGCTAGTGGTCTTGTCGGTGATCCTTCATATCACCGTCGAACATGTTCACAGTTCCAGCGAGCCTCTTCTCTTTTTGCTCAAGTTTCCAAGACTCTTGATCCAGAAACATTTGCAGAAGCTTCACGTCATCCAGATTGGGATATAGAAATGAATGAAGAGTATTGTTCTTTAATGGAAAATAATACTTGGGATCTTGTACCTCTTCCAAAAGGAAGAAAAATTGTCAGATGTAAATGGGTCTACAGAACTAATTATGCATCAGACCGAAGTGTTGAAAGACACAAGGCTCGGTTAGTTGCCAAAGGATTTTCCCAAGTTGAAGGAATTGACTATAATGAAACCTTTTCCCCTGTAGCCAAACTGAATTCCATCCGCCTTATTCTTTCCCGTGCCACCTCACATAAATGGGAGGTCCATCAGATGGATGTTAAATCTACCTTCTTGCATGGTGATTTGAAAGAAGAAACCTACATGGAACAACCTCTTGGCTATGTCCAAAATGACTCTAGCCTTGTTTGGCGCCTAAAGAAATCTCTTTATGGTCTCAAGAAAGCTCCCCAATCTTGGTATGCCAAAATGGACAGCTTTCTTATTGCCACTGGATTCTCTAGATGTCATTCTGATCCTAATGTCTATACCAAGAACGTAGGAATCCATCTCATAATCCTCGTCCTTTATGTTGATGACCTTATCCTTACTGGTAGTGACCCAAAACTTTTAAACCATGTGAAAACCAACCTTAAGAAGAAATTTGAAATGACCGACTTAGGCTTTTTGCACTATTTCCTTGACCTCCAAGTTTTGCAAACCAATGAAGTAATTTTTCTTTCCCAGTCTAAGTATGCTTGTGAACTTCTTCATCACTTTAACATGGATGATTGTAAACCAACGCCTTCTCCCTTCCAGTCTAGAGTCAAGATTACTTCCACCTGTACTTCTCCTGAAGTTGATGCCACCTTGTACCGTCAGTTAGTTGGTAGCCTCTTATACTTGACTCATACCCATCCTGATCTTTCCTTTGTTGTTGGTCTTATTGCCTAGTATATGCAAACACCTCATGAAATCCATTGGAAAGTAGCTCAAAGGATACTTCACTATGTCCGTGGTACAGTTCAGTTTGGGATACATTACAGTTCAGGGGGGACTCCTTTATTGGTTGGTTTCACTGATTCAGATTGGGCCGACAACCCTGATGATCAGAATTCTACTGTAGGTTATGTTTTCAGCCTTGGTTCAGGACCTGTCACTTGGGCCTGTAAGAAACAACAAGCTATTGCACTTTCTTTAGCAGAAGTAGAGTACTGAGTAGTGGTAAATGCAAGTCAGGAAGCCTTGTGGCTTTGACATATCCTTTCAGAATTTGGATTCCTGCACCAGCATCCGACCAGCCTTTGGTGTGACAATCAAAGTGCCATCAAGATCGCCAAAGACCCAGTTCAATATCAGCATAGAAAACACATCGAGATACACATGCACTTCATCAGAAAGCTAATTCATGATCAAGTTATTGAAGTTCTCTTTTTCCCTACAGAAGATCAAGTTGCAGACATTTTCACAAAGTCTCTTACAGAAGAAAAGTTTTCCAAACTTTGATCTATGTTAGGAGTTCAGGAAGCT
>ML792339.1:331826-344976 GCA_009831015.1 Picea engelmannii | reverse complement strand
GGAGTTAGTTAAGATCTACTTGGTCTAATATGTTGTTAGGTAAAAGTGTGTTTCTTAGTTTGTTTCTTTAGTATGCATTAGTATGCATTTGTAGTTAGAAAATACGACGGTCACGATATGTTCTCGACATAGAGTGATCTGACGGTTCATACTCTCCTCGATATTAATAGCCATTGATCTGTGGCTTAACACCTGATTGGTTCATGATCTCTATTTAAAGAGCATGGAGGGTCATTTGTCAATGATCCATTGTGAGAAACTCTCTTGTAAAATCTCTCTGTAATATTTTTCTTTGCATTAATAAACTACTCCAAGTGGCCACGTTGGTTGGGGTCGTGGATGTTTCCCCGTAGGGATTTTTCCACGTGAAAACATCAGTGTGTTGATCTTTGATCTGGTTATGTGAGTGGTTACTAAAGGTGTTCATCCTCTGTTGGAATACTTGTGTTGTCGAACACTCGGGACGAGTCACATGTGAGTGTTGGGGGCCTATTAGCCCTTGGTTATGGAAGGTTGTGAAGATTAAGGAAGGAAGCGCGAAGTGTAAACTGTGTAAGACAAGTTGACTGAGATTGGGTCGAAGTGGCCAAAAGAGCAGAAAAGAAGGAGCAAAGTAAGAGAAAGAAATTTGTTGGATGGGGAGATCGAGGAAGACAGATCAGCAAGGAATATGGATCGTGGAAAACTTAGCAAGAAAAAAAATCCACCAATGGATGCTTTGGAGAACCTCGCAGGAAAGAAGGAAAGAAGGGCTAGAAAATCCCTGAAAACATGGGTCAAGTTGACCTAGGGTCTTAGACACCTAGGGTTTTGGCATTTAGGGTTTTCACACCTAGGTTTTGGCCTACGGTTGTCCGAGAGTCAATGTAATGTATAAATAAAGCTCAAGAGTGTTAGCACATAAACTTGTCAAGGTCTTGTGAGTTGTGGTTTCTACCTAGGTCTGTAATTTTGTCTATCTCTCCTCTTTTTGCAGACTCAATTGTAGGCTTTTCCTCTCGGCTTGTAGTTTTCCTTCTGTTAGCCTTCATCCATTTGATAGACCTATTTTTCCTTAGAATCTTGCCCGAGAAGTATTGGCTCTAAACCTTTATGTTTTCCCTAAAGACGATCTCATTTCTCATTACCTCTATCGCTAAGCCTTTGTTTTCCCAAGCCCTCAGTCAGTCATCCATGTGATTTCTCGTAGGTCACATTCATGAGCACCAAGTTCAATACTTGAATTAGTTTGATGTGGACAAAAATCAAGCGAGCGAGGAAGATCTGTTTTCAATGGAAGAGATCCCTTAAGAAGATCAGAACGATGTCCATCGTGTGATTGGGACCATACAGTTGCACGAAGTATAGCTGACAAAGGTCCTACATCGCGAGGCTCATCCTAGTCGTTGATACTGGGAAGGACGTGCGGTGCAGGATCAACATTTTTTTGACTTGCAGGATGGATCAGTCAAAGAGTTGAGTCATAAGGACTCGTGAAATGCGAAGTCACAAAATAATCAGGGTCGTCCATTCAGCGGGACACGTAGTGCCAAATCCGAGCCGTGGAAAAATCCATTTCGACAAGGAGGAAGTGAGAAATGTCGACATCCCTAGCCCCAAAACGTCGATATGATCTAGGTCATCCGATGTAAAGAGATGTGTGTCGACCGATCTGGGAAGTCGAGTTTTCGTGACTTGGAGTTTCGAGCATCAAGCGCATCGCAAGTTTGTGAAACGTGAAATCGCGACGCACCTAAGAATTAAGCCCACAGTCACAAGGTGGGGTCATATGGAAAGTGGAGCCAAAAGAAATATAAGTGCCCATTCAAGAAATGAGCGGCTATAGTTGTTTAAGGAAATGATCATGGTCGTCAAGTCCTAAGAAAGTTTAACCATTGATCCAGGTAGACTGTTTCGCGATTTCGAGCATCGGGATATTTGGAGTCATGAGGAGTGAATACTCTCGAAATGCAAAATCCTGATATTTCATATAGATAAGCATTATATATAAGACTGCAGTCGTATGGGGCATGGGAATGGAGCTGCGCAAAATATCAGAGCACCCGATTTGGTCACAGAGAAGGATCCTTATGGCCTTGAGTCACCAATTTTGACTCGAAGGAGTTGTGAGCTCACCTGGAGAATTCATGGGTGTTAGGATTCATCCTGATCCCAATAAAAGTAGTTAATGAAAGTGGGAAAGGTATCTGAAACCTTGTTTCACCACATAAATGGAAAGCATGGAAAATCTCTCCATGGAGGGCAGACTGTCAGTCGAAAGTTCCATGTCATGGATTTTCTTGTGAAGCCCATACCGATCTGATATTGCGTCTATCAGAAGAATGCGAGCGCAGCCCGACAGAAGAACATGTAGACACAAATATTTGATTGTACTAGCCAGGTCACACTCCCAGTGATGGCGAGCTGTTCTGAGTATAAATACTCATTTTTGATATTTTGTTATGGTGGATGGTAGAGAAAAGATCCAGTATTGTAAAGTATTAATGAATCTTTTGGTTTTCTGGCTATGTATCTATATTTGAGACTTCTTTTTTAATGACAACCATCTTTCTTACTCCCTCTTGTTTCCTTCTGATGCTGAAAGAGTTCATGATCGAATGATTCACTTTAATTATTGTGACTGCATTATGATGTATGTTCAATTGTAGTGTTGTTATAATTCCTTTCAGTTTCTTTATGATTTGAACTCAAGAAGATCTTGATTTCAAGTTTTTCTTCTTTGGGCTGTTGGAACACCCGATGTCTGCGGAAGACCTCTACATCCTTCTCACCAAAGTATTCCTTCTACTCACCCTCACTACAAACTACTGACTGAAGTTAAACTAAGACATAATCTTCTTGTGCACATCAGTCCAGTTTTCTGAGTTGAGACGATATTTTATTGATATTGCACCCATTTGACCTTTTATAACCAAACCGTGACACAAAATTCTTATGGGTATCAGGCTTACCTCTGTCGCAATCCAGAGGTGACTTCTAGTGATAACATTTTTGGTGCCTTTGTCGGGGACAAAATTGAAAATTTTCCCTGGGATTGAACGACAAAGCTTACTAGTTTTGAAGGTGCATCAGAACTTAGTACATCAAATATTGCAAATGTGCACCTAGCGACTCCACTGTGGTGACTCCATTGATGAGAATCCACTGGTGACTCCATTGTTTCAGCTATGGCTTCTAGAGGCAGACACACAAGGTCTACTCCACAGCTACCTTTAGCAACACCTGAAGCTGACCCAGAGAAAATTTTCAGAAAGGGAAAGCCCCTCGAGAAGGTACTTTTGTTGTTGAACCAAGTATTTCTGATAATTTTCACTGTCCTCCTTTAGAAACTTCGATAGATGCTTCTCATTCTCCTATTATACTGTATGTTGGAGTTTTACGAAGTTTAAAGCTTGGGAGTGTTCCTGTTGAGTTTTCCCCTACTGGTCTGGATTTGGAGGGACAAATCCTTGTCACTCCTCTCTCCCCTGAAGTTGTATTTTGGTCTAGACCCTAGACCTCGGAATATTTTCCCACTCCAGGTTTTATTACTCCTCCTCCTGTTAGAGTTACTTTTGCAGAAAGGGAATCCTCTTTTCCTTCAATCCTGATAGCCTTTTCTCCAAATCCTCCATTGTTTCCATTTCCTCCCGGAAGTTCATTTCCATTATCCCCTTTTAGAGCCCCTTCCCCTCCTAGTTCTCCTCCACCTATTATCCCTATGGCAGGTGCTAATCCTCCTAGAAATAGAATGGATGCCATAGTGGCTACAAGATATGCTCCTCTAGTCCTACCTTAGCCAATGAATGCTCTCCCTACTGGAGATTACCTAAATTATATGCCCAAATTCACTAGAGAGGAAGACATAATTGTTGAAGAGCACCTTCTTGCCTTCTACAGTTATGCAGAAAATCTGAATATTGAAAATGAGGATGTCTAGATGAGAGTCTTTGTCTAGAGCCTTGATGGTGAGGTTAGAAAATGGTTTAGGGGATTGACCCTTGGATCTATTGCTGGAATTGAAGCTCTAGATGGTGTTTTCCTGAGGCAATGGGGGGATAAAAAATACTTTATGTATTATATCACAGAGTTCGAGTCCCTAAAGAGAAAGGAGGGAGAATCGGTCTCTGATTTATCCAAAATATTCAACAAGATGTACAATAAGATCCCTGCTGAGATAAAGCCTATAGAAGCCTCTGCCAATATTACCTATGCTAGTGATTTTGACCCAGAGAGAAGAGCTACTTCCTTGTCTCACATGAAATATGCAACCCTGGAAGTATATTCTAACATATTGGTAGTAAACCAACTCAGGAATAAGGCTAATAGGGACATACCAAGGGGAACATTTGAAGCCTCCACCTCCAGTTGCTCTACCTCCCCCCCTCAAGTGGATGAAGTAACCAAGTTACTAAAATCACTTTAAACTAGAATGGAAATATTGGAAGTAGAGAGGAAGAAGACATAAAGAAATCCTCAAAATGCTAATAACAGAGCCAACTTCATAAGACCAAACAATTCCCCTCAAATACTCCCGAGAGAGCCCATAAACAGAGAGAGAGAGAGATGATCAGAAAATCCAAACACCACTCTAAAATAACCTAGTTGTTGATGAAGGGAGGGAGGAAGAATAGCTTGATCCTAAAATCCATTGTCTTGGAGACACTTCCTTGTTTCCCCATTTGACTCAATATGCATACGAGGAATCCCTCATGAACAATCAAATAAATGAGCTAAGTAAGGGTGAGAAGGCCAATAGTAATCCCAATAAATACAATCTCAGGTCTAAGAAGAAAGAAGGGAAGTATGATGTCCCCGGTCAACCTTCCAGAGCAGAGAAGCCTGCTAAAGATGCAGCAAACAACAACATAGAAAAGAAAGCTCAGAACCCCTCACCGATACCCAAAGACCATGTCCCAAAAGTGAGAAAAGTTATGAAGCCCCTTTCTTCTTTCATCTTTGAGCATGAAATTCAAAAGATCAAAATTCATGTGCCCCTTTCAGAGCTAGTCAAGCATGAAGATTTCAAAAAATCCCTCTCTAAGTTGTTGTAGTCGAAGCCATCTTGCCATTCTAGAGACTCAGTAAATCTTCAAGATGAAAAGATAGAAGTCATTTTAGGTCCCATGGTAGAAGATAGAGATGATTTATCCCCTCCCTTTTACACTTCACTGAACATACATACATGACAAGGTACTGCATAATTTTCTGATGGATTCAGGGGTCTCTCATAATCTCATGCCCAAAACTATCATGGAAGAAATGGGAATAGAAATTACCAAATCATACCATGACTTGTATTCCTTCGATTCCAGGAAAGTACAATGTCTTGGGGTCATCAAAGATCTGGTTGTGACCTTGTTCTAGTTTCCCATGAAAAGTGTGGTCATGGATATCGTGGTAGCCGATGTTCCTCCCAAGTTTGGAATGCTTTTATCAAGGTCTTGGATAAAAATACTTGACCTTGCAGATGGACCTCACATATGCTACCATTCCAGTGTTTGGAGGGGAGCATAGGAGGTTATACAGTGAAGCTTAGTTGGCCTACATTATTAGTGATGAAGCAGACCCCACCAATCATCTTGTCTTTGCACTTGACACTGATTTTGATTCTAGTTTGTTACAACTCATAGATACTCCTGAAGCTCCTCTCGAATTCAAAAAGAAACCCATTTATTTTCGTGAAATACCTCCTCCAACTACTTCTATGTGGAATATGTACTTCGAAGAAGCCTCTTCTAGGGAAGGTGTTGGTGTCAGAGTATTTTTTGTGTCACCCTATCAATAGGCCATACCTTTGTCATATAAACTAGAATTTGAAGCTACCAATAATGTGGCAGAGTATGAGGCTCTTGTTTTGGGCTTAAGGGTTGCGAAAGACATCAAGATTGAAGAACTCGCAGTATTTGGAGATGTTGAACTAATTTTCCATCAGTTTGAAAATGTTTATCAAGCCAAGAACCCTAGGATAAAGACTTACAGGAATGAGGTGTGGGACCTAATTGACAATTTCCTCTCATCTTTCAACATTTCATTTATTCCAAGAGAGGAAACTACTTTGGCTGATTCTTTGGCTGTCTCATCGAGCCAGTTAAGGATCCCACTACCACCTAATCTCAGTTATGATGTTGAGATTAGATATAGGCCTTCTGTACCAGACAATATCAAGCATTGGAAGGTGTTCAAGGATGAACTTGAAATCAGAAGATTTATTGAGTCAGTTGATGAGTTCTTTGCATTACATATTCATCAGGATCATGATGTCGAAGGTGACCCTCCCCTCAGAGTATTTTTGAATAAAATTTCTAATCACCATATTGTTCATTTGCCTAGCAATCACATTCCAAAGGGACTAGTTCCATTAGAAATATTTTTCGATGGGAATGATGTGGCAATAAAGTTTAAGGGTCCAGCAGAGGATGTTGATGTAGCTAAGTGCAATATTGGTACAAAGGAGGATTCAAAGTTCGTCAAGTTATATAGAAGTTTGTCAAGGGGGCAGAGAGATGAGTATTTTGAGTTATTAAAAGAATTTGATGATGTGTTTTTCTGGACCTATGAATACCTCAAGAAATACGACACATTCATCATCAAGAATAATATACCATTGAGAGAGGAGGCCAAACCATTTAGGCAGAAATTAAGATCAATAAATACTGTCCTGCTACCTATTATGGAAAAGGAGGTAAATAAGTCGTTGGGCGCCCAAATCATTGTCCCTTTGATATATTATAAGTGGGTATCCAACTTGGTCCTAGTGAGAAAAAAGAGTGGAGAAATCAGACTCTGTGTCGATTTCAGAAATCTGAACAGGATCTCTAAGAAGGATAATTACTCGCTGCCTAAGATGGAACACATATTGTAGAGGGTGACTAGTGCATCTAGGATTTCCATGATTGATGGATTTTCTGTCTATAATTAGATCTCTATCCTTCCTGAAGACAGAGAAAAGATAGCCTTCACCACTCCTTGGGGCACATTCATGTATGCCAAAATTCCCTTTGGATTGATGAACGCAGGGGCGACCTTCCAGCAAGCCATGGGCATCACCTTCGTTGAAGAAAGAGATAAATTTGTGGTCATTTATCTGGATGACATAACAATCTTCTCCAAATATGATAAAGAACATTGTTGACATCTGAGAAAGGTCTTCTCGAAATGAAAAAGGTTTGGTATCTCCCTAAATCCCAAGAAGTCCTTATTTGCCATGCAGGAAGGAAAATTTTTGGGACACATTGTGTCAGCTGAGGGGGTCAGGATTGATCCAAGCAGAGTAGAGGATATTCAAGCCCTAAAACTTCCCAGATCTAAGAAATAATTTCAGTCCTTCCTGGGTAAAATCAATTTTCTGAGAAGGTTTGTTTCAAATTTTGTTGAATTGGTGAAGCATATCACAACCATGCTCAGGAAGGGGAACGAAGTAAGATGGACTGTTGAGTCCATAGGATCGCTCAACCAAATCAAGAAGGCACTGACTGAAGCACCTGTGCTTATTAATCCTAATTATTCCAAGGATTTTCTTATCTTCTCCTTTGCCTCTTTTGATATAGTGGAAGTTGTTTTACTGGAGAAAAATGTTGAAGGGTTGGAGCAGCCCATTTCCTTTTTCAGTAAAGCGCTGAGGGATGCCGAGGTAAAATTTAATATCATGGAGAAGCAGGCCTATGCCCTAGTGAAAGCTCTCAAAGATTTCAGAGTCTATGTTCTGCATTCAAAGATCATTGCATATGTTCCTTCGGATTCTATGAAGGACATTCCCATTCAGCTTAACATAGATGGGAGAAGGAGTAAGTGGATTGCCAAAATCCTTGAATTTGACCTAGAAATAAAACCCACCAAACTAGTCAAGGGTGAGGGTTTATCCAAGTTTTTGGCTGAGTCTAATTGTGAAGCTTTGGGGGTTAACTTCATCAACGCTTGTTCAGAAAATCAACAGGCTGAAGTGGCCGATAAAATCCCTCAGGACAACCCTCCATTAGCAGGATGTGCCTGGTACAATGATATTATATTTTTCCTGCAGGATTTGTGACCTCCATATGGTATGGGAAAAAGAAAGGCAATAAAGTTAAAGCTCAAAGTGATTAGGTATTGCCTTATTGACCAGGTCTTGTATTGAAAAGACCCTCTAGGAGTGCTTATGAGATGTCTAGACCCACAAGAGGCCCAAAGGATTATATTTGATTTCCATGACAACCTTTGTGGGGGACATCATTTCTGGAAAACCACAGCCTACAAAATTCTCAGGGCTGGGTACTATTGGCCTACTCTATTCATTGATGTCTGTGCAAAAATCAGGGCTTGTATCAAATGTCAGAAATTATCTGGGAAGTAGTAACTCAAGTCTCTTCCATTGAAGCCTATAGTAGCTTCAAGGCGCTTTCAGTAGTGAGGCCTAGACTTTATTGGTGAGATTCATCCTCCTTCAAGTGGTCAGCATAGGTGGATCCTAACTGCAACGGATTATTTCACCAAGTGGATAGAAGTTATCCCCACAAGGAACGCTTCTCATAAAGTGATCATTGGTTTTCTTGAAGATATTATGGCAAGTTTTGGTTGTCCGAACAGAATTGTCACTAATAATGTTTCTTCTTTCAAAGTTGAAACATTGATCAAGTTTTGTGAGCATTTCAGCATTGAATTGATTCACTCTACCCCCTACTATCCCCAAGGAAATGGATTGGTAGAATCCTCTAACAAAATCCTTATAAATATTATCAAAAGACTATTGGAGGACAATAAGAAATCATGGGTTTCGAAGATTAAATTTTCTCTGTGGGCTGATAGAGTGACAACAAAGAGATCCCTGGGCATCTCTCTGCTCCAACTTGTATATGGGACTAAAACAGTTTTCCCTTCTCAGCTTGCCCTGCCTGTAGTGAAATTCTTCCAAGACTTCCAAGAAGAGCCTGATGACATGATCAGGAGAATTCATCAGCTAGTATAAGTACAGTATACTGGAGAGCGGGTGATGGGCAGAGCGCATGACCGTCAGCAGAAAATCAAGCAGGCCTTTGACAGGGAAGGAAATAAAGAGGATTTTCAACCGGGAGATCTAGTACTCAAATGGGATGCACCCAGATAGGACAAGGGAAAGCATGGAAAATTTGAGGCCCTTTGGATCGACCCCTTCAAAAAATCTGAGAGGTTCCTAAATAACACTTATAGATTGAAGAATTTGGAGGGAGACGAAGTCTTTGGTGGCCCTGTAAATGGGCACTTCCTAAAAATGTTTTTTGTTTAAAGATGCAATCAACACCCCACCATTGTAAAAACCATCTATGTTTTACGTTTATTTTGTTTTTGATAGGAGACTCCATAACCCAAAGCAAAGACACTAGAGATGCGTGTTCTTGGCAGCTTGTAGGGAGCATACCATCCCCTGTGGAGCCAATGTTAGCACATAAACTTGTCAAGGTAATGTGATTTGTGGTTTCTACCCAGGTATCTAATTTTGTCTATCTTTCCTCATTTTGAAAACCCAATCGTAGGTTTTTCCTCTCGTCTTGTAGTTTTTCTTTTGTTAGCCTTCATCTATTTGATAGGCCTGTTTTTCCTTAGTAGCTTGCCTGAGAAGTATTGGCTTTAAGCCTTTTTATTTTCCCTAAAGATGATCTCTTTTCTCTTTACCTCTATCTTTGAGCCTTTGTTTTCTCGAGCCCTCAGTCAGTCATCCATGTGATTTCTCATAGGTCACATTCATGAGCACCAAGTGCAATACTTGAAGCAGTTTGATGTGGACGCAAATCAAGCGAGTGAGGAAGATCAGTTTTCAATGGCACAGATCCCTCAAGAATATTTGATCGATGGCCATCTGGTGATCGGGACCATACAATTGCATGAAGTATAGCGAACAAAGGTACGAAATCGTGAGGCCCATCCTAGTCGTTGATATTGGGAAGGATGCACGACCCAGGATGAGCATTTCGCTGACTCACAAGATGGAGAAGTCAAAGGGTTGAGTCATAAGGACTCACGAAACATGAAGTCACGAAATAATTAGGGCTATCCGTTCAGCGGGACACATGGTGCCAGATCCAAGCCGCGGAGAAATCCATTTCGGCAAGGCGGAAGTGAGAAATTATGACATCCCTAGCCCCAAAACGTTGACATGATCTGGGTTGTCCAATGTAAAGAGACACGTGTCCACTGATCTGGGGGGTCACGTTTTGATGACTTGGAGTTTTGAGCATGGAGTGCATCGTGAGTTCGTGAAACACAAAATCGAGACGCACCTAAGAGTTAAGCCAACGGTCATAAGGTGGGATCATATGGAAAGTGGAGCAAAAATAAATATAAGAACCCATTCAATAAGCAGGTGGCTATAGTTGTTTAAGGAAACGATCATGGTCCTCAATTCCTAAGAAAGTCTGACCATTGACCGTTTCACGATTTCGAGCATCGGGATATTTGGATTCAAGGGGAGTGAAAACTCCTGAAATGAAAAATCCCAATATTTCATATGGATAAGCATGAGGTCACAGCCCACGGTCGTATGGGGCAGGGGAATGGATCCGCGCAAAATATTAGAGCGCTTGAGTTGGTCACAGAGAAGGATCCTTATGGCCTCAAGGTGTCAATTTTGACTTGAAGGGGTTGTGAGCTCACCTGGAGCATTCATGGGTGGCAGGCTTCATCCTAATCCCAATAAAAGCAGTTAATGAAAGTGGGAAAGGTAGTTGAAACCTTGTTTCACCACATAAATGGAAATCATGGAAAATCTAGCCATGGAGGGCAGACTGTCATCCAAACGTTCCCTGTCATGGATTTTCTTGTGAAGCCCATACCGATCTGATCTTGCATCTTTCAGAAGAATGCGAGCGCAGCCTGACAGAAGAAGATGTAGACGCAAAGCTTTGATTGTAGTAGTCAGGTCACACTCCCAGTGATGGCGAGTTGTTCTGAGTATAAATACTCAGTTTTTATTTTTTTTATGGTGGATGGTAGAGTAAAGCTCCTGTATTGTAAAGTCTTAATGAAGCTTATGGTTTTTTGGCTATGTATCTGTATTTGAGACTTCTTGTTTAATGACAGTCAGCTTTCTTACTCCCTCTTGTTTCCTTCTGATGCTGAAAGAGTTCATGATCGACTCATTCTATTGAATTATTGTGACTGCATTATGATGGATGTTCAATTGTAGTGTTGTTATAATTCCTTTCAATTTCTTTATGATTTGAACTCAAGAAGATCTTGAGTTTAAGTTTTTCTTCTTTGGGTTGTTGGAAGACCTGATGTCCGTGACAGACCTCGACATGCTTCTCACCAAATTCTTCCTTCTACTCACCCTCACTACAACCTACTGACTGAAGTTAAACTAAGACCTCATCTTCTTGTGAAAATCAGTCCAGTTTTCTAAGTTGAGACGACATTTTCTTGAGATTGTGCCCATTTTACCTTTTATAACCAACCCATGACATAAAATTTTGATGGGTATTAGGCTTACCTCTGCCGCAATCTAGATGTGACTTTTGGTGCTAACAAAGAGGACCTGGGATGATTTCGATTACGTTATGATGAGTGATTGTTGTTATTGTTGAAAGATAAGTATTTTGTGGTGAGAGAAGTCTGTGTTGTAAGATCTTCAGTTGGGTGTGAAGATCAACCCTGTAGCTGGGTGCGCAGGGAGGGGAAAGAAGAAGAGAAAGAAAGAGAGATCTGCAAGCTAAGAGTGCATATAGAACTGTATGCTTTCATCTAGTATATTATAAAGCATAGTTCTATGGATGTATCCCTAGGGAGAGGGTGAACCACGTATATCTTGTTGTTGTGTGTTATTGATGTTGTGTTCTTCTAATCTCTGATATACTGTCAATGCAATATTGTGTTAGATCTGAGATATAGTTCGCGCAGTAGGCTTAAGGAAGATAAAGAATAACTAGATCTATGTGTGTGAGTTGTGTTGGATCTATTTGCATTTCCTCTGGTTGTAGACACCTATGTCCTGTAACCTCCCTATCACTACTTTGGGTGAGACTGCATTTGCTTCACAGGTGTTGCCTAAAGGGCCAGTAGTTAGGGCTTGTTGGTTCATTGTTAGAGCTTAACCCTAGGTCTTCCCTTGTGCCAACATCCATCTTTAAGTGAAAAAATTTCTATCAACTTTATATAGAGAGAGTATTTGAAACTGAAAAAACCTTATTCGGTTCATAAGTGCTTTCTACTTCTCCATATGAAGGAGATGTGTAATTTCTTCAATGTTTAATATGGAGTTAACATGTGTCATTTTTAAAAAATTAACAAGTATAATATTTCAATAACATATGGGTGAGTGAAAGATAATTATGGTCTCTCATGACGAGGCAATGAAAACCTGGAAAAATAACAATTTGTTAACTTGGACGGATTATTGAAGGTACTTTTACAATGAATTTCAATATGTTGTAAGAAGATGAAAAGTAGGAAATTGAATTAGCTTTTATAAGTATATGTTTTTGTTCGTGCAAGTATTGAGTACCTTGACAATGGAATTTCATTCCAAAAACTTGTATACTTATAGAGAACCATTTTTCTTTTTCAGTGTATTTTTTAGAAATTTATAATATTAATTTTATATTCTTTTTAAATTATCAAAGTCAACATATCCCTGAAATTACAATGTCTTTTTTCCATGCACGTTAAGAGGGTATTAACATGATCAAAAAAAAATCTTCTTCTTTTTTGATATTGTAGAAATCGGTCTCCTCTAGTGTGCATATAACTCATTAGAGAAATGGTTAACCTGAAAAAAGTTATAGCAAAAATAAGAGAGGTATGTATTCTAGGTTTTTGATATATGTCAAGACAAAAATATATTAAAAATAGTAAACATTATTAATTTAAAAAAAAAATGTATATTTGGAATATGCACAACCAACTCTATCTAGTGTCTATAGTTTTATCATTAACTGAATTGTGTAGCCTATATAAAAATAACGTCAAAAATAGATATATGGAGAGGAATTCATAAAAATGGAGGTTTTATGTATTTTTAGACGGAACCACTAGGTTTTTCATCCCAAAACCAATGCAAGAAACATGTATGCTAGAGTTGTCACTCCCACCTGGAAAAAAAAATTGAAATTCAAATAATGCACATGTTATTAGCAATAGGAATGTGCAAGTATTTTTTTAACACAAATTAACTCTCTCTCTCCCTCTCCCTCTCTCTCTCTCTCTCTCTCTCTCTCTCTCTCTC
>ML792339.1:299622-328484 GCA_009831015.1 Picea engelmannii | reverse complement strand
CATCTTAACTTCGGATTTATCATAAGCCTAGAGACATCAAATACTTCAAGATAATGTTTCTCTTCCCACAATAAATGAATCTACACTGGGTTTTTTTTTTCTTTATTATTGATGAACTCACACTTTTACATTTTTATATTTTTCAAATTCCAACTATTTTTCTAAATTTTTGATCAAATTTTAAATAAAACTCATACAAAACATACCAAAAATTAAAAACTTACAACATTTAGAATATATCATTAAAATCCCTTTGGCATACCTAGCTTTATTATTCAAGTCATTCTTTAAGGGCCCTTGAGGCAGCAGGGACTATAGTAATCGATTCAAAGCTTTTGTATTGAACTTGCACACAAATCAAAGAGTTTATGTTGTTTTAACCAAATTTTTTCTAAACTTATATAACTTTCATGCTCATATATGATTTTTAAGCCAATGTTTAAAGTTGGAGGTCTTATTTGGCCTTAGATTGAGGCAAACTACAATTTTTACGAAATAAACTTTGGCAAACCAATGATATATTTACACTATTTACATTGAATAAAGGTGAGGTTGATTAATGCTAGATTTAGACGTTAGCATTAATTCACGTAACATTTAATGTTTGTCGTTACCATATGATTATTACATATTATAACATATCTTTCAATATTATAACATGTCTTTTAATAGACCTCATTTGTTGCTTGTCCACAATGACATATTATAACATGTCTTTCAATAGACTCCATTTGTTGCCTATCCACAACGATAGAGATAGATTCCATGCAAAATTCGTGTCCATCAATGGAGGATGGCAAGTGAATTAGCATATGGATTTTTAATCTTGAAGGAGAGATGGAAGTGTATCGAGACCGTGCCTAAGAGAGGTTGGTACAAGAAGAGATGTCGCGGGCTTCTTCAACGGATGCTAGTTGATCTTGAGTAATGGTATTGTCAAGATCCTAGATCATCACGTTGTAGTAAAAGAGCCCAGATCATCACACACGTACAAGATTTGAGCGCTACCTTTACAAGAATTTCTAACAGAAGAAGATGATGAAACACCTCCTAGAATGGAACTCTACCATTTACATACTTACTGCACTTGAAGAGACTTGGGCATACTAGTCCACTGTATGAGAACAGAAGACAATGAAGATCAATTGCAGAATTCTTAAAGCTAAATGGTGACCTTTTTATGCTTTCTACATCCAACAATTTTCATTTTATCAGTGTAAACAAATTTCATTTTATCATTGTAAACAATTTTCATTTTCATTTTTGTATTGTTGTCTTGCGCAAAAGAAACAGCAAAAAAAATAAAAATATGAGGTTACCTGATAATTTACAGGCTGGAAGGAAGCAAGGTCTCGGTCTGGGTGTGGTATGTGTTATCATGGTGGGCTCTATGAACATCAACGATTCATCCAGAAATAATAGTTGGAATTAGTTGGTTGTTACTATGGTAGAGTATGTGATCTCTTCCAGTCAATGAAAGAAACCTCGATTTCTTTTTTCACCCCTGGTTCATTCCAGTGTTTCGTAGCGGCAAGTTGGGGTATGTCCTTTATCTTTGGTATGGATTGAACGGGGTCTGTATTGAACCGTTTTTTTGGTCTGGCACTGCCCACCCTTGATTTTTACAGACTTAGTTCAGCATTCCAACCGAGCCTGGTATCCAAGATGAGCAGCGCATAAGCCCAGCCTATAAGTCAAGCCATGAAGTGTGCCCTCCCATTTCAGGCTCCCATTTTATGAGGTATGGGAGCTTTGAAGGAAACATTTGTGCAATCGTTCCTTAGTTTCTCTTAATAGCAAAAGCTTTCACTAGTGCCATGCTAGCATTAAAGAACCAACCTGACTAGCGTGAATGGAACCTATCCCCTATTCTCTGGCTCTACGGATTTTAACATATCTATTACTAACCTAGGGATTTGACAGGGATTTGAGATAGTGTCTACGGGATCTCTTGGATGCTTCCCAGAGGACATAATATGCATCTCTCTTGCAATAGTCTCCATCTTTTGGTTATACTCGCTCCTACACCCATACCTGTTATGACCATCCATTCTACCAAAAACATCCTCTACATTGCATAAAACCTGTGTTAATCGATTTCAGTTCCCAAGTAGGTATTCTTGAGGCACGTATTCTTTTGGAGGCAGTATTCATATACATGTTTCAGTTTTTATTTGTCAAGCTTGAGGCACGTGTTCATTTGGAGGCTCGTACTCATATACATGTTTCAAATCTTACTAGCCAACGATAAAAATAAATGGTCCCCTAACTTGAAATTAAAAAAGACAAGTAAAGATGGCCTTATTTCCCTATAAACTCTTCGGTCAATTATGCATTCATTGAAACTCTACTTGCCTAGTAGTGGAGGCCAACCAATTTATTATTGTCTTATTTCTTTTAAATTTGGTTATATGTAAAAAGCGATGCAAATTATTGTTAAGCGAGAAACTAGGTGTGTCCCTATTTCAGGTGATCAACTTGGTTCAGGTAGCAAATCCAGTTCAATTCAAGTACTAGTAGTTAGCATTTAACGAAATAAACTTTTCAGAATTGCAAACCTGATGGAGTCATTTAAAATATCACATTGTTGTTTGATTTTTCTTCTTTCCTTTTGCCAATGTTGCATATTAGACTTGAATATTTTAGTTTTATCTCATATTGCATTCCACAAACGAGAATAAATATAAATCAAACATTATCAAGAAGAAAAATACTGAGATTGAGATTAAGATGTATTTGGAAATAAATTAATTTCTTCTTAATATAACTCACATTACATTATGTAAGATCTCCCACCGGTTGCATGTTCTCTTCATTGGTTTTGATGTACTTCTCAATTGTTGCATTAACACTTCACGGTACCACATAAACAATTCATACACTCACCATTAATACTTTTACCTTAACTTCTAAACTTATTTTCATACAAAAACATAAACTAAAATATTAATTTCAAACTAAAACAATGTATGTGTCTTACGAAAAGCACAGAACTTGGTGAATTTGCAGTGCATATTACCTTACCAGGTGAGCGAAGAACGCATATATAGATTCTTTATAGAAAACTTTGACAATATGCTTAAATAAGCGTTCCATATATTCATATGGAATGAATATATGGAAATTTTGTACATGCAATATATTCATATAAAGTCAATACATATCTGATTATGTATGTATCCATCCAATTAGATTAAATCGCTATGAAATCAAGGGTGTGTATGGTCATCTATTTGATAGTCATGTGAAATTAGATGTATATGATTCACTCTCCAAGCCCTTATAGTGATGAGCATGCATTATGAGATTCTACACACAGAACTTTTGTCAATAATTCATTCATTGCCTATCCTAAAGCCTACTATTTACTCCCCTCATTAGATCGTTTAGACCGTTTATGACCTGTGAATCCTAACATTTTGATGTCAATTGATGATATTTAGTCTCACTGTGTCACTTGAAATTCACTGTGTTCCTTTATGAGAGGGATATTTCAAAGATGCATTGATGGTCCAGGAAAGATGCATTGACACAAATAACAAGATCACTTGATGACATTTAGTCTCACTGTGTCACTTGAATTTCACTGTGTTCCTTTATGAGAGGGTTATTTCAAAGATGCATTGATGGTCCAGGAAAGATGCATTGACACAAATAACAAGATCATTGTTGACAATATTGTTGGCAGGGACTTGTTGCTCAACAACTCACCTTGTTAGTAATTGGATATGAATCCATCCATTTATGGCATTACCAACCCTTTGTGACTGTATTAATAATTCCATAGGAATCGATCAATTTATGGCATTAACAACCCTTCGATGACCCCAAAGAAGTAGGCACCCTTTGGTGAACCCAACGAAGTTGACAAGTGGATGTTGACATATTGTTGCATCCAGTAATAATAATTTATTTTTAAAGGTGGGTGTAAGTTAAATATTGAATTGATATATAATATCTCACATTTTTTAATTAATTTAAACATGAATAATGTATGAACAGACATCCCAAAAGAGAAAGGCATTATAAAAAAAAATTGGTATCTATCTCCCATAGAAAGGAAGTGGTTCAGTCGAGGAACAAATGCTTCAAAGAGAGTTCAGGCTCTTCCTTGTTCCTTGTTCAAGCATGTTTTTGATGGCCTATAAACAACTTCTTTATTACTTAGTTTGTGAAATGGATAGGATTTAGAATAAAATAGTCTACATAATATTAAAAATAAGAAAGATTGTTATGCTAATAAAGGAGGATGATTTTCACTGCTCAAGAATATTAACTTTGATTTATTAGATTTTAAGAAAAATCATAAAGAATTAATTAATTTGCTTTAACATCTTATTTTTATGTTCAAAAAGATTGGAAAGAAGTTTACTAAAGTAGTTTTGATGAGAGTTAGAAATATTTTGAAATTGAGATGTAATGTGGGTATTGGTGGGACATTTTAAGTGACATTTGTTTTCATCCTCCGCCTTCTTAGTATCATAGGATGACAAATTCTTTCATCCCATAGTGTCTTAAGAATTATCCAATAACTTGTTTAGTTATCAAACTCATATGAATTAGTTCTTATTTTAAAGATGTCTATTTTCTTTTGATAATTTAAATGGGTTAAAGACTTATTTATGTTATATTAATTTTCTTTTATCTTATATTTCTTTATCACCCAACAATTTTTCTTTAAATTTAGATATGATAACATCTGTAATAGTACAATATTCTACAAAATAATATAATTTTATTCTCTAAAATAACTTTCATTAAAATTTAAAATAATTAAAAAAAACTTTTTATCTTTTATATTAATTATTTTAAACTTATAAATTAAATATCTAATCATAAACATATTTTATAAAAATAATGAAATAAAATATATTATTATAATTTTAAAAATATATATTATATATTTTTAAGAATTCTAAAAATATATTACAATTTCAAACTTTAAATCTATATTAAATAACATAAGTTGAAAAAAAAAAACTGAAACCTACCTCTTTCACTCCCCAAAAAGCTTATAAAAAATGTTTATTTCATATTGTAGGTACATCCACCTCTAATGAAACAAGATCAAAACTCGTTTTAAGTCTAAGTTTGAGGTGATTTTAACATATTTAACGAATCTATGTTTAGTGCCAAGGCAAAAATAAACAACTACTGATTAAGGAAAATAATCATTTACCTTTTCCATAAGTTTACCCCTTTCATATGAGAAAAGAGAATGAATTTGCTTCACACCTCCATTAGCATAATCTTAAATTGACATGACCTAAGTCTCTATTTTTTAAGTGAGTGACTGGTGGTATATTTTTAAGTGAGTGAGTGGTGGATGATTATACTTTTCATTTAGTTAATTTTCATTCTTAAAGATCGCAGGCACTGGAGCTGAGTCGCAAGCTCCAGATATTACAACGCACGATAAATGCCCAGTCACATGGTGGCTTTAAAACTATGGGTATTGAAACTGGGAATTGCAGTGCTGCACATCTAACCTTTGAATCAGGAACCATTGCTCATTCCTTTATCTCTTCCGATCCCCTGTTTCGAGGCCCAAATTCAATGTGTACATTTTGAATACTCCCTAGCGTTATGTTATCATGTCTCAGTGGTATAATGTTTTCTTCTTCCATGGACAAAATGGGTTTTGATTAAATGGTTGAGCCATTTCACTAGTTGAATTTGGCAAATAAATGACTACGTGACTAAAACGTTTAGTCACGACATGAAAAAATGACTAAATTTTAATATTTTTTTTCAACACGGTTGCAAATGACTAAATAGATGATTAATTTGATTCTCGGGAAAAAAAACACATCTAACTAATTAGTCACACAAATAACGCCAACTAAATAAATGACTAATTTAATTGTTGGGTAAACACAACTAAATAAATATTAGTCACACAATATAATTTACAAACTTTATATACACCACAGCTATGTGGAAGATTTAAAATATATTAATCAATGGTTATGAAAAATATATCATATTTGGTAATATTATAATATTATATTTATATAATATTATAATATTATAATATTGTTTTTATAATAATTTATGCTATCATTTCATTCATTTCATGGCATACTTTCACGACATATGACAAATGTTGACAATTAATGTATTCAGATTACTCTCTGAAGTGGTGGAAGAATAGGGTATTGATCGCATTCATAATTTGATAAGGGCATAGAGAATTGACAAGGGTGCATAAGGTGGGATAATACGATGTTCTTCGTAATTTTATGAGGGCCCAGAGAAGGTGGGAGAATACGTCGCACTTCAGGTAATTATACAGCTAATCCATGGGCGCAGAGGGCATCGGTGCAGTGGTAAATATTCGATTCAGTAGAGGGAGGTTTGTTTGGGGTTTCAGATAATATACAGCTAGTCCATGGGGCAGCTAGGCTTTGTCTAATTTTTTAGATCTTCAATTAAATCATACTCTAAAAATAGGGCAGCTAGGCTTTGTCTAATTTCAGTTTGCTTTGACTATTTTGGAAATACATTATTACTTACTTCGGGAGGAGGCTTGTTTTGTGTTTTGCTTCTTGTGTTGTAGGGGTGGACAATTTTGAAATTCGCTTGGAAGATATTGTCCGACAAGTGCCCGAAAAAGGAGGGAGATGAGTCCTCCTCTTCTGGTACCTCTTCCTCAACTGTATCATCAGAATTTTCAGGAGGAACAGAAACAGAATTGTCATGTGCTTCTAATATCATTTGCAAAGCATGCTATAAACTTTTAAAATTTAAACCTTAAGTGGTTGGGTTTGGACGATTTGGAGGGAAAGGCTTTCTAAAAGGAGGTTTGAAACTCCCTTTTCTTGTAAACTCCTCCTTGGCGGATATTTTCAAGTCAACGACCTGATTGGACAGTTTCTGGAAATCTTTCTACAAGCTCTCCAGGTATAATGCTTCTTGTTGATTTTTAGGTTGAGGAGGCCTAGTGAGGATTTATATTTTATTCTTAGAAGATTAAATTGTCTTAGCTTCACTACTAAGATTATCTTTCAAGCTCAATATATCTTTCTCAATTTGACTTGCCTCCTCAAAGGCTTCTAACAATGTGTTCTTTTTGGACCTTTTAACCCATATGGTTATGTTATTGTGCAAGGCTTTAGAATAATATGCAACAATTAATCTTTCTGCAGGCATCGAATCTACAGGGATTTTGTTCTTAAACGTCATAAACCTTTGGTTCAAGCCCTTCACTTTTTCTTTAGGATTCATTTTTAAGCTAGAGAGTTCCATAACCAAGACTTCTGGAGATTTATCATCTCCAATTTTTTCTAAAAAACAAGTTTTGAATTTGTCTCAAGAGACGATGGTCTAAGGATGTTGAGCGAAATACCAGGTTGAGGCATTTCCCTCAAATGTATAAGGAAATAATCTGCATACTACATCTTCATGTTCGACACTCCGGAGTCTAATGGCTAGCATAAATTTCTTGATGTGATCCTCAACTGAGTGCTTTGAATCTAGATCAAATTTGGGCAGCCATTTCTTCGGATGTTTAGGTAATGGGTGTTGGGGTCCAAGCACGGCCACAACATCTTGATCGAGCCAGGGTCTGGCAGGATTATTTTGGTTTTCCATGGGAGTTGGTGGTGTCGAAGGCTGATATGGTTCTGATGAAGAACTTCCTTCGTATAAAGACTCTCCTCCTGAAGAAGATGGAGAAGAACCAGGTGGAGATGGTGGAATACTAGATCCTCAGGCACCAAGGATAGGTGCTTCAGTAGGATTGGTAGTATTACCACCTAAAGGGTTTTCAGGAAGACTAGTGCCTTGAAGTTGTTCTTGAAGGTTTGTAAATTCAAGGGGTTGATTGCGTTGTCTACCAGGTTGTCTTATATGGGATAAGGAACTATGGGTTCTTATGAGTGACTGGTGGACAATTTCCTGGATGTCAATCCCTTGAGGGAGTGGTATCACTAGCTCGACAGGTATATCAGGGGTATCGTTTGAGGTAGTTGTTTTTTCAAGTGTAACGTTTGTGTCGGAGAGACTACACATTACGGCAGGAGTGTGTGTGTGCAGGGGAGTCTTACGAACTCCATGTGCCATCAATTAATTTCAGGCCCTCCTTCTAGTGCCATTTGTTGATGGGCATAATTCACACACTATCAAATGGAAGGTCAAATCTAGACTGGGGTTGTCTAAATAACCCAAGACGTTTGGAATGAAATGACTCGATGGGTTTAATGGATCCATTGGCCAACTAAAATCCTAAAAATTAAAGGAAAGAAATTAATCTAAAAGATAAAATTCTAAGAGTATAAATTTACTAATTTACAAGTGTTCAAATAAAAACATGAATATGTGCATATGATTATATACAGTCTATATATAGCTTGCAATATTTACTTGTCATCTTACGAAATGGATGTTCTTAAAAGTGTTTATAAAAAGATAATGAAAGCATATACATTTTATGTTTTCTCTTTGAATATTTAAAGGTCTAAACCTAATGGATACTAAGCAAACATAATTGAAATAAGAATATATAAACAGACAAAGCTAATTCATGTTGTCCTTATTTCATTAATAAATAATTTAACCAAATAACAAGTAAACTAACCTGTAACTAATCGTTTAAACTGAATTTATCTTCTTGTGTAATTCGAGCTCCTAACTGCCCTGTATACGAGGGAAACCTGTGACAGAACAGTGCTAATACTCCCAGAACAAATTCAAAGAAGCGTTTGATGTATTTGAGTGAGAATATAACAACATAATGATAAATGTAAATATCCAGTGATCTTATGATAATCAACACTTAGAATGAAAGGAAACTCAATTCAAAGGATTAATATTATCCATCATTTAATATCCAGAATAAATCAATAGTAATCAAATGACAGATTAATCACGGATATAAAAATGGAATAACAAATTATAGATAGCATCAAAATACTTAACCATATGAAACTCGATATGATGACAAGGCTAAAACTGCATCAACTTAATAATATTTCATAAAACCGAGGCAATAAAAAAACATAATTGGATAAGCATCACCCAAGTCTAAATCCAATGGTGAATATCTTCTCCATATCAGTTCTCAAAATCACATGTCCATAAAGTATCCCAGTAAAAGTTGTTTTCACCACTGATAGTGATCACTATTTAAACTAGTTTTGGATTCATAAACTCTTATCATACAAGATAGAGTGCAATCCCCAAAAAATAGATTGTTTTACAAAAATAGTACAACATGAAACCATTCCTGCAGGAGTTGGTTCAAAAAAATTTATTACATAATAACAAATTCTTATCAAAATAAAAGAAAGCAATTACTAAACTATACAATGCATGATCCAAGATGGTTTCTCCATGTAAATAGCACCATAATTATCATTTTCCTATAGATAACAAAAACAAAATTGATATTCAGAAAATAATGCTAACTAATATTCATAAATAGACTGGCTACAAAATTGTGAGATTTTGTAGCTAGTCTTATATTAACAAAGAAAATCAAAACTAAATCTTTCTATTCGGTTTTCATAACAGAATAAAATCAAAAACACTTTTACCATTTTAGAAATTAGACAGTGAAGGGTCGGATAGTTCTGAATTAATGATGGCATTGAAGTTGGTTGGATATTTTATAATTATATTTCCGGATCTTTTGGGTATTTTATTTGCCTGTTCTATGCATGCTTTCAGTTCTTGGTTTTCTTGTTCAAGCAGAGAATTGCGAGCAGCCAGATGTTTTAATTGTGCCTGTAAGAATGGTATGTACCTATAATAGTGTTCTACCCAGTCCAAACAACTGTCACAATGTACTGGTGCTATAGCAACCTGAGGTGGAATATATTCGGCAACGGGTGTTTCGTGCTTCCCTATGGCTTCTTTCAAATCTTGGCCTATGCCAGGAAAACCCTTTTGGCCTTTTAGAAAAGGAGTTAATGTAGAAACAAAGTCATATTGCACAGCTTGACCAAGAGTTTTTTTCCCAAGACACTGGTTGTCCAAATCTTCTTGTGCAAGGAAATCATTAATCTCGTCATTGGAACCATTATTATTGACCTCGATCATGGAGATCGAGCTCAAATGATCCTTTTTTCGATTCCTTAGACTCCTAGATATCAATCGACCAGATCTCTTATTTATAAAATTTAGATCTGAATTTTCATGTTTCTTGCTCTTACGATTTTCCTTGACAATAGGTTTATCACTCAAACCTTGATTCGGCTCAATAGCAGGAGTATGGGAAATTCTTTCTTTCAATACATCCACTACCTGTTCTAACGGTTTTCTGGACGAAAATATACATCATGGTTTTTTACCCAGGGGGGTTTGCATGAAATAGGTTCACTAATTTTACAATCATTATGTGAATCGAAACCTTGACTCTCAGTCACAGGATTATCAAAATTGGGGTTCACATTTAAAGGTAACTTCATTGTGCTCTCGGGTTGGGAAAAATCATTTCGACTCAAAAATATTTCCCAAGTGTCCCCAATTTGAGATAGGTGTGATAGAAACAAGATTTTTATAAGCCCGTGATGAAAGAGGCTTGACAAAGGGTTCAAGATCTATTTCTTATAATGCTTTGACATCTTGTACAGGCTCATCAACAAATAGAATGACATGTTCAGTTTAAACCCTAGGAACAACATCAACATTCGGATGTGGTATAAAAATACTAACCCATACCTACACTTGCATGTTATAAACTATTTCAGAATCAAAATAAGGTCATTCCATTGAGGTGTCAAGAGAGTGATAGGAATACCTTTAGGGCAGCATGTAGATTTTCGAGAGACCATGAATAAGATCCAAGGCACGTCCTCCAATTTATGATTTTTGAACCATTTTTCATCTTCCTGTGGTAGTTTTTTTTCCCAGGCTATGGAGTCCTTTGTGACCTCCAATCGCACATCTCCAACTTTGGCTCTAAACCCATCAAACGTTTGAGCAAAGGCATGTTCGACTGCCAGGTTATAACCCTCAAATTTCTGGATGAAGATATCCCAACCATGAGCCTGCAAATCATTTATGGCATTGACATGGGCAAGAAGGGCTTGACAGCCATTAGGTTTGATTTGAACCATAGGGGTCATGGTCACTATCAAATAGACATAGTAGATATCACAGGAGGGAGGATTCGACTTCTAATAAACGAGTAGCAAGGATAGGTCTGTGAAAACCACAACGGCACATGACCTACGAATTTTGGAGACTGTCATGTTTGATAACTTAAGTTTGGAGAGATATAAAAGTAGAGGACACACAGGCCTATGGAACATTACACATAATGAAGATCAAAACCCCAACCACGATAAAATGCCAATTCAAACAATGAATGAGGGCAATTAAATGTAAAGGATAGTAGGGTGAGGTGTAGTTGTGGGTACATCAGACCTGTACCAAGTGACACGAAAGTGATATGACTGATATAGAAAAGAGCATGTATCAATTCTTAACCCAAGGTTGTGTGTTCATGCATTTCAAAAATTAAAACAAAAACAAATCAACCATAGAACTGATCAAGTCGCATTCCCCATAATACATAAAAAAAAAAATGTGTCAATCAATTAATCAACGAGCTTATGAAAATTACACTTAGCAACATATAGGTTCCCTTAAAGTGTAATCTCTTTGGTAAAAGAAAAGAAGAAAAACATAGACTGCAGAATGATTACCAAGCCAAGTTTTTGTTTGAATTTCATGCTTGCAATCATGAAATTTAAACAAAACAAATGAAATGTAAACAAAAACTTATAAAATAAATTAGCCCAATAAATCGCCTTGAAGCCAAAAGATAGAATCATTTTTAAAAGTAAGGAGGAGGCATCTATAGAAATATTTTATCTCTTTTTGATAGATTTTAATCATGATAAAATTTACAAAATTGGTGGCTGCCAAAAATGGTGACACGCTGGGCGAAGCAGTTATCTCTACATCACCAGAAAATTTATGTCAGGGGCACAGACGAAATAAATTTCTAGAAATGGTTAATGACAGATCAAGCGTTCTGATAATAACTCAGAGAATAACATAGTCATAGCATTAGATGTATTTTCGTTAGAAAATGTAATCTAGTATCTTATTTCGATCATAGGTCTAGTGACGTTTATGTAGATGACTTCAATACCATTGACATGGCCACTGTTGCCAGTAGGCATCCATAGCCTTGGTAGGGATGTCATTTAACCCACTCCAGTACCTCTATCTTATCCAAGAGTCATCCATTCATGATAAAAACATCTTCATACTTGATCAAATTAAAAGACACACCTGAGGATATTCTTAAACCCGCCATTGCTTCGCTGCCAGCAGGCTTGTTCAGTACATCGATGAAGTTGCCTTGGTATCATGTGTGCATTTACCCGCTGCCAACAGACCTTTTCAGTGTCCCGACGGATTTACACACAATTCCCACACATTATAGTGCTTCCAACTCTCTAAAAATTGTTTATAAATTTCTAGAACTTCATGATATTCAAGAGAGCGGGGTGATACTGAAGATCTCATAATATGGTAATGCAATGATTGATCATTTAAGAATCATTTTTTTGTTCTGATGAATTTCATCATGATTTGGGAAATTAGATTTTTGTTAAGAGATCATCTATAGGATAGGGAAGCACAGTTGAGGTGTCCTCATTAAAATAGGGACGATGTTAGAAGTTTGTTAAGTGTAATCGCATCTTCCTGTAATTTTAATAAAAAACCGGAAACACTGATTGAACATAAACTTATTTCTGTTGATCTAAGTTTAACATTTACTTTTCAGGTGCTTGAAAAGTTATCAATTGTTGCTAATGAATAAGAATTTTGATTCCCTTTAACAAATGAATGTTTATTCAGAGATAAACAATTTTTTTTAGAAAACAAATCAAAATCAAGCAAAATGAAAAGAACCAAAATCAAAAATAGAAAAGAAAATTAAAAATATTTACAAAAGGGTGGATCAGAAATCATCAAGTGAAATAGCTCTTGAGAGCTTGGGCATTCACTGGGAAAATTTATGGCTATCCCTCCAGGTTATGCAAACGAAAAGAGCTTGGACCCAAGTTTTCAGAAATTATAAATGGTCCCAGCCATAAGTTTAGGAACTTGGTATTTTCCCCCTTACTCTCGTGCACTTTGTCCCACTAAGAACCAAATCCCCAACATCAAAATTATTATCGGAAGATGAATTTTCATCAAACCAGCTTCAATTTGTTGGTGATGATCAAGTTTATGTTTTTCTTGTGTTCTCACCTCCTCTAGTTTTAATAAAGAATTTATCTGGTTTTCTAGAGGAGGGCACTCTTCTTCTTGAACTTTCTACGATAATTGGAAAAAGGGAAGTAAGACATGTGAGGGGAGGATGGATTCTCTTCTGTAGACGAGGAAGAATGGATAATTACCAACGAAGGCTTTTGGAGTTGCCCTATCAGCCCAAAGTGCATTATACAGTGCATTGTGCCAATTCTTGTGGTTTTCTAAAACTGTCCTTTTAATAATCTTGATTAAATTCTTATTTGTCGATTATGCTAAACCATTCCCTTGAGGGTAGTAGCTGGCAGAATACTTAAGATTAATCCCTTTCTCTAGAGCGAAAACATTCATATCAAGGGACGAAAAATAAGAGGCATTATCAAAAACCATACATTCAGGAATTCTGAATTGAGTGTTGATATGGGAGTTGAGAAAAGACACTACTTGATTGGTGTTGACCAGTTTTAAAGGTAAAGCTTCAGACCATCTTGTAAAATATTTTGTTGTTGTGAGTGTTAGAATATAGAAGATTGTGTTCTTGTTTTACCATTGACGATACCCTCATCACCCAACCATAGGCTGAAGCCACCCTCCGAGCACCTTAACCTTGACTAAGAATTACTCTGGAAGAAAACCCTAGGCTAGATAGCCAAACAAGGTGTAGCGCATCTTCCTCCAAGGATAGTGTACCAACAATAGTTGATCAGATAGTCCAAACCCTAGCCAAGAGATGGTCCAAGCCAATACTGAAACTGGTTGTTGTAGCAACTGCACCTGCAGCTCTCCTCCACATGTGTGCACCAAACTGGGAACTGCAATGTGCACCAGTTGCTCTTTGCAATTCTGAGATGTGTCAAATGAGAAATGACGCCCTGTATTTATAGTGGTTCTGCTAGATTTGTTGGGGCCAACTTCTCCTTCTGGATATGTGTCTGTTCATTGTATTATTATTATTTCTGCCTTACTTCTTCTCTTGGAGGCTAATAACCTAATATAAATTATCTTCTTGAGCTGACAAGACTTCTAGGGTTATTATCCAACTCATTAGGGTTTTCTTTTTCTTTCTGGAGTCTTCTATTCTCATCAGGTTCACACGTGGAGGTAAATACCTCCCTCATCTGCCATAATATTAACACTCCCTCCTAGCTAGGGAGGTATTATAGGTAATGGTCTTGAGCACAAAAACATACCATTTACCCTATAGCATCAATATAGTCGTCTAGACTATCTCATGACTGGATCATGAGCATCACCATCACCATCAGCTACATCATCTCTGGAAACCATACTTCATTTGAGTAATTAGACATGATGTTGGATAAGTCACTCATACCATAGAGTGATACAAGAGCCATTCTTATAATCTAGAAGAGTAAATGCTCTTGAACCATTTTTCGTCTAGAAAATATGTGTTCATCATTCGTCTGGATGATGATGATCTCCAATAAACTATTGATAGTCTTCACGACAATTAGAATAAAAATAGAACATAACTGTGTCTATCCATAGTAGTACATAACTACAATCCAGTGGTACACTACCACACCAAGTAACACACAAGTACTTGATCAGCAACATATAGTCACGAACAGTGGAACATATCCACCACAGTAATCTTCATCTACTGTCATACAGTCTTCATAACAAACATCTGATAGAAACGTGCATAGAAACAATATTATGATATAAACTAAATCATCTGGGTCAATCTTTCACTCACATCTGTGAGCTCTGAAAGAATATCTGCCTCACAAACAGTGGAACATATCCACCACAGTAGTCTACATCTACTGTCATATAGTCTTCATAACAAACATTTGATAGCAACCTACACAGAAACAATGTTATGATATAAATTGAATCATCTAGGCCAATCTTTCACTCACATCTATGAGCTCTGAAAGAATATCTGCCTCAGAGTAGAATAATGAGATATCTGGACTATTCTTCTCAAGCAAGGAAGAATAAATGTCCTTTCTTCTAAACCTGGACCATTCCCCACCCTGAGCCATTCTTCCTACACTAATCAAAGTGCACCCTAGAGAGAATGTATAACCCTAAGGAATGTTGAGCCTGGACCATTCCCCACCCTGGGCCATTCCTCCTACACTAATCAAAGTGCACCCTGGAGAGAATGTATAAACCCTAAGGAATGTTTGTCCCTGATTGCTAATCCTGGACCATTCCCCACCCTGGGTCATTCCTCCTACACTAATCAAAGTGAACCCTGGAGAGAATGTATAAACCCTAAGGAATGACTGTCCGGACCATTTCCTCTGTTAACCATAAGAGGAAAAGACTGTCCTGGATCAACCTCCAAAACAGACCATTCCTCATGTTAACCACAATGAGAAATCATTGTCCGGCGAGGCAGGCTAGTCTTCTTGAGTAACCCTCAAGAAGAGAGACTACCCTAGACCACTCCCCATGTTAACCACAATGGGAATTCATTGTCTATGATACATCATCAATCAGACTACTTCCCTTGTTAACCAAAATGGAAAGTGACTATTCGTCAGAAGTCTCAATCCACTTTCCGAACATGAAAGCATCTGTCCAAGATGGACTATTTTTCAAATTTAAAGATGAATGTCTTCAATAATGTTTTTAGTGATCCCTCCTAACTTGGAGAGTCATTTATTCCTTTTTCAATAAGAAGGAAGTTTTTTCCATGAGCTCTAGCTTGAGTACGCAAACTCTTTCATTTTGGATAGAAGCTTTACCAAAATGTCTTCTCATCTGTGGAGATATGTATTGGAGAATCATTTTCTCCTTTATGGACTTCATTATGGATAATGTAATGCTTGATTTCAAATGTACTTTAGTCTAGAACATTGTGAAGGATTCAAGTAGATATGAACAATAGAGTATATCATAGTTGGAAAACTAGAACATATCTATGTGGCACTTCTTCTATCATCATGAGATCTGATCTACTAAGTAGTCATCTTGATGTTATAGGAAATCTTCACCACACTTCTATTGTGCACTGGAGGTTCTCCACCAAGTTATCTTCTTCTATCTGCGTACAGGAGTCTCTTTATAGTATGCCTCAAGGTCTTGATATTGCTCTTCATACACTCTTTATTCAATTTCTCTAGAGAACATTCTTTGCATTCATCTGATGTAGAACTCCAACTCATGGATGTTGCAGATGATATAATGAATCATGTAGTGATATGTCTGGTGTACTGGAAAAAGTAATCATCATAGTCTTCTCCCTCCATCTGGGAGAACCTCTGGTTCTATATCTCGCAATGATTTCATTCATAAGTCTTCCATACATTGTTCTTCATCACGACTTTCAGTTCTTCTGCTTGATTGCTTTTAGTGAGTTCATATCAGGCTGGTAATCTTGTGATTCTTGATGCAATGACTGGTTGTTCTGGTTCCTCTTTCTTTCTTGGATCATCATGTTCTTCTTCATGTTTTTCTTTAGCTATTGAGTCCATGGAGTTTCTTATAGATTCCATGCCCTAGATATTCCACTTCTTCCTTTCATCATAGGATCACGAATCTAGATCGACAATTAGGAATACTTTAAGGCTTCTCTTCGAAGAAGTCTTCTTTTGCGGTTGAATTGAACACGTACTATCTTTCATGGTTACTACCATGGATATATAGATAGATAGATAGATAGATAGATAGATAGATAGATAGATATACGTCATCATCTTTAATGGATCATAGGATTATCTCCCTCCTAACCCTTGCTTCATGTAAGAGTGCATATAATCGGCTCCCTCCATCTAACATAATCCACACTTCTATCTGCATACATATTGTCTTCTGTAATATATAATTGGCTCTCTTGTCTAACAGAGTCCATGCTTCTGACTTGTTGTCTTCTACAAAATGTCATGAGTCTTTTTCCAATTTTCTCTCGATTTGTTGACTTATTTTCTGCCTTTGCTTCTTCTAAGTCTCTTCATGATTGATTCAACTTATCTTGCAATAGCTTCTTCATGATTTGTATTTCATCCTTTCATGTGTATTATCTAATGATATCTATTTTCATCTTGTTTTTTCTTCCAAAGATATAGTTCTTCTTAGAACATATTATTTTCCAAGAGATAGATATACAAGATATGTACAGAGATGATGCAAACAAGATATGTACAAGAAATAAGAAGAGTGTTGTTACCTTTTAGAAGAAGAAGTCTCTTTCATCCTGCTTAGCCTTCTTTGTAGGTTCTTTTTCTTTGTAAATCGATGCTTTGTGTTTCTCCTTCCTTTTCTTTAGCTCAAGACAATGATTCTTGTAGTGACCATACTTTCAACAGTTGAAGCATTGTACTTCTGAAATGTCTTTCTCTTGATTTGGCTTCCTCCTCGAACCAAATTTAATTTTGTTCCTAAAGTTCTTGAATCTTGTTGTGAAAGATTGATCGTCATACTTCTTTTGGGGTTTCTCTTTTGTATTGATCCTTGATTCTTCTTGAGCAAAGTAAGTCCAAAGTTCTTCAAATGTCAGATACTCCTTCCTTGTGTTCATGCTTGCGGAAAATGCATCCCATGTCTTGGGAAGACCATTGAGTACTATGTTCACCAATTCCTTCTCTGAAGTGATCTCTTCAATAGCTTGTAGTTGATATATTAACTGGGATATCCTTACAAAGTATGATGTTATGCTATCATCCTCATTCATCTTTATGTCACGGAGCTCATTCTTCAGACTCATAACTTGCTTGATGTTTTTGACTGAGAAGAGATTTGTTAAGGCGTCGTACATCTTCTTTGATGAGTCAAGATGGGAGATGTAGGGTATCAAGTGGTATTTTATAGAATCCACTATGATACTCATGGCATTGATGTCAACATCTTTGAACTTCTCCATAGCTGCAACGTTCTGCGATTCCTTCTCTTTTCCTTCTTCAAACTCTGGCTTCACAATCTTTCCTTTCACAATATCCATCACTTTATTCTTGGCAAGGATGAGGTCAATCCTTGTCTTCCATGATCTGAAGTTAGAGGCTCCATCTAACTTGTTCTCAGACTTCATAGAGTTAGTCATGGCTTGCTTAGCTTGGTCAAACCCTAGATTTGACCAGAAATTCAAACTTCACATATTGGCTTGCTGAGAGTATCAGGGCATGCGCTAGGCTAGAGTGCACTGATCTGTCCGGAGATTGGGTCAATCTCTTACTTAAGGTTCCTCAACAAGAGGATCAGGGTTTCTGCAACTGCTACTGCTAGTAACCCTAGCGGCAGTGTCTTGGAAGCTGCTTCTTCTAGTAACCTTAGCAGTAGTTCCTCAACGAGCTCAATATCCTAGCGGCTATGTTTCCTTCCAGCGTTTAGACTGAATGAAGGAGGTGTGGGCCCATAACCTATTATAATATAGAAGATTGTGTGCTCATTTTACAATTGACGATACCCTCATCACCCAACCATAGGTTGAAGCCACCCTCCGAGTACCTTAACCTTGATTGAGAATTACTCCGAAAGAAAACCCTAGGTTAGATAGCCAAACAAGGTGTAGCACATCTTCCTCCAAGGATAGCGTACCAACAATAGTTGATCAGATAGTCCAAACCCTAGCCAAGAGATAGTCCAAGCCAATACTGAAATTGGTTGCTGTAGTAGTTGCGCCTGCATCTCTCCTCCACACATGCGCACCAAACTGGGAATTGCAGTGCACACCAGTTTCTCTCTGCAATTCTGAGATGTGTCAAATGATAACTGGCGCCCTATATTTATAATGGTTCTGCCAGATTTGTTGGGGCCAACTTCTCCTTCTGGATATGTGTCTATTCAGTATATTATTATTATTTCTGGCCGACTTCTTCTCTTAGAGGCTAATAACCTAATATAAATTATCTTCTTAAGCCGACAAGACTTCTAGGGTTATTAGCCAACTCATTAGGCTTTTCTCTTGCTTTCTGGAGTCTTCTATTCTTGTCAGGTTTACACGTGGAGGTAAATACCTCCCGCAACTACCATAATATTAACAGTGAGGATGTACTTGTGATGTTGTGAGGAGGGTGGATTGACGGGTCAAATTATGTCTAGGCCCCATTGTTGAAAAGGTGTGTCTACAGTAACATGTTGCAAAGGAAAAGATACATTTTTCACCAGTCCTGCAGCCTTTTGGCAGATTACACATATGTGGGACAGTGTATGGGCATCTTTAAACAAGGTAGGCCAATAGTATCCATCCCTTATCACTTTGTGGGAAGTGGTATCTCCACCAAAGTGACCATCAGCATCACCAGCATGAATTTCAAGCAGCACTCTTTCAGACTCCTCCTTTTCTAAACAACACAGAAAAACACCATTAAATTTCTTTCAAAATAATATATCATTGATTAACTGAAAAGATGTAGATTTAAGCCTAAGTGATCTTCTATTTTTGGTATCAAGATTGCAGGGAGAAAATCCATGCGTTAAATAGAATCTAATGTTCTCATACCAAGAATTGGGTGTAGATTGTGCACAACTGGTCTATTTTTTGTTATGTTGATTTACAGCTAATGTGTTTATTTGACTTTCTTGTTCCTCAGTTGAATCAGCCACTAGTTTACACGGGCCTTGACCTCTAAGAATTTGTGTAGGAGTTATTTCAAGGTCATAGTCCTGTAGTGATGTCATCGAGTTTTCCCTTTTCTCACCCAGTTGTTTTTGTACTAACAATTTTCTTACAACGGGGTAAGGAACAATCACTTTGGTTCTAGATTTCAACAGGTAAGACCTAAAGTGTTTCATCACTTTAAAAACAACATAATCTTGTTGATCCACTGCGGGGTAGTTAAGTTATGCTCCTTTAAAATCAGATCTCATGAAGGAAATGGGTATCTCATTTCTTTCAGTGTTCTTCTATGTAATAACTACAACATAGGATATGTCAGACGAAAAAGTGTAAAGAGTGAAATCCTTAGAAAAATCAGGACTCATGAGGGAAGGGGCTTCTATTATTTCTTTTCTAATTGAATCGAAATCCTAAATTTATTGTGGTCCCCATCGGTACAAAACATCCTTTTTAATTAGATTTTGTAGAGGTCAGACCATTTCTGAGAAACTCGGGACAAATCTTTTGACAAAATTAATCTTACCCAAAAAGGATTGCACGACCTTTGTGGAAGAAGGAGGGGAAAGTTTAGCAATGGCTTGGGTTTGTTCGGGATCAATAATAATTCCATCCTTAGACACTATAAACCCAAGCATTTTACCTTGCTCTACTGCAAAGACCGATTTCTTAGGATTGAGAGATATCTTGAACTTGCGACATCGTTTCAAGACATCCTTAAGGTGAGACAAGTGATCTTTCTTTTTTTTAGAAAAGATAGTGACATCATCAAGATAGACCACAACTGACTAGTTAATGAGGCCATGGAAAGAAATATCCATTGCTCTTTGGAAAGTGGCATTGTCATTTATCAATCCAAAAAGCATTTTCTTGTAGGCATAAGTGCCCCATGGGGTATGAAAGGTGGTTTTAAGCTGGTCCGAAGGAGACATAAGGACCTGGTTGTACCCCGAAAAACCATCTAACAAAAATAGTCTTTCGGATCCAAACACGTGTTGAAGAATTTGTTCCATTGAGGGGACAAGATAGTTTTCTTTATCAGACGCTCGGTTTAGATTTCGAAAATCGACACAAAGTCAAATTTCACCACTTTTCTTCCTTACAGGGACTAAGTTAGACACCCATTGGGTATGCCTAATCGGAAAATTTATCTTTGTAGTTAGTAATTTATTCATTTCCTTTTTAATGATAGGTTCCAATTTAGGATGCATTTTCCTCAATTTATGTTGAAAAGGTTGAGTCTGGGGTTTCATACGGATTACATGTTGCATGATATTTGGATCGAAAGTTTTCAAGTCATCATACATCCAAGCAAATACATCTTTAAATTATTTAAATAATTTTATGAAAGAGGATCTTTCTTGCTCGGAACATCCCTTCCCCGGATTAATATTTTGAGGATTGTCTTTTGTTCCTAAATTAACAGTTTCATAGATCAAGGAGGAACTGTTAGTTTTGCAATTTACTGCCCCTCTAAACTTGTCATGTAAGTCATAAAATTTATCTAATCTCACAACAGATTTGGGGATAGAGTTTACCAGCTCAAATGTCGATTCAGGAGATCGAGGATCAAATATTACCATGAAGTCTTAAAGATTCTTTTCGTGAGTGCCCTCATCAATAACTGCATCCTGGAAGGTGTCTTCCATATGCAGAAAGTTGATGACAGGGATGATTTAGGGGCTAAATTTCACTCATGGGCTAATTTTCCATGGTTTTTCCAAAAATGAGATTCTCTATTTTAAAAATGATTCGCCCAAATTCTATAGGATAAAATTATTTTACCTTAAAAATAGCCAAAATTTTATAAAAACTATATAAAATACTTAGAAATTTGAATATTTTTACAAAAATATCGCCAAACATTTATTGTTGACATATGAAGGATTAGTAAGATTTGCCAAGGTTTCTACATTTTCAAATAAATTTCCATGCTTAAAATCATCCCTAGTTGATGATCTGCTATTCATCATCGAATACTCTCCAATTTGTGATGTTATATGGAATCGACGGCCTAAATAATAATTCGATCAAAAACACTTTAGGAGAAATACCTTCAGCGGGAAACAATCTAGAAGCAACATTGGATAGTAAATCATCTTCTGAATTACTCATCCTAGGAATGGAATTTATATTAAATGTTATAAATTTATGCATTAAACCCCATACCTTGGTTAATTAACTCTTCAAAAGCGGTGAAAAAAAGTGTATTTTGTTTCTTACCTATTTTACCATGATTTTTGAATCACCGAATACTATTAAATTTTGCACATCCATGTCCAGAGCTTTCTTAAGTCCCTGCAGAAGTGCTTCGTACTCGGCTATGTTGTTAGTACATTCAAACTCTAATCGAAAAGAAATAAATGTTTTGTTACCTGTAGGATCGATGAGCACACAGCCAGAACCTGCTCCTTCTCGGGATTTGGATCCATCAAAATATAGGGACCAAATTTGTGCGTCATTAGCAATACTTGGCGTTTTCAACAAAGATGGTGCCTAAGTATAGGCTATAACTTCATATTGTTGTTCTAGATCAGTGATAGAGGAAATTCCAGTCATGAAGTTACCAAAAAAAATATCCATTCCCTATGTTTCAATCGAATTTGTGGAGGTAACGAAAGGCTCATTTGGATCGTTCAAATCTGTCATGGTATGCTTAAGATAACGTTCTCTATTTATCCTAATTTTGTTGGGTTGTCCATTTTCAAGCAGCCACAAGTGAGACCATTATGTAGCAAAATAACCATGCAATTGTTCTGACCAATATCTGCTTAAAAACAAACCATAAACTTCAAGAATATCAACAACGATAATATCAATTATCTAATGAACTTTGGAATTGGACGATAATCTAATCAACACATTCTTAAGCTCACCGGTCACCTTAACATTCGTTCGATCTAGCTTAATGATTTTAAGATCAGGAGGTTTTACTTCTGCATTAATTTGTTGCCATACAGAAAAAGGCATTATTTTTGAAGATGCACCAGAGTCAACCATACAATTATGTACATTCCTATTAAAAATTTCGAAAGTCAATAAAAAGGGGGGGACATTTTTTCGTGAGGAAACAACAGAATTCTGCTGACTTTTTATTGTTGTCCCTGAAACAGTTTTATCTAGGTTTGCTACATTTTTTTCTACTAAGTCCCTTTTGTCGTGATGTTCAAATGTATTTTTAGCTGGGAGATTTTTAGTTGCATTTAAATCAATTTCTGTTGATTTGTTTCTGCTAAGATCACTCTTTTTACTATTTTCCATGATGCTTTGAAGCATTTTCTGCAAAATAAGAGGAAATTTCAGTAGTTCAAAAATAGAAATATTAGCCGTCAATTTTTTTAGATCTTCAATTAAATCATACTGTAAAACTGGGCTAGCTAGGCTTTGTCTGATTTCAGTTTGCTTTGACTGTTTTGGAAATACATTTTTACTTACTTCAGGAGGAGGCTTGTTTTGTGTTTTGCTTCTTGTGTTGTAGGGATGGATAGTTTCAAAATTTGCTTGGAAGATATTGTCCGACAAGTGCCTGAAAATGGGGGGAGATGAGTCCTCCTCTTCTGGTACCTCTTCCTCAACTGTATCATCAAAATTTTCAGGAGGAACAGAAATATAATTTTCATGTGCTTCTAATATTGTTTGCAAAGCATACTGTAAACTTTCAAAATTTAAACCTTCAGTGATCGGGTTTGGCCAATTTGGTGGGAAAGGCTTTCTAAAAGGAGGTTTAAAACTTTCTTTTCTTGTAGACGCCTCCTCGACGGACCTTTTCAAGTCAACAACCTGATTGGACAGTTTTTGAAAAGCTTTCTACAAGCTCTCCACAACTAATGCTTCTTGTTGATTTTTAGGTTGAGGAGGCCTAGTGAGGATTTATATTTTCTTCTTAGAAGATGAAGTTGTCTCGGCTTCACTACTAAGATTATCTTTCAAGATCAATATATCTTTCTCAATTTGACTTTCCTCCTCAAAGGCTTCTAACAACGTGTTCTTTTTCGACCTTTTAACCCATATGGCTATGTTATTGTGCGAGGCTTTAGCATAATATGCAACAATTAATATTTCCGTAGGCATCAAATCTACAAGAATTTTGTTCTTTAACGTCAGAAACATTTGGTTAAAGTCCTTCACTTTTTCTTTAGGGTTCATTTTTAAGCTAGAGATTTCCATAACCAAGACTTCCAGAGATTTATCATCTCCAAATTTTTCTAAAAAATAATTTTCGAATTTGTCCCAAGAGACGATGGTCTGAGGATGTTGAGAGAAATACTAGGTTGAGGCATTTCCCTCAAAAGTATAAGGAAATAATCTGCATACTACATCTTCGTGTTTGACACTCTGGAGTCGAATGGCTAGCATAAATTTCTTTATGTGATCCTCGGCTGATTTCTTTGAATCTGGATCAAATTTGGGCAGGCATTTCTCTGGATGTATAGGTAATGGGTGTTGGGGTCCAGGCATGGCCACGGCATCTTGATCGAGCCAGGGTCTGGTAGGATTATTTTGATTTTCCATGGGAGTTGGTGGTGTCGAACGCTGATATGGTTCTGATGAAGAATTTCCTTCATCCGAAGACTCTCCTCTTGAAGAAGATGGAGAAGAACCAGGTGGATACGATGGAATACCATATCCTCCAGCACCAAGGATAGGTGCTTCAGTAGGATTGGTAGTATTACCACCTAAAGGGTTTTCGGGAAGACCAGTGCCTTGAAGTGGTTCCTGAAGGTTTGTAAAGTCAAGGGGTTGATTTAGTTGTCTACCGGGTTGTCTTATACAGGATAAGGAACTATGGGTTCTTATAAGTGACTGGCAGAAAATTTCCTGGACGTCAATCCCTTGAGGGAGTGGTGTCACTAGTTCGATAGGAATATTAGGGGTATCGTTTGAGGTAGTTGTTGTTTCAAGTGTAACATTTGTGTCAGAGTGACTACGCATTACGACAAGAGTGTGGGTGGGTGGGGGATTCTTGCGACCTCCATGTGCCATCAATTAATTTCAGGCCATCCTTCTAGCTCCATTTTTTGACGAGCATAAGTGACACACCGTCAACTGGAAGGTCAAATCTGGACCGGGGTTGTCCAAATAACCCAAGTTGTTTGGAATGAAATGACTCGACAGTTTTAATGGCTCTATTGGCCAACTAAAATCCTAAAAATAAAAGGAAAGAAACTAATCTAAAAGCTAAAATGCTAAGAGTATAAATTTACTAATTTACATGTGGTCAAATAAAAACATGAATATGTGCATATGATTATATACAGCCTATATAGAGCTTGCAACATTTACTTGTAATATTGCGAAATGGATGTTCTTAAAAGTGTTTATAAAAATATAAAGAAAGCACATACATTTTATGTTTTCTCTTTGAATATTTAAAGGTCTAAAACTAATGGATACTAAGAAAACATAATTGAAATAAGAATATATAAACAGTCAAAGCTAATTCATGCTATCCTTATTTCATTAATAAATAATTTAACTAAATAACAAGTAAACTAACTTGTAACTAATCGATTAAACTGAATTTATCTTCCTCTGTAATTCGAGCTCCTAACTGTCATGTATACGAGGGAAACTTGTGACAGAACAGTGCTAATACTCCCATAACAAATTCAAAGAAGTGTTTGATGTATTGGAGTGAGAATATAACAACAGAATGATCAATGTAAAGATCTGGTGATCTTATGATAATCAACACTTAGAATAAAAGAAAACTCCATTCAAAGCATTAATATTATCCATCATTTAATATCCAGAATAAATCAATAGTAATCAAATGAAAGATTATTCACAGAAATAAGAATGGAATAACAAATTATAGACAACATCAAAATACTTAACCATATGAAACACGATATGATGACAAGGCTAAAGATGCATCAACATAATAATATTTCATAAAATTAAGGCAATAAAAGAACATTATTGGATAAGCATCACACAGGTCTAAAGCCAATGGTTAATATCTTCTCCATATCAATTCTCAAAATCAAATATCCATAAAGTATCCCAACAAAATTTGTTTTCACCACTGATAGTGATCACTATTTAAACTAGTTTTGGATTCACAAACTCTTATCATGCAAGATAGAGTGCAATCCCCAAAAAATAGATTGTTTTACAAAAATAGTACAACATGAAACCATTCATGTAGGAGTTGGTTCATCAAAAATTATTACATAATAGCAAAGTGTTATCAAAATAAAAGAAAGAAACTACTAAACTATACAGTGCATGATCCAAGATGGTTTCTCCATGTAAATAGCACCATAATTATCATTTTCCTGTAGACAACAAAAATGAAATTTATATTCTAGAAAATAATGCTAACTAATATTCGGAAATATACTGGCTATAGAATCGTGAGATTCTATAGATAGTCTTATATTAACAAAGAAAATCATAACTAAATCTTCCTATTCAATTTTCATAACAAAATAAAATCAAAAACAACTTTTACCATTTTAGAAATTAGACAATGAAGGGTCAGATAGTTCTGAATTAATGATGGCATTGAAGTTGGTTGCATTTTTTATAATTATATTTCCATATATTTTGGGTCTTTTATTTTCCCGTTCTACGCATGCTTTCAGTTCTTTGTTTTCTCGTTAAAGAAGAGAATTGTGAGCAAACAGATGTTTTAATTGTGCCTGTAAGAATGGTATCTCCCTGTAATAGAGTTCTACCTAGTCCAAACAACTGTCACAATGTATCGATGTTATAGCAGGCCGAGGTGGAATATATTCGGTAACAGGTGTTTCGTGCTTCCCCTTGGCTTCTTTCAAATCTTGGCCTATGCCAGGAAAACCCATTTAGCCTTTTAGAAGAGGAGGTAATGTAGAAACAAAGTCATATTGCACAGCTTGACCAAGAGTTTTGTTCCTGAGACAATGGTTTTCCAAATCTTCTCATGCAAGGACATCATTGATCTCGTCATCAGAACCATTATTATTGACCTCGATCATGGAGATCGAGCTCAAATGATCATGTTTTCGATTCCTTATACTCCTAGATATCAATCGACCAAATCTCTTATTTATAAAATTCAGATCTGAATTTTCATGTTTCTTGCTCTTACGATTTTTATTGACAATAGGTTTATCACTCAAACCCTGATTCGGCTCGATAGCAGGAGTATGGGAAATTATTTCTTTCAATACATCCACTACCTGTTCTAACTATTTTCTGGGCGAAAAAATACATTGTGGTTTTTAACCCGGGGGGGTTTGCAAAGAAATAGAAATAAGTTCATTAATTTCACAATCATTATGTGAATCGAAACCTTGAATCTCGGTCACGGGATTATCATAATTGGGGTTCACATTTAAAGGTAAATTCACTGTGCTCTCGGGTTGGAAAAAATTGTTTTGAATCAGGAAGATTTCCCAAGTGTCCCCGATTTGATACAGTTGTGATAGCAATGGGATTTTTTTAAGCTCATGATGAAAGAGGATTCATAGAGGGTTCAAGATTTGTTTCTTATAACGCTTTGACATCTTGTACAGGCTCATCAACAAATAGAACGATATGTTCAGTTTAAACCCTAGGAACAACATCAACAGTCAGATGTGGTATAAAAATATTAACCCATACCTGCTCTTGCATGTTATAAACTGTTTTGGAATCAAAATGAGGCCATTCCATCGAGGTTTCAAGAGGGTGATAGGAATACCTTTAGGGAAGCATGTATATTTCTGAGAGACTATGAATAAGATCCAAGGCACATCCTCCAATTTAGCATTTTTGAACCATTTTTCGCCTTCCTATGGTAGTTATGTTTCCCGGGCTATGGATTCCTCTATGACCTCCAATTTCACATCCCCAACTTTGGCTCTAAACCCATCAAACATTTGAGCAAAGTCCTGTGCAACCACTAGGTTATAACCCTCGAATTTTCGAATGAAGATATCCCAACCGTGAGCCTGCAAATCATTTATGGTGTTGTCGTGGACAAGAAGAGACTGACAACCATTACGTTCGATTCAAACCATAGGGTCCATGGTCACTGTCAAATAGACATAGTAGATATCACTGTAGTAACCATATTAATTTAACATTAATTAATTCCACAAACAAAATAGTAACTTCTACTTGATTTCAGAAACTCGGTAATTTCTTATAAATTCAGTACATATGCATATAAATTTATCAACGAATAATAAAATTCATAACAGAATAAAACAATTTTACCTCTTCCTGATGCTAGTTTCTCCGTCAACCCGGTTGTCCAGCCCGCTGCTTTGTTGTTGCCTAATGCGCTGACCAACTCTACCCAAACCTTGTTTCCACCCTGCCAACTAGGACAACTTCCTAGCTCCAGGATACCATATGGATATCCTGGCCCCCATGCCCAAAACCCCCAGCAAACTGGTGCCCCCTGTACAAATCCTTTGCCCGACTCCCCAACTCAAACTCTCTCCAGCAAATTCCCAAATCCAAGAGAGTCTTCCCCCAAAAATCCAAGTCGAATGATAATCCCCCTCTTCCATAAACCCTCTTCCGCTCATATCCCCCCTTCACCGCCCTTTCTCCTCACTTAATTCTTTACCTACACATTTATTACCTTATCCAACTAGTTAATGTCCCTTATCCACTTATTAATGTTCCTTATCCGTTTATTAATGCTCCTTATCCCCTCTTTCGTAAACCCTTAATTTAAACAATATAATTTATTAACCCTCTTAATTTAATACTCATGTCAATGAATGTAACAGGTAATTAATTAATCAAATGATAACCATTAATTAATTAATAAATATTTAATTTGTATCATTATACCAATCTTTGTTTAATTAATAATATGTTAGAAAAATTAATTACCTAATAATTTTTTTACTTTATAATCCCTAAACATATATTCTACTAGGGTTGTTACATACACCCACCCTTCAGGAAAATTCATCCTGAAGTTAAGGTATCTTATGGTCAAAGGAAAAGAAACATGGTTCACACATTCATAACAATTAACCGACATTATCAATACGTAAGTCAAGAAACTCATACATACTAGTGTATATGTACAAGAAATGCATGTGTAGCTAGTACATACAAGTCTCGTGCATGTACTAATAATCAAAACTATCATCCTTTAGTAATTTATGTATGCATCCAATCCAGTCAGCAA
>ML792339.1:256527-295421 GCA_009831015.1 Picea engelmannii | reverse complement strand
TGATATAAAGCATAATGACACTTTTCTCTGTACACCCTGGATCTCTACTGGTCTTCCTTCATCGTCGACACAAAGCACCCTCTTTGCGAAACAATCTACCAAAGCTCGATGAGCTGCTAACCAATCCATTCCAATGATTAGGTCATATGCCCTGAGAGCAGTGACGTATACCTTCAACCTAGTAGTACACACTCCCTGGTCTACTATACAATTATCGACGCTAGGTCCTACCACTTGTTTTTCCCCCGAAGCCATCTCGACTTGTTTAAAGTCATCATGCTCGTAGGTTGCCAACCCACTCTTTTCTAATGAAGATAGTGAAATGAAACTACCTGTCACACCAGAATCAAATAAAATCTTAACATTGATATGATTTAGCGTACCTGATGACTCCACCACCGCGGATTGATGTTCGGCCTGGCAATTATTAACAGTTGCGTAAATCTGGTGGCTGCTACTTGCTCTCCCCATCAGTGCCTTTCCTTCTCTATGCACGAACCCTGATTGTAACTCTGGGTAGTCACGCTGGTAATGGGGTCCTCTGCACCCCCAACAGGTAACACGAGATTGAACCTATGCATTTTTATGTGACTGTCTCTGAAATGAGTTCCTTCCCCTAGAACCCCTGCCCCTACTCGTTGTTCCCTGAGATGGTCGTGGACCTGTCTGCGTCGTTGGCGATGAATGAGATGCTGTACTCGCTGCCATTGAAATCCCTGCGGCTACTATCCTTGGAGAGACTCTGTTACCATATGGCGATGGCCTTGAGCCCCCTCCCCTAGGAAATGTCCTCGGGGCCTTCCCTACAAATCCTAGACGATGCGGAAATCTCAGTTTTGTACCCCCGGTTAAGTTCATGTGTTCCTCCGCATAACGCGCATTTTCCACCGCTTCTTCTACTGAAGATGGTTTCCACATCCGCACCATAGCTCTTATCTTAGGGTTCAATCCATAGACGAAGCGCTCTGCCTGTCGTTGGTCATTATCCATATACGAAACATATTTGACCAGTTCGATAAATCTGATCTCATATTCTTCTACAGTTTTGTTTCCCTGTACTAAGGCATGAAATTCCCCTACCTGTTGTTCCTCATAGTATGTTGGTAGATATTTCCTTCGGAACCTCTCCTCGAAAATCTCCCAAGATACTGTGTTGGGGGTAAGGTGCAGTTTTCTTTCCAGGTTGCCCCACTAGTTCAAGGCATTGTCTCTTAACTGAAAAATTGTGATCTTTGCCTTTGAGTTGGACGCATAGTCCCTTAAGGCAAAACACCTTGTCATTCCTTCCAACCATGCTTCTGCGCATTCACTGGCGCGACCCCCAACAAACTTCGAAAGTTTGATCTTCTACAATTCTCGCGTGATGTCTTTGGGTGGAGGTCCTCCCCCTGAATCCCTTGACGCTTCTGGATTACCCGTTCCAGACGGTGGGGGTTCCACTTCAGTCCCTGCCGGTTTTCACCCCTTTAAAGTCTCATTAATGGCTTCCAACGAGTGAAATATGAGAGCTAGCTCGGGCGATGGTGGTGGTGGCGATGGTGGTGGTGGCTCTGGTGGTGTTGGTGGTGCTTGCGTCAACACTCCCCTGCCTCGACTCCCTCGAGTCCTGACCATCCTGTATGCTTTAACCTGCATCAGCCAAAGTTGTCAGGGTGAGTTCCAGAACGTTTCAAATTGGTGCTACTTAAACTAGAAACAGGGTTAGGCGTAAGTTTTCTTTACTTGTCTGTAAACAGAAATTACTCCTTTAGGGGATTGGCTAGGTTAGGATTAGGATTAAGTGTCTAAGCTTGATTTCTTCTCCCCTATGAAAAAAAAACTATTGGTTCCCTTGCCCTGTAGCTACGCTAGCCTTGCGCCATACTCGCCAATTCCTATGCTTACTCTCCTAGTGCCGCCTCCTTCTCGCTTGTCCTAGTCTAAGTCCTTTTAACTTTTCACTTACAACTAAATATCCTCCAGTGCTTGACTCGGGAGCTTTTCCTTGGCGCGTAGTGTTGGCATTGTTGATTGTTGCATTGAGATTTAGCGTTGACTTTGACTGGTGGAATGGAGTGGAGGGACTTGGCACTTGGATCGACAAATTGTGTGTACGGTCTCGTGAGCCTGACGCTTGGACAATTGGAGTTTACACTTGGGATACAAAGATCAGCGGCGCCAAATAAGCCTTTACCTTGATTTTCGGTGCATTCACTAATTATGATTCAACTCGGTTAGCTAGCTCCGGATCAATAGGTTAGGTAATAAGCCAATTAGTCTTAATCTTCATATTGTATCTTCCTAATAATAATACTACTTTAATTCCTACAGTGTTACCATTAACTAAATAAGTATAAGAATTTATTTGTAAAGACTTATGAGGGTGCGTTGGTGTTAGTGTTCTTCTTAAGGCTTTCGCTTGGTGGGTGGTCTTGGGTTCAAAACCCATGGACCTCTAAAATTTATACTTAGCCCTATATTATTAAATTATTTAAATTAAAACTCATAATTATATATATATTTTTAAATAATTTAAATTCACACAAGCGTATTAATACTTTTTAAATAAATTATTAAAACTAAAAATTAATATATTAAAAAAATAATAATATAATCATTCAAAACCTATTAATACTTTTTTTTTATATAAATTAATAAAACTAAAAATTAATATATAAAAAAAAATGATAATATAATTATATATAAAAAAAAATCTTACTTACAGTTTGGCGAGAGTTTAATGTGCTCTGTGGCATTCGCTGGCAGCCTTTAAGGTCGAGCTTCTGGCATGACGTCCACGTGCCCGGGCTTTGGCTCTCAGTACCAAAAACCTAAGCTCTTCCTTAACCCTAACACATCTTTCTCTTCTGCCTCTTTCCCCTGCCGCCTGGCCATTCTGCTCTGTCCCTCTCGGCAGGCACAATGCCCATCTCTGAGCACTGGTGCTTGGGCGATGGCTTTTGTGTATTACGAAGGGAGGAGAAGGGAAATGAAAATACTGGCAACAGATCAGCAACAATTCATTTCCCACGCCTCACCAAATTCAAGAGCATCAACACAGTGAGGAGTCTGTCCCTCTCCTGGGGATGCATCACCAATGTGACGAGTATCACCAAATTGACGACCCCGTCGCCATTCGGATGCATGAAGTCGATATGCATCACCAAAGCCATGACCATCACCGAAGTGACTACTCAATCGTCGGCCCCGTCGTGAAGAATGAAGAAGGTGCGATCCGTCACCAAAGTGATGAGCATCACCAGAGTGACTACCCCATCTCCCTCCGGACTCATGAAGTCGGGTTGCATAGCCAGAGTAATGGGAATCACCATGTGGACTGCCCTGTTCTAGTCCGTGTCCAAAAAGAAGTCAAGTTGCTTCACCAAAATGACTAGCAACGCAACACGGCACTACCTATAACTTGAGTGAGTTTGGGACATATTCTCTGTCATATGTAGATGTACGACACGCTGCTCAATAAAGAGATTTTTTTCTTGCAACACTTTGAATATATTTATATTTTGATTGTGAATAGGTTAATAATTTCGGTAATGCGGGTAAGATTCAGTGTTGAATGGCTTTTCCTATAAAATTTTATGTAAATTGTGGCTCATGGAGTCTTATACTGGTGCACCGTTTGCAAGGTTTTCTAGACATGATATGTTCATGTCGATTATTTCTGCTTGTGTGCGTGAATTTATAATGCTGGAGAAGGATTTCTCTCCCGCGGATTCGATTCTAGGCGCAAGTGGCCTCCATATCTCACAAAGAGGGCTTGACATTTGCAAAGAAGCCGAAAGCCGCCCTAAGAATGGAGATATGTGATAAAGCCCCGATGATGAATGAAGAGCCAACAAATGTTGTGTATTTTTTGAGCCTGCTGAACAACGGGAAGATGTTATCGCTCATAAATGTGATAGGAGATGTGATATTGAACATGTTTGGGCTAACATTTACCGATGTAAATTAACCAGAAGCACTCATATTTGTGACAAAAATTGCAACCAGAAAATTGTGTATGATAACTACAGTTGTATTTGCAGAGTTAGTCATTAGGTTTTCCCCCTAACAGCAGCAGAGCAGCAGGAAGTAAGAGGAGTGGTCCGAAGGAGGGCCGAGTCAGACTTGGCCGAAGGCAGCTGCGCTTCTAAGTGAAGACGGGATGCTTTCATGCATCATCATCAGTCGCCTTTTGAGCGCTCATTTTGTGTCGTGGCTCCGATTTGCAGCCAACCCGGAGATGGTATGGATATTAACTTATTTAAAAGCTGTGAATAATCTAGATTGTCCTTTATTAATAATATCTTTATGGAGTGGTGGAAACACTGGCTTCCGAAGATTTTTAGATGTTCTTGATTAGTATGATAGGGAGAATACTTTCAGTGATTATTCTGAAAAACACCGTGATAACTTTGTATAACAACCCTAGTATCTTTGTTGATACTTTGTGTATCAGATATCTACAAGTTATGTTTACTCGAGATTACTGGTAATATTCTTTTATTGAATCTTATTTTAACCTAGTTTGCTTGTTATATATTAGGACAAACGTGGGCTATCCTCTATGAAATCTAATGGTTATTTTGGTTATCAGCAATCACTCTTGTTGGTCCTAACTCCCGATATGCATTTTCTGAAGATAATTGAATCTTTGTTTTAGTATGTCGAGATGCAGTAGGGGTTGTGCACACTCTATTCAGGAGGAAATATCTATCTATTGTAAAACCCCTCGTAATGTTTATGCGGTCTTTAAAGTTTTGTTTTTATTGTAATATTTGTTTTTACATTTTCAATATGTATTTCATTTATATTTATATTTGTGTTAAAATTTATGTGTTTGGTTTGCAGGTTAGGCGGAGCTGGATTTGGAGCTGGATTTGGAGCTGGGAACTTGGCCCTTAAGGCTCCAGATTGTGAACAAGGCACTCTGATACCATGTGTAGTAACCATATTAATTTAACATTAATTAATTCCACAAACAAAATAGTAACTTCTACTTGATTTCAGAAACTCAGTAATTTCTTATAAATTCAGCACATACGCATATAAATTTATCAACGAATAATAAAATTCATAACAGAATAAAAAAAAATTACCTCTTCCTGATGCTAGTTTCTTCGTCGAACCGGTTGTCCAGCCCGTTGCTTTGTTGTTGCCTAATGCGCTGACCAACTCTGCCCAAACCTTTTTTCCACCATGCCAACTAGGACAACTTCCTAGCTCCAGGATACCATATGGATATCCTGGCCCCTGTACCCAAAACCCCCAGCAAACCAGTGCCCCCTGTACAAATCCTTTGCCCGACTCCCCAACTCAAACTCTCTCCAACAAATTCCCAAATTCAAGAGAGCCCTCCCCCAAAAATCCAAGTTGAATGATAATCCCCCTCTTCCATAAACCCTCTTCCGCTCATATCCCCCCTTCACCGCCCTTTCTCCTCATTTAATTCTTTACCTACACATTTATTACCTTATCCACCTAGTTAATGTCCCTCATCCACTTATTAATGTTCCTTATCCGTTTATTAATGCTCCTTATCCCCTCTTCCGTAAACCCTTAATTTAAACAATATAATTTATTAACCCTCTTAATTTAATACCCATGTCAATGAATGTAACAGGTAATTAATTAATCAATTAATTAATNNAATTATAACCATTAATTAATTAATAAATATTTAATTAGTATCATTATACCAATCTTTGTTTAATTAATAATATGTTAGAAAAATTAATTACCTAATAAATTTTTTACTTAATAATCCCTAAACATATATTCTACTAGGGTTGTTACAATCACGAGAGGGAGGCTTCGACTTCCAATAAACGAGTAGCAAGGAGAGGTCTGTGAAAACCACAACAGCCTGTGACCTACGAAGTTTGTAGACTATCATGTTTGATAACTTAAGTTTGGAGAGTTAGAAAAATAGAGGATGTGCATACCTATGGACCATTACAAATAATGAAGATCAAAACCCCAACCACGATCAAATGCCAATTCAAACAATGAATGAGGGTCATTAAATGTACAGAACAAGAGGGTGAGGTGTAGTTGTGGGTACATCAGACCTATACCAAGTGACACAAAAGTGATATGACTGATATAGAAAAGAACATGTATCAATTGTTAACTCAAGGTTGTGTGTTCATGCATTTCAAAAATTAAAACCAAAAAAAATCAACCATAGAACTGATCAAGTCGCATTCCCCGTAATACAAAAAAAAATGTGTCAATCAATTAATCAATGAGCTTATGAAACTTACACTTAGCAATATATAGGTTCCCTTAAAGTGTAATCTCTTTGGTAAAATAAAAGAAGAAAAACAAAGACTGCAAAATGATTACCAAGCCAAGTTTTTGTTTGAATTTCATGCTTGCAGTCATGAAATTTAAACAAAACAAACGAAATGTAAACAAAAACTTATAAAATAAGTTAGCCCGATAAATCGCCTTGAAGCCAAAAGACATAATCATTTTTAAAAGTAAGGAGGAGGCAACTACAGAAATATTTTATCTCTTTGTGATAGCTTTTAATCATGATAAAATTTACAGAAATGGTGGCTGCCAACAGGTCCTAAATCTCACTAAAAAAGTATCTCATAGAAGGATCCCAATACTAAAGCAAGTTCTTCTAAGCAGTTTAGTAAGTCCAAATTGCTTGATATTTTTGCCTCTGTAATGAACCTTGAATTTATGGCCTCAACAATTTTTGGTTGCATATTATTTTCCCATTTTGATCGACATGACATAAAATATGGTTTTCAATTCCAATATTCCATGCCACATACAACAAATATTGCTTATTCTACATAAGATAGTTGACCAGCCCAATTCAATGCTAAGGTTTTAGTTTATAATTGATTTATAAATATAATTTATCTTAATATGAATTTCTAAGTTAATATTAAGTACTAATATAGCTTAGTGATTAAGCTAACTTGCAGTACATAGATTCCATAGCTACCCAAAAGTCTTATGAAAGAAAAAATTTAAAACAAGTTGCATATTACAACCCTTTTGTGCATGCAAGGATGGTAAAAACTTTCATTTGGTTTACTAATTCTATATAAATTTTAAGCGATTCACACCGTAGTATTTTATTTTGATGAAGATTAGTTCGAATGGGATTGTTGCATATTTTTGTTCATGTTCCCCTATTTCTCCTAGTGGGGGAGGCAGAATGAAAATCCCCCAAGCCCTTTTAAATTCAACTCTCATTGGTCTAATGATATTGAATTTAGGGATTTGCGTGATAGTGAATGGAAACATATGGACGATATGTTGGAATAATTTGTTACATTTTATTTTAGTGACAATTTTAAAATTGTAAAAATAACATTTGTTGAGTGGGACAAATCCAAACTCAAGGATCCATAAGAGTAGACATGGATACTTGAAGAAGAAATTTCTAACATTTTCAAACCTAACATTAATGGAATTTTCAATGAAAAGAGATAAGTAACTTAAATCTCTTGGTTCCATGAAAAAAATAGTTTCTTCACTAGGAAGAATCAAAATGGAGGCAAAAAACTAGAGTAGCTTGGGTAGCACGGGGAGATGAAAACACATGATTTTTTTCACAACTATGAAAAGATGATGAAAATATCAAATACTATTTGGATTGTTAAGAATGAGGTGGGAGGGAAATATCATAGGTTTTATGAGATGGTTGAGGTGAAAAAACTTAATTTCAATAATCTTTTTAAGGAAACTCATAGAGCAAATATTGTTGACATAATTTAAATGGCAATTTTTTCCTAGTTTTGTAAATCAAGATATTCTTCCACATCTATGAATTGAAAACTACCATCACTCTACACCTTGTTAGAAATTGACCAGATTTTTTTTGTGGGGTGGGTGATTTGGTGCTTGTGAGGGTAAGTCCGATGGTTTTTATTTCGAGTTCTTAGGTGAGGTGAGGTGTTGTTTTGTGAGAGGTGAGTGGATAAAGGTTAAAGGAAAATGGCTTAAGCTGAAAGCCTAAAGGTGAAATTATTATGTTGAAAGGTGAATGGAAGGCTTCTGGTTAATGGTGAAAGGATCTCTCAAGCCCCGACCAGAATGTCGCTATCCCCTCCCTGAATATTGGCTCTGGCTGGTATATTAACTAATTCAGCTCCTCAAACTCCTAATTGATCATGGGTTGGTTGAGGACTAATTATTCAACTCCTTCAACTCCTATTCCAACTCCTAATCTCTCAGTTGACTATGTCACTAAACATTTCCTATATAGATTTCCTATGCTACTAAACCAAAATTTTCAAATACATGGAAGTCATAATTAACTTTCTATGAGTCAAGGTCAAAAAATAAATCAAGGTACAATGTATAAAAAAATTCATAATTTGGGTAATCGAAAAATTCCTTAGAATATGAATCACTTTCTTTCTCATGTATTGTAATATGTTCCATGACAATACATCCAATAAACATACTCTTGGTATTACAGGTATTACATAAATCCAAACTCTAAGTGTCCATGAAAACTAGTGGTACATTCTCAGTCATTGCATAAGATGATTGATCAAGAGCCATATGCTTAGTTTGTTTAAAATATTTGTCAAAAGAAAGGGGTCTATTATTTTCAATCATCGAGTCATTATTTAAATATTTTATAGATAAGAGTTGCATTCTGCTAGTAGGTGAATATTTTTCCTCTAACTAATCTTACTCTTGTTGCTCTTCAATTATAATCGGTAAGTCAACAGAGACCTCATGTAGAACAGGGTTCATGCTTCCAGTCCAAGATATATCCTCCCATGTATTTCAGCTTCTGCATGATCATTACTACTTGTAGAAACAACTACATCTCCAGCTATCTATTCCCATACTCATGAAGGGGTTTGTGGTTACACATAGGGTCCTCTTGGTCATGGATACACTAGGAGGAATAATAACTAAAGGCACAATAGTCTATGTTTGTGTTAGTTGGAAGACCCTGTCTGTGTTGATTGGAAAACCCTAGTGAGTGATATATCTAATGCATGTGTTTTTGTGCTAAAGCTAGTAGATATAAACTAGAATCACAAGTGTGGTCACTTTCTATCATTCTTCAATATCATAAAAATGGAACTCTGATAGTTTTAGAAAAAAAATGTAACTCGGATAGTTTCAGTGCATGATAGTTTTAGAAAAACATTCTTTCAAGCTCCTTCAAGTGCCCCAAAAATCATTAATCTGCAATAAAATACATAAAATTCGTGAAAAAAAAATCTTTCAAGCTCCTTCAAGTGCCCCTAGAATCATTAATCTGCAATAACTTGCCCTAAAATGAGAATGGGAAGTTGTAGTATGAACTGCATGCTCCACAAGACTGCCAAACTGTAGAGGATTCAAATCTTCTGAGGCTGATAAAATCCTCCTTCTATGACACCTTTATCATTTCCTATTGGCTTCTCTTAGCAATGCTTTCTTTTCCAAACCTCTCTTCACAACTAGAAAATGCAAACTCATAGACTAGCTTAGTTCCTTGTCAATGGTGTTGTTGTTAACAATAACTTAGCTGATTTTGTGCCCTTGTACTATCTAAATTACCTTAAATTTGTTAATTAACACATCAAATTAATATTGGAATGTAGAACATCAAAGATGATTCAAATTCAAAGGTTGACAATGGATGAATACCATGAATATGATGAGACAATAACCAATGAGAATGTTATGGACAGATATCCATGTCCATGTAATGATTGTCTTGGTGGAAAGGTGAGAAAAAGAAATTTGATTTATCAACATATGATAATACATGGGCATAGTGGTGTAAGCCCTTGGAACATAAATTATTATGAAGATATGATACAATTGCATAGTATGAGATATGAAAAGGTACCAAACATCATTGAAGTTGCACCAAACATAGATGAAGATGCAACAATGTTAGATGAAGGGGTTGAAGTTCATAGAATGTTGAATGAGGGTATAAACGATGATTGGGCCAATTCAATGAAGGATGCTTTAAAGTCTGTGTATGTTAATTGCAAGTTAAATCATTTGACAACAATCCTCCAAATTCTAAACTTGCAAGTGATGCATGGTTGGAAAAATGAAATGTAGATGAGTTATTAGCATTATGAAGTCAGTTTTTACCACGTGACTCCACATTGACAACAAAACGAAGTCAATTTAAAAAGAAAATCACTAAGCTAGGTTTAGGGTATGAAAACATACACACATGTGTGAATGGTTGTGTATTGTTTCCTAAAAATCTTACAAGTGAGACAAAATGTCCAAAATGACAAGAAGGGAGGTATAGACCAGGGTTGAAATCAGTTGTGTTTCCTAGGAAGGTTCTTTGCCACTTCCCACTAATCCCATGATTACTTCGAATGTATAGGTGCTGAGACATTGGTGAACTTATGCAATGGCATGCTCAAAATAAGAGCACTGATGAAAAACAACGACATGTACCTGATTCTAAGATGTGGATGGAATTTGATAACAGATGACCCAATTTTTCCCAAGATCCCTGTAATATAAGGTTGGGTTTGGCTCCAGATGGGGTGAACCCATTCTCAGATCAAATTACTAAATGGTCAACTTGGTCAGTGTTTTTAATAAATTATAACTTGCCTACATGGTTAGCAACTAAACCATTTTTTTTAATGTTATCATTGATTATACCTGGAAAGAAAAGTGTGAATTCAGACACAATCAATACTTATTTAGAGCAATTATATGATGAGTGAATGGAATTGTGGAAAGGAATTGAAGAAATTGAATTATCAAGGGATGGTCATTAAATCAAATTCACTTTAAGAGCTTCCTTATCTTTTACGATTCACGATCTTCCTACATATGACACATTGAATGGTCTCCATGTTCATGGATACCATGGATGTCCTTGCTGCAAATTTTAGGATTTTGTGAGGCACTCAAGAATTTTTCATAAGTGTATTTATTGTGGAGATCATGCTTAACTGAAAATGGATCATCCATATCGTCGACAAAAAACACGTTTCAATGGCCAGGAAGAGAATTTTGAAGCACCATTACTAATAACGAGTGAATACATTATTGAAAATGGATAGAAAAGAATGTTGTTTATTAAAAGTGGTGGGATTTGTGGTAGCAGAGATGATCCATGTAATGAAAGAGGTGTAAAAAGATTGTGCATGTTTTATAATTTTCCATACTTTAAGGATATAACCATCATGCATATTGTTGAATTTATGCATACTAAGAAAAATATAGCTTATGCTATTATAGAAACTCTTTTTAGTGCTTCGGATACTATTTCATCACATGAAGACTTGAAAAAACTAAAGATTCGTTGAAATCTTTGGGTTGAAAAATATGATGATGAAAAATATAAAAAACATAGTGCTCATTATGTATGGACAAAGGAACAACGTGCACGATTCTTAAAGTTAATGTCTTAGACTCTCTTTCCCACTGGATATGTAAGTAGTAATATCAGAATCCAAACTAACATGAATATCTTAAGAGGCCTCAAGACCCATGACTATCATGTCATAATCAACAATATTTTACCTATTGTGGTCAATATATCAAGTTTGACAAAGGGACCAAGATTGGAAATTATAAGGTTGGGCCCAATATTAAAAATAATTAGTTTACATGTATTAGATCCTTCGAACTTTGTTAGTTTGAGGTAGGAGGTTGTTGAATTCCTTTGTCTATTGGAACATGAATTTCCACCAACAATATTTAAAATTTTGATTCATCTTTTGATACATATTGAATATGAACTAGAGAATTGTGGCCCAGTAAGAATGAGATGGATGTATCTTGTAGAGATATATATATGAAGGTTTTGAAAAACATTGTTCGTACTAGGGAAAAACTAGAAGGTAGCTTGTCAGAGAGATATTCAATGCAAGAGGCCGTGGGATTTTGCATATAATATATGAAGGATTTTAAAAGTGTCAATCGACATGTATGGGATTATGGCGAAGATGAGAGAGTTGCAGGTGAAGTATTAGAAGGAAATGGAATGAGATTTAATCTATCACCTGAAGAAAGAAGTTTGATACATGCCTATGTTCTTCAGAAAATATATTCATTCGATAAGTGACACGGGTGAAAATGTTTTTTACAAAATAATTTATTGATTCAATTTCATTTACAGATTTATATTATTAATATTATTATCTTATACGTTCATATTCTATGTAGGAAATACGAAGAAGAGAATCAAACATGGATGCAACATCGACCTCAAAATCGTAGACGTCATGATTTGATTGGAGGTGATTCTTTTACAAAATTTGAAGAATGGATTGCTAATGCATTCAATGATGCAAAAGAAGAAGGTCAATATATAACAGTGGAGGAAAGTGAGATTTCACAACTTCCACATATATGGGATATGAATTTTAGTGAAAGTGAGCCTATGGTAGTCATTTAAGAGTGGAAGAAAAGGGAAAAGGAAAGACAAATTGTGATTGTGTTGTTAGTGTTGAATTTATTCATGAAACTGAAAAGAAATTTTATGTTGGATTCATCCAAGAAATTATTCAAGTTGATTATGGTGAAAATAGTCTTGTATTTTTAAAATGTAAGTGGGTCAAACCATCTGCAGTAGAACATTATGAGTATGGATTTGTACATGCAAATACATGACAATTTTGATCAAAGATGGATGAGCCATATGTCTCCCCTCTTCAAATTAACAAATCATTTCTAATTGATTATGTAAGAATCCTAGGATGGTCGTACGTCATTCAAACAGATTCTCATTCGAAATGAAAATTCATGGAAGTTTTTGATATAATACTTGATGGGAAATACGTCGATAATTTACAAGAAACATTTGAAGAACTGGTTGAAGATGATGATAGAGTTATTGAAGAAGAGACTATGATTACCAACAAAGAGATTGGGAGAGAGAATGTATTGCATACCACATATGAGGATGGAGAAGAAAATCAAGAAGATGCACACACAAGTGATCGAGATTATAATCCTGGTGGCAATGGAGATTATTATGATGATGATTTGTCATCTTAACTAGCTTGTCACCTAAACTTTGATTATATGTATGATGTAATTTTTCACTGTTGTTTTACTCATGCATTTTTCAATCTAATCATCATTATTTTGTTTCTACATTTCATACAAAACCTGAGTTTCGCATTGATGTTTTGAAGTGCATTTCACTCATTATTAAGGGTTAATAATAAACCCATTTGATCATCTTACTATATGTTTGGATTTTGGAGCAATAACTCAATTAAATTCTAAGTATGTTTATTGTTTATTCACTATTGATTTGAGTACAAAATATGAGTTTGTATTTCACTTATTTACTTCTAATTTCAATTTATATAAGAAACACTTCAGGGGAATATTTTTAAGTGCCTTTTATTCTTTCACTTGTGCACTTAATTTTTCAGCACATGCAATTAATAAAATATGAGTTTGAAACTCATATTCCACTATTGTTCTACTGATTCAAGTGGTTGATTTGTACATTATTGTTTATTTGGACTTTAGGGTATGAAGAAAAATCCTGTGAAGCACAAACTAGATGAATTCAACAATAATGCAAAAATATTGAAAGAATATGAGTGCTCTCGCAAAGAAAATGTAGACAAGAATGATGAATATTTATCTAATCTTAGTTTGACAAACATGAAATTTGTTAATCCACTTAAGTAGTATATTATTTGTTTAATAGTGTTTAATGTTTTATAGGAAATAAATTTATGTATATAAGACATAATATGAATTGTTTTTTATAGGCAAGAAAAAATAGCAAAGAGAAAGTGGAGCAAAAATCAGAGGGAAATAACGACGTATTTCCACCAAATCCACGTAGAAGCAAACACATTAATGATGCAATGAATGTAACTACTGAAAAGAATAGTGGCGGTGATGATGTGCAAATTGATAATGCACATGGTGATGTGCAGGAAGATATTGCACAAGGTGATGTAAAACGTAAGGATGATCTCTTCACACAAATTCTAAAAGATATTATCAATAATCATCACATAAAAGGAAAATCAAGTTTGGAGATCATTTATTCAAAATTAAAGCAGATGTTAGAACCAACATCTTTATAGACATGTATTGAGTTACCCACTGCCAAATCTAATGTGGCCAAAAATCATGCAGTTTCGGTTAATGCAAATTGTGATGATAAAACACTTACATATGTTATGCTTCAAAATAAACCTATTGCATCTATTGATGGAATTGAATAAGCTAGAAATATTGCTAGTGGTTCAGAAGATGTGTCCTCTTTTGTTAAAAGACAAAGATTGAGTTAAGGTTTGTATAGATTTACATAGAGGAATGCAAAAGAAAGGAAAATAGAAGGTAAGAATCCAATCTTGGTTGACGTGTCGAGAGATGGTGAGCCCATAGGGGCAAATGAAACAAGGTGGGCCTCCAAGTTGGGAAAATATGTAGGGACCATTTGGATATTACCAAATCAAATTTTGCAGATCAAGATCCAAAAAGTGTGGAAAATGTTTCACAAAAAATGGAAAATTATTTTGAGACTGTTGGTGGACAAATCTCTAGAAAATATTACAAGTATAAGATGAGGCTTTTGATGAACAGTTATAGATAAAATTGCAGAAAATTAATCATTGAAGGAAAAGATAGGATAGACTCCACTCTATCTCCAAAATAATGGGAAGCATTCAAGGAAACTATGCATTCTGAAGAATATTTGACAAAGAGGAACAGAGGCATGAAAGAAAGAGATAATGTGAGGGCTCCATATACATTTGGTAGAGGCAGGTTGCACGCTAAAAGAGACAAATTGACAGTAAGTGTTTCTTTTTGGTTGAATTTAAATTGTTATTTATTTCAATTTGTTTATTGAACTGACTATGTTGAAACTTGACATTGTATTTTAGGTGGAAAATAGTAACAGAGAACCAGGGGAAAAAGATATTGTCCAGTATATGGAAGCATTAGAGTCTTGTAAATCTAACAGGTAGATCAAGTTCAAATCTAGAGCATCAACATAGATTTCGCAGCCTTCATTTGGAGTTGAAAGTAGCCTAGTAAGAACCACTGCAAATGATGTCAATTCGAGTGTTGGGTATCAACATGTAATAAGTTGCATACATGACCTCAGTGAGAAAGTTTCACAGATGGTTGACTATGTTAAGCGTATAGTAACTTCATGGAATCAACATAATTCCACTTATTCAAGTGAGGTAGGAGGCTTATTGATATTTTTTCTTCTTGTTTGAACATGTGTATGCCATTTCTTCTTGCAAATAAATCTATTGTATATCATTTATTCTTGTTTGACTATTTTTTTTCTTGTAAATTGAACTAGAAGTTGTAGGTTTTTGTGTGTTTCCACTCAGTCTACTGAATTTACAGTGAACTCTTAAGTGCTCTCGCTCACACTCTCTTGTTGATAATTAGTGTACTCACTTAAATCTATAGGAAATTTTTGTTTCTTGTGGATAGGCCTTCTTCTTCTTTTTCCTTCTCATCGACCTTGTACTATGTAGAACCATCCTTTGTTTCTAGAATCAACTCGTCGTGTTTCTAGAATCATCTCTCTATGTTTCTAGAATCAACTTTGTGTTCTTCCTTTAAAATATCAAGTATGTTTGATACTTGCAAGTATTGTTGAGTAGTAACAATGCATGATCTATCCCTGAAAGAACACAAAAATATGTCCATGAAAGAACACAAAAATATGTCCCTGAATGTGAAAATCTGTGTGTGGAAATACAAAAAATAGTCCCATTTTGTGTTGAATCTCTACTCAATAAAACATAACAGATGTGGGTTGATTTATTTTTGTCCAATAATGAAACTTGATTTTGTTTATGAACGTTGCAAGGACAAGAAGAGGCCACCCTTCAACTAAGTTTTGTGTTCCAATATTTACTATTGTGCATCCAATGGACTTTAAATAATTGAGACAAAGTGTATGATTTTCATTTATTTCTCGTGGATTAATATTTGGTTTCATATATATTGCTTGATCATTGATGGTTCTAGGAACAACCACATTGATCAATTTGCATACAAGAATGCCATCTTTCACTATATCAAAGAGATCATTTGTCATAGGATCAACTGGAATGTATATTTTCACCATTGGATCATCTTTAAGGTAGCTATTGATATGAGAAGAAAATTCCACCTTCTCAGATTCACCAATTGTGTGAAGAAAGGTGGTTGTGGTAGTCTTTAGAAGTGAAGATTTGTTCTTAGAACCATCTAATTTTGTATCTACCTATGTCTACAAATTAAGATAAATCCATAGAAAACCTTTGAAATCCACAATCTCTTTTGCATTTGAATGGTATTCCCCCACAACAAATCCTACCTCCTCCTCGATGAATAACTCCTCAAAAATATTTTAGTTTAGTAACTCCAAAGCTCAAATCCCCAATAGTTTATTCACCCTTCTCCTTCTTCATGGATGCATACTATTATTTTAAAGTTTGAAACTTCGTCTAGGTGAATTGGCTCTGAATCAAAGGATCTAAAACCAATACTTCCACATAACCTACCACTTCCATTATCAAGTGGTAAAGAAGCCTCTAAACTATTTTCATCAATAACAATGTTTGAGAAATTGCTAGTTACACTTCCATTTTCACTGTCTAAAATCCTTGCATCTTCACCGGTTTTTTTTGTAAGACTCCAAAGCATAATGCTTGCAATCAATATAAGTATAATTTTAGGATTGACCTCAACAATGTCTTCAGGTAGAAGGAAAACTGATCATCCAAGCATCCTTGTCACGTTGATTATATAGGTTGCATTCAACCTCTTTTCTTCCTCATTCTTGCCTTTTGTGACAATGTACCAGTTCACAACCCTAGGTTCCATAGAACTCAATATATTATCAAGATTCCTTCGTTGATTTGGTATTGTAGATGGAAATATATAAATACAAGAGCAATACAAAATAAAGAAGTTTGTCTTTATTGAGATAATTTATGTAGGTAATTATTATAAGATGTAAATGTCGACTCCTATACAGGTGGTATCCCTTTCTGTATGTGGAAATACAAAAAATAGTCCCATTTTGTGTTGAATATCTTCTCAATAAAACATAATAGATGTGGGTTGATTTCTTTTTTCCCAAGACTAAAACTTGATTTTGTTTCTTAACATTGGAAGGACAAGATGAGGCCTCCCTTCAAATAAGTCTCGTGTTCCAGTATTTACTATTGTTCATCCAATGGACTTTGAAGAATTGAGACAAAGTGTATGATTTTCATTTATTTCTCATAGATTAATCTTTTTTTTCGTATTTATTTCTTGATCATCAATGGTTCCAGGAACAACCACATTGATCAATTTGCATAGAAGAACGCCATCTTTCACTATATCAAAGGGATCATTTGTCATACGAACAATTGGAAGGTATATTTTCACCACTGGATCATCTCTAAGGTAGCTATTGATATGAGAAAAAAATGTTACCTTCTCAGATTTTCCAATTGTGTGAAGAAAGGTGGTTGTGAAAGTCTTTAGAAATGCAAATTTGTTCTTGGAACCACCTAATTTGGTATCTACCTGTGTCTGCAAATTAATATAAATCCATATAAAACCTTCAAAATCAACAATCTCTTTTTCATTCGAATGGTATTCCCCCAAAACAAGTCATGCCTCATCCTCGATGAATAACTCTTCAAAAATATTTCATTTTAGTCATTCCAGAGCTCAAATTCCCAACAGTTAATTGACCCTTCTCCTTCTTCATGGATGCATACTGTTATTTTAAAGTTTGAAGCTCCTCCTAGGTGAATTGGCTCTGAAGCCAAGTATCTAAAACTAATACTTCCACATATCCTGCCACTTCCATTATCAAGTGGTAAAGAAGCCTTTGAAGTAGTGTCATCAATAACAATGTTTGAGAAACTACTAGTTACACTTCCATTTTCACTGTCTGAAATCCCTACATCTTTACTGGTTTAGTTTTTAAGACTCCAAATCATAATGCTTGCAATCAATACAAGTATCATTTTAGGATTTACCTCAATAATGTCTACAGGTAGAAGGAAAATTGAGCATCCAAGCTTCCTTGTCAGATTGATTATATAAGCTGCATTCAACCTCTTTTCTTCCCTGTACCAGTTCACAGCCCTAGGTTCCACAGAACTCAATATATTATCAATATTCCTTTGTTGATTTGGTATTATATATGGAAATATATAAATACAAGAGCAATAAGAAATAAATAAGTTTGTTTTTATTGAGATAATTTCTATAGCTAATTATTATAAGATGTAAATGTCCACTCCTATACAGGTGGTATCCCTTTCTGTGTGTGGAAATACAAAAAATAGTCTCATTTTGTGTTGAATATCTACTCAATAAAACATAACAAATGTGGGTTGATTTCTTTTTGTCCAAGACTGAAACTTGATTTTGTTTATGAACCTTACAAGGACAAGATGAGGCCTCCCTTCAACTAAGTCCCTTGTTCCAATATTTACTACTTTGCATCCAATGAACTTTGAAGAATTGAGACAAAGTGTAAGATTTTCATTTATTTCTCATGGATTAAGATTGTTTTCGTATTTATTGCTCATTCATCGATGGTTCTAGGAACAACCACATTGATAAATTTGCATAGAATAATGTCATGTTTCACTATATAAAAGAGATCATTTGTCATAGGATCAATTGGAAGGTATCTTTTCACCACTGGATCATCTCTAAGGTGGCTATTTATATGAGCAAAAAATGTCACCTTATCAGATTCACCAATTGTGTGAAGTAAGGTGGTTGTGGCAGTCTTTAGAAATGCATATGTGTTCCTAGAACCACTTAATTTTGTATCTACCTGTGTCTGCAAATTAAGATAAATCTATAGAAAACTTCAAAATCCACAATCTCTTTTGTATTCTAATGGTATTCACCCACAAAAACTCCTACCTCCTCCTCGATGAATAACTCCTCAAAAATCTTTCAGTTTAGTCATTCCAGACCTCAAATCCCCAACAGTTAATTCACCCTTCTCCTTCTTCATGGATGCATATTGTTATTTTAAAGTTTGAAGCTCCACCTGGGTGAAATGGCTCTTAAGACAAGGATCTGAAACTGACACTTCCACGTATCCTGCCACTTCCATTATCAAGTGGTAAAGAATCCTCTAAATTACTGTCATCAATAATAATGTTTGAGAAGCGGCTACTTAAACTTCCATTTTCACTATCCAAAATACCTGCATCTTCACGGGTTTGTTTTGTAAGACTCCAAAGAAGAATGCTTGCAATCAATATAAGTATCATTTTAGGATTGACCTCAACAATTTCTTTAGGTAGAAGGAAAACTGGGCATCCAAGCTTCCTTGCCACATTGATTATATAGCTTGCATTAACCTCTTTTCTTCCTGATTCTTGTCTTTTGTGACAATGTACCAATTCACAACCCTAGGTTCCACAGAACTCAGTATATTATCAAGATTCCTTTGTTGATTTGGTATTGCAGATGGAAATATATAAATACAAGAGCAATACAAAATAAATAAGTTTGTTTTTATTGAGATAATTTATGTAGGTAATTATTATAAGATGTAACTGTCCACTCCTATACAGGTAGTATCCCTTTCTGCTTGATGCTTAAACTTTATCTGATATTGAATATAGTGCTCCTTTTTGCTAAGGCGACACGACTATAGATAATGGAGAGTTGCTTGATGCTTAATTTTTTTACTATTGACATATAGTGCTACTTTTTGCTAAGGAAACTCGATTACAAATATCCAAAGTTATGAATTGTAAGGTTAACTGCCTCAGGAAATGAGATCATTTCTTGTAAAATTATGCTTTAAATTCTTTTAATATCATAACTATCATATCATAAAATATATTCAAAGGCTCATCACAATGCTTCATGTTCTGCACTTCTTTTTTTACATCTATGCCAATGCTTGTTGTGATTCTGTTGTTTCATTGTTTGAAAAAAGAGATAAGTTCCCTTGGAGACAACTTGCTTCTAATTTTAAATGTTGTATATTTTTTTGCATGATGGTTAAACCACATGCAGAGAAATCACATGAAAAATGCAGTGTCGCCAAAAGGAAAAGGCATTTATAATGTCAACAGAGCTCCGAAGACTGGACAAGAGCATGTTAATATTGGTCATAGTGATCATGAAGAACTCATGGAGCAATGTGTAAAGGACATTGTTGATAGTGGTGTTGAATGTGAGGTAATCAAATTTTTGTTGTGATAGTTAATCTATCCCAATGTTTTGTCATAAATTTTCATGCTTAAAATGTTCTTTTTGACAAAACATTATTGCTTGCATTCTTCATACTTTTGAATGCTTAATAAAACATTCTTCATACTTTTGAATGTTGTATATTTGTTTTGCATGATGAAACCACATGCAGGAAAACTCTATAAAAGCAGCACGATGAAAAGGACTAGTCCTTATCAAAATATCTATGAAAGATGCACTAAGTGATGTCAATATTGATAGAGATCATATTGACATTGAAATCGAGAATAATGCACAGTATATTCATAGTGGTACAAGTGAACTCGAGGTGACAGTAATAATTATATGTTAAATATTAGAATATAATAATTATTTTAACATTTTTTGTATCTCAAGATAGTGTGTACTTCTTTTCATTTTTGCATAAATGTATTGATCATAAACTCTAAGAAGGTGACAAAGTAAAGTTGTTGGATCTGTATGACGATGTTATTGTGGGCATCAGACGGATTCACTCATTATCTATTATACATTGAGTGAAATTGAGTGGATCAGGAGACGCAAATGTAAATTTTATAAAGGTCACAAGTAACATACCCCTTCTATATGAAGACAAAATAGATGGATCTATTAGTCTGAAAGAGAAGGAAGGAAGCTTCGCACAGTGGCCTTTGAAATATTTGCAAAAAATAACATAGATGATTTTTATCACAATTGTTAGAAATCTTGGCCCACTGCTTTTATGCAGTTGTTTGAATGTATGTTCGGGGATCTTTTATATTATGGTGTATTTGAAAACTTGTAAACTCTCAGTGACAATTGTTTAGATGAATGCATGTTCAAGGATTTTTTATATTATGGTGTATTTGAAAACTTGGAAACTCTCAGTCACAGTCAATGACAATACTGTACTACTTTGACATTTTTTATTATTATTATTATTATTATTATATATATATATATATATATATATATATATATATATATATATGATCATCTTGCAGTTCACAATATTATGTGTTAATTTGATTTTTTGTTTATGCAATAGTTTGAATGTATATTAATGTTCATGGATCTTTTATTATGATGGATGTTTTATTATGGTGTATTTGTGGACTTTGATGTGTGTGTGTGTGTGTGTGTGTGTGTGTGTGTGTGTGTGTGTGTGATCATCTTGCAGTTCATCTAAATTGAAATATTATATGTTTTAATTTGATTTTGTGTACATTCAGTAGTTTCAATGTACATTGTTCATGGATATTATATTATGGTGTCTTTGCATACTTGGAAACTGTAATACCCTTGTTTCCCCCAGTTTGCAAATATAACTATAACTGGCCAAAACACTATGGCATATCAGATATCTGTGAATTCTTGATTTGATGAACCTTTTGTATAAAAGGTCAATGTATATATTTTATGTTATTAATAGAAAATGGATAAGTGTTTTATAACTGTTGAAAGGGGGGTTTTCCAAGATAGACCATGGATGTTATGAAAGAGATGGTGAGGGGAACCAGAAATGGTTGAGATGACCCCCCACCAAACTAGTACCTTATTGGAATTAATGGATCAAACCTAGAATAGTTCTCTGACCCATAAATGAATTACCAGTCAGAGTGATAGCTAGAAGATTCCTCCTCAATATTTAATGAGGATATGGGGAAGAGTACCCATCTGCAAGACTTCCAGAAATGACAATGAGCTAGGGATTCAGACCCACGCAACCTTGCTAAGGAAGGAAAGAAAGAGGTAACTCATGGGCAGAGGTAAGAGAGAAAGTAGAGAGATCTGCAAAGAGAGCAGAGTCGAAAGACCAATATCGAGAAGATAAAAAGAACGGTTACATCCCTCTAGTTTGAGGAAGAACAGGGAAATAAGTTCGTTATGGGCGCAAGAAGTTGGTGGCAGGTTTTTTTTTATAAGATGATAAATGAGGCTGATGAGTGACTATGGAAGTACTCGTGCAGACCTCCATGCTTGGTATAGAGAGAACTGGTTGCAAAGACCTTATGGGAGGAGGAGGAGAGTAACTTATGCCCTTGACTTTCATTGAACAAGAAGAAAGAGTCTCTCTTAGAGCATCATGGTCTAGCTCGGGGGTGGCCCGTAGTAAATCCATCAGTAGTGGTTGTGCCTATGGTTGGGTGGAAAAAGGAACCCCTTTCAGTAGTCACTTCATGGTTTCTAGTTTCTGATATCTTTCTATGATGGTTGAATATATATATTTATCTTTCTATAAATAAGTTATGTATTGAATGATTAAGGTAGAAATATGGATTATCTCTCTGTGAACTCATGATTTTGAATGGTAGTATGATTTCCTCAATTTAGCATTTAAAGAGTCGTGGAACATAAACCTATAAGAGGGTTGAGTTAGGATTTATTGGAATGTATAAGTCTTGTTGGTCTCTAAAATCTACCCTTGCGGGAATTCCAAGTTCAAAACCTATGGGAGGAGGGTGCTTCCTTCAGAATATTCACTGTATGACCAAGGGATCATGCCCATATCCTTAACCATTTACGGCTAAAGGAATTTTCAGGTAAGCCCACAAAAGTTTTCAAAGGACCCATGTGACCAAGGTATGGGAACCCTATGCTAGGCCCGAAAGGAGCTGAGCCTTTCTGACATCGAAGTTCAGAGCTATGGAGTGTTTTGGCTTGACCATTTATAAATTGACCAAAGGCAACTGGTGGTCATAGTTACCCACAAGTTTGAATGGTGCCTGGTTGTCTCCCTAACCATGGTAGACAAACCTACCTCATCGTTAAACCTTAACCCATTTTCCCATCGTGAAGTAACACAAATCACCGATTTGAGGGTATTCGGGAGTCCCCTTGTCCGTTGGATCTATGCTGAGGTAACTTCGGCAAAATCCCACTTCAGGAGAACATAGATGTTATAGCATCAAACTCCCTTAATTTAGAAGTTACGAAGTGAGGAGAGTCATGGATTTGTGGAGTTCGTTAAGAACCCCTCTTAACCGTCTGATCACCAAGAGGAGGGACCCGCATACGGTACTTTGGTGAAGTCCTACCACGGGAGAGTGGAGAGGCCATAAAACTGAAACCCCCAAAGGGAAAAGCTACGAAGTAACAAGAACCGTATGTCTAGGGATCCTTCGGGATCTTCCCTGGCTGTTGGATTTATACCAAGGTTAGCCTGACGTTGACCACTTTGGAAGAAAGGGGGTGGTAAGTGAGTGGAGCACCCGAATGCTGAATTCGTGAAGTGATAAGAGCCATAGGTCTGAGGACGTTTTGGGATCTCCCGTGACCATGAGATCTAGACCATGTTCAGTGTGGTGTTGGCCACTCCATGAGCAAGGAGGAATCCACACCATGAATCCCCCGAATGTTGAAGTTACGAAGTAATGAAGGTCGTAGATCTAGGGGTTACATGGACATACCTTGACCGTGAGATCGAAGGAATTTAAAGGCGATTAGTCCAGGGTGACATGGCATGCTGATGTCACCCAGGGTGATGTGGACCCATGTTTGAATTGCCATGTGTCACCTGGATTCAGACGTTTCACAGACCCTGTGTGCCCATTAAAAAATGACACATGTCACCCACTATAGGGGCCACATGTCCTCTCTTCCTTGCCACATGTCATCTATGGAAATTACATGTTGGTACATGTGGCAGGAGGAGAATTCGGGACCCACCTATATTCGTCGTCACATATAGTATGTCACCCCGTGCGACAGTGGACCCTTCGAGATTTCGAGACTTTGGGACTCCGAGGGTTTGGGATGAAATGTCGTGGGTAAGGTGAAAGGCCCAAAGGCCAGAGCCACGTTGAGAGATTCTGACACTTCGGGAGTCTAAGACTTCGGTACTCTGGAGGTTTGGAAGACAATGTTGAGGGTGAGTCAAAAGTCCCAAAGGCTGAAGCCACATGGAGATATTTTGGGATCCCTTGGGAGTTCAGGAATTCAGGACTCCAAAGGACATGCATGGAAAAAAGAAAAGGGATGTTCAGCGCCAAAGAGTCGAGCATCGAATTCTCCTCTAGCTTTTGTGTTAGATGAGGATTAAGTCTCATTGTTGGTTTAGACAGTGGATGGACCTTCCCTGAAGAAGGAATGAACCTGGAAATTGTACAAATGAGATGGAACCACGTGGGCCCCACAACCAATGAACACCTAAAGGACTTTGGGAAGCCATAACTTGTAAACCTAAGGTCATATTAGAGCCTAGTAACAATCGTTATAAATCTACAGGAGAGTAGAAGAGGATGAATCATCTTGGAGAGATGATTCTAGATGATTTGAGTAAGAAAAGTATTGATTCCCCATCCCTAAAAAGGGTACTTAGGGGTTGGGTGTGTTACAAATTGGTATCAAAGCATGGTTTCAACACTTGGCCTACTTGGGCTCATGAACGAGTCACTTAAAAATATTATTTAGAGAAATTTCATGGGATGACACCCTATCTTACCCCATTCCTAGGAGTCTTATTTAAACCTCTACTGAAGAAAGAAACGAAACCTTATGTTGTTGTATATGTTTTGAAAAATCAAAATGGTGTGTTGTTCATAAACTAGTAGATCATTAACTAACAGAAAATGTTTTATCAGCACTCAAGCATTCAGTGGACCACAGGAAAACTACATCATAAAGGATGGTGACACACCATGAATTTGAGGAAATCTCCCATAATAGAGAGGAAGAATTTGATGAAAGGAGGGTGGTGGAAACCCCTCTAGATTTGGCTAAAACTGTAAAAATCCTCATGGAAGAATTACAGAGTTGTAAGGATGATAATGAAAGGTTGATAAAAGAGAAGGAAAAGAAAACTGAAATTAATGCATTCCTACTGCAAATCTTATCAGATATACAAAGGCAGCTGCAGCATGGACCAGCATCCAATCATGTGGACAGACATCATACGAAGAAAACCCAGATTCCACCTGAGATACGAAAGAATGACCCTGAAAGTGGCTACACAAGGAGGAGCACCTCAAAGAAGGCCCAACATTTAGCCAAGAAACACTCATCAGAGGAATCCTCTACTGAGGAAACTGACAACTCCAAGGAATCTTCTATTTGAAAAACTAGTTCGCATTCCTAGAGGAAAAGAAAGAAGAGGAAACATTCCAAGAGTCATGACCCTGAAGAGTTCAAGAAATGCAAAGCACCCACTTTCGATGGATAAATTAAGAAGGATGGAGAAGCATAAGTTTGGATTTTTGGCTTGAAAAAGTACTTCAAAGTCCATGACTACTCTAAAAATTTGAAGTTTCGAATAACCATTTTTAACCTGAATGGAAAGGCCTCCATTTGGTGGGAGGACCTTAGGAATGTGAAAGGAATCCATGAGAAGGACTTGCCATGGAAAAAATTTGAGAAATACTTCAAGAATAAGTATCTATCAGAGAAATACTTTTATGGGAAGACCAAGGAGTTCTATGAACTCAAGTTGGGATAGCTCACAATAAAGGAATATATCAATAAATTCCTTGAGCTGATAAAGTATGTGCCCTACATCAAATATGAAAAGGTAAATATGAAAATAATTATTAGTGGACTACTCAATCCTTCTGGAAAAGAATTGAATTTGATGAGCGAAAGACCTTAGAAGACACTATCAGGAAGGAAAGGCATTTCTATGAGTAGTTCAAGAACAAGACAAGACCTCACGAGGATAGGTAGAAGAAGAGTAGTTCGGGATTCAAGAAAAATGGGTTTAAACCCTCAAGATTCAAGAGCTATTGGAAAGGTTCTAAGATGAGCCTTCCTACTAAAAGTGTATACCAACAAAATTTTCCCTCTCAGAGTGGAAATAAACCCTTTGGAGCAACCCCAGGTAAGACTGATAACACCAAGAGAGAACCCTTGAAATGTTGGGGTTGTGGAGAAGAAAATCTACTGAGAGACTACCCATATAGGAAACATAACAGTAGGAGGGTCTACAACATCCAAGAGGCTACCACTTTCAATTATGTGGCTAGGAGCATGCCATGGATTTATGCATCCTTGGATAATAAACAAACCGACCACCAAGCTTCACTGGTGGAGATGGAAGGTATGATTTCCAACCATCTAGTTTCCATTTTAAATGACCCTGGTTCTAATTTGAGCTATGTTTCCCCTCAAATTGTTTATAAATATAAATTGCAACAAGTTAAACAAGTTAAATCATGGTCGGTACAACTAGCCACTATTGGGGCTCAGAAATGTCATATTTTCATCCACCTTCCCTTCATCACTCTTCACATTTCATCACCCCATTAACCTTTCATGATATCATTTCCATAAATATACTTGGGTTTCACCTTATTGTTCTCCACTTTATTCATTTTAGTATTAAAAGGGAATTTGTGATTAAATATTAGAAAATCAACATGTTTTCATATATATCTCAAAAATGTGTGAGCTTTGTAATGTGTAGGAATATGAGAAGGATTAATTCAAAAGGACTTCTCGAATACTTCCTCCACCATTTCAATATTTGAGGAGATAATTCAAGCCCATTCCAAGGAGAAGATCATGGAGATTTGGTTGGAATATCTTATCCAAGATATATGAGAGATATGTGTGAGGATTTGAAGGGATTATATTTTGTAATAATGGGAAATAGTTGAGAGAATAGTGGATCTGTAATAATGAGATGGTTATCTTATCTTCAAGGCTCTCATGTATAAAAGAGAGTGCTCTCTCTTCATGAGGATTCAATTAGAATAAGAATATGGAGTTATTTTGTAGTCATTTAGTAGTAGTCCTTAGGATTCAAAAGAGAAAGGGATTCTTAGCTTTGATTCATGGTTTTAGTTTTCATGCTTTCATTATTCTTTTATGAAGATTGATTTGATTATTGTAATATAAGATTGCTTCATTGGTGAGGGCTCTCATATGTTGTTGTGCCATTCAACTCTTCACATTTTGTTTTTGCTTTTCCTTCATGTAGTTCTCCATTCCTAGATTAATTTCCTTCACGCAATTTCCCATTCCTAGATTAATTTCCTTCACGCAATTTCCCATTCCTAGATCAATTTCAATTCCAAGTCGTGTGTTTCAATTTCCTGCATTAGATTAATGATTTAATTCTAGTCATGTGTTAGATTAATGATTCAATTTCAGTTGTAGCTTAAACATTAGATTAGATTAGTCCTACTTCAATCTTGCATATACTTTGTGTGTGCTTCGTTAGTTTATGAACCTCGGGTTGACAAATTAAATAGTTGGGCAAGTACTACAACTCAATTAATACAACATTAGTTCAGCCCAATATAACGGTTGTCGTTCCCTTGTCATGATTGTTGTTCCTTTTGCAAGTAGTGTTGTTCATTTGAATGGAACAATTGTCATTCCTTTTGTTACGATTGTTGTCCCTTTTCAGGGGTTGCGTCTCTGGAGGACAGGTATTGAAAACGGAAGGTAAGAACCTACGTAGGCGACAAGTAAAATTCTTGTGCCAGTGCCTACCTTTGGATGATGCATAGAGGTTATATTTTAGGACATCTTTAGAGCCCAACAGCCACTGGAACCAAAATAAAAGTAGCATAGGTCATACCAACATGCCAACTCATTATGAGTGGATCACCCACCCAAGAGACCCTAAACATACTCCCTTTAGGATCTTATGACCTGCTAATTGGCATGGACTGGTTGGCTACCCATAAAACCAAGTTGGATTGTTACAATAAAACTTTGGATTGTGACAATGAAGAAGGGATAAAGGTAACCCTACAAGGGATTCAAAATCATGTCTCAATGAGACAAATATCATCCCTTCAAGTGAAGAAGTATTGCAGAAAAGGATGTCCTTTGTATGAAATACAAGTGTTGGACTCTGTTGAGGATGACAAACCAAACCTAGAGGACCACCCCATATTAAGAGAGTATAGATATGTGTTTCCATAAGAGGTATCGGGTCTACCTCAAAGAAGATATATTGAATTTTCAATAGAACTTGCACCAGGAGTGGTGCCAGTTTCTAGAACACCCTATAGAATGAGTACACTAGAGCTGGTTGAGCTCAAGATACAGTTAAAGGAAATCATGGACAAAGGATACATTCAACCTAGTGTGTCTCCATGGGGAGCACTAGCCTTGTTTGTGAAAAAGAAGGATGACACACTTAGGTTGTGCATAGACTATGGGAAAATCAATAAGATGACCATAAGGAATAAGTATCCCTTGCCAAGGATTGATGACTTATTTGACCAATTAAGGGGTGTTACAATTTTCTCGAAGATTGAATTGAGGTTTGGATACCATCAGGTCTGAATTAAGGATGAAGACATCCATAAAACATCCTTTAGGACAAGATATGGTCACTATGAATTTGTGTTGGTGCCATTTGGGCTAACCAATGCACCTTCCACTTTTATGTGCTTAATGAATAATGTACTCAGTAAATTCTTAAACACATTTGTATTGGTTTTCATTGATGATATCCTAATATATTCTAAGAATAGGGAAGAGCATGAAGAACATCTCAATTTAGTGCTTCAAGTACTGAGAGAACATCAACTCTATGCTAATTTTAGTAAGTGTGACTTCTTCCATAAACAAGTCCATTACTTAGGCCACGTTATTTCTAAATAATCAGTGGACGTTAATCCTGAAAATATCAAATCCATCATGGATTGGCCTACCCCAAGGGATGCATCTGATATCAGATCCTTTATGGGCCTAGTAGGATACTATAGGAGGTTCATAAAAGTATTTTCCAAGATTGGTTGCCCAAACACTTCCCTTCAAAAAAGGGGAGTTAAATTCATTTAGACATCAGAATGTGAAGAGAGATTCCAAGACATGAAATACCTTCTAACCAATTCACCTGTGATAAAGATTGCAGATCCAAAAAAGGACTTCCTTGTGTGTACATATGCCTGCAAGGACAGACTCAGAGGAGTCCTTATGCAAGAAGAACATGTAATTTTCTATGAATCCATAAAATTGAATGAGAATGAAATCAATTATGTGACCCATAATCTAGAATTGGCCGCCATAGTGCATGCTTTAAAAATGTGGAGGCATTACCTCCTGGGTAGAATATTTATGCTTATGAAAAACCATTGTGGGTTGAGGTACATGTTTGATCAACCAAAACTTAATGGTATACAATCTAGATGGATGGCTCTCCTTAGTGAGTTTGATTTTGAAATCAAACATATCAAAGGAAAATAAAATAGGGTGGATGATGCCCTTAGCAGAAGTGTGAAAATGATTCACTTGGCAGTGGTAAGCACCTGCGAAACGAACATTAGGGAGAGAGTCAAGAGTGCACAAGAATTCAATGCATTCTTTGATACTGTAAAATTGTACTTAGAACAAGAGCCCACATGGTTGAAGTATGAAGGTTATCAAATGTTGAATGATGGCCTGCTAACTTACAAAGGTAGGTGGTATATCCTGAATTGTGACGAATTTAATAGGTTCATGATGGATGAACTACACAAAACACCATATATTGGTCATTCTGGTTATCAAAAAAAGATTACTATCACTAGGAAAATGTTCTATTGTCCAAGAATGAAGAAGGACATAGTTGATTACCTGGCTAAATGTCTAGAATGTCAATAGGTTAAGGTAGAACACTGACATCCAGAAGGGTTGTTGTAGCCCCTACCAATTCTAGAATGGAAATGGGAAACCATCTCCATGGATTTTATCATTGGATTACCAAAATCGACCAAGCAGAATGATGTCATCATGGTAGTGGTGGAAAAATTGAGCAAGGATGCTCACTTCGTTCCCATCAAGTCAATTTGCAAAGAAATAGATATTTCCAGTATCTTCATGAAATAAATATTTCGGTTGCATGACATTCCTAAGGAGATCATTTTTTACAGAGATACGAAATTTACTTCAAGCTTTTGGAAATATTTAATGGTTGGTTTTGAGACTAAATTGTTGTTTATCACAGCCTATCACCCTCAAAGTGATGGAAATACAGAGAGGTTAAACCAAGTATTAAAGGATATGTTAAGGATTTGTGTAATGCATCAGCCTAAGAAATGGGAAGACTACCTGCCACTGGTAGAGTCTTCCTACAAAAATGGCTATCAAGAGTCATTGAAGATGAGCCCTTCTGAATCCCTCTATGGTAGACAGTGAAAGATTACAATCAGCTAGGATAACCTAGTAGATAGAATTATATTCATGCCATAAATGTTGAAATAAATGGAACAAGTAATTCAGATAAAGAAAAATCTGAAAATAGCTCAAGACAGATAGAAAAGAAATGCAAACAGAAAGAGGACTCCTAGAGAGTTCAAAATAGGGGATCACGTGTATCTCCAAGTTAGACCTAGGAAAATCCCCTTGAGTATGGGAGCTTGTGCCAAGTTGGAACCTTGGTATTGTGGACCCTTTTAAATTTTGGATAGAGTGGGACCTGTGGCCTATACGATAGCACTCCCTCCCATAGTGAAGGAACGTGATGTTTTCCATGTTTCGTTACTAAATAAATATGTACATTATTGTAATCATATTATTGATTGGTCTGTTATTTAGGTGGAATCAAAGAGAGAATTCCTGTCAGAACCTCAATGCATAATATAGAGCAAGGAAACCCCACTCAGGAACAATACCATTGCACAGGTCAAGGTGCAGTGGAAACACTTTGGCCTAGATGAGGCTACATGGGAAATGGAGGATGCCATGAAATAAGCATATCCATTTTTTTTTACTTTTGTACATACAGAGCACATCGGAAAATAGAACATCGAGGATGATGTTACTTTAAGGGGGAGGGGATTGTAACACCCATGTTTCCCCCAATTTGTACATATAACTATGACTGGCCAAGAGACTATGGTAGATCGGATATGTGGCAATATTTTATTTGATGAACCTTTTGTATAAAAGGTCAATGTATGTATTTTTTGTTATTAATAGAAAATGGATAAGTGTTGCATAACTCCTAAAAGGGGGGTTTTCCAAGATAGACCATGGATGCTATGAAAGAGATGGTGAGGGGAACCAGAAATGGTTGAGATGACCCCTGTACCAAACCAGTACCTTACTAGAATTAATGGCTCAAATCCAAAATAGTTATTTGACACAGAAATGAATTACCTGTCAGAGTGGTATCTAGAAGAGTCCTCCTCAATAGTTAATGAGGAGATGGGGAAGAGTACCCATCTACAAGACTTCCATACCTAACCATGAGATGGGGATTTGGACCCACGCAACCTTTCTGAGGAAGGAAAGAAAGAGGTAATTCATGGGCGGAGGAAAGAGAGAAAGAAGGGAGATCTGTGAAGGGAAAAGAGTCGAAAGACCAATCTCAAGAAGAGAAAAAGAATGGTTATAGCCCTATGGTTCAAGGAATAACTGGGAAATAATATTTTTTTGGGTGCAAGAAGCTGGTGGTAGGGTTTTCTTTATAATCTAGTAAACGAGGTTGACGAGTGACTGTGGAAGTACTCATGCAGACCTCCTTGCTTGGTATAGAGAGAACCGATTTCCAAGACCCTGTGAGAGGAGGAGAGTACTTATTCCCTTGACTGTCATTGAGAAAGAAGAAATATTCTCTCTCAGAGCACCATGGTCTAGCTCATGGGTGGCCAATGGTAAATCCATCAGGAGTGGTTGTGCCCATGGTTGGGTGGAAACATGCACCCCTTTCAGCAGTCGCTTCATGCTTTCCATTTTCTGATAAGTATATTCATACTCTGTGTATTGAAATGGAAATGACGGTTGGATATATGTATTTATTTATCTATGAATGAGTTCTATATTGAATGATTAAGGTAGAAATATGGATTATCTCTCTGTGAAATCATGTTTTTGAATGGTCATCTGCTTGCCTCAATTTAGCAGTTAAAGAGTTATGGGACATAAACCTACAAGAGGGTCCGGGTAGGATTTATTGAAATGTCTAAGTCTTGTTGGTCAAATAAAATATACCCTCGCGGGAATTCCAAGTTCAAACCCTGTGGGATAAGGGAACTTCCTTCAGACTCTTCACTGTATGACCGAGGGCTCATGCCCATATCCTTAACCATTTATGGATAAAGGAATTTGCACGTAAGCCCGCAAGAGTTTTCAAAGGACCCATGTGACTAAGGTCTGGGAACCCTACGTTAGGCCCAAAAGGAGATAAACCTTTCTGACTTTGGAAATTCATGAGTTTGGGGCTCCAGAGTGTTTCAGCTTGACCCTTTATAAATCAGTCAAAGGAAACTAGTGGTCATGGTGTTGGCCCTTGACCAAGTTTTTAGGATCCTTGGTCATGTTTGACCTACTTTTGGGACTTCGACAGGCTGTCGAAGACGGAGCAGAAGTCGAAGCAGAGATCGCAGGATCTCGGCCCTATTTTAGGGATTTTTGGGTTTTGGTCTTATGTAACGGGAATGGGGAGGTCGGCCCATGGGTTTACCCATGTTTAGGCCCATTTTTTAATGCATAAATAGATAGCTAGTTGATTTAAGAAGAGGTCAGTATGCTAAGTGCTAGAGTTTGATCTATGTGATCGAAGGAGGGACAAGTATGTGATGCTAAGTGCTAAGTGTTAATTTTTAGGTGCAAGTGGTAATTGTAATTTCTTTGTGCATATTGTGTGAGACTTGCAGAGCTAAGTGCAAGTGATTAGAAGAGACTATGGAAGGCTTTGTGCTGTAATTCAAGGAAGGAGGATCTAGTGAGGTGCACAAATCTCTTTTCCTTTGCGGAGTAAGATATCATGGCTCTGTGCATGTAGAAGATTGACAAAAAGAAATAAAGAAGAAGAGTTGGTGGACATAGCCCCAGGGTGGGGGTGAACCACGTATATCTTGTGTTGTGATTACTATGTGCTTTATGTTTGTTCTCTTGTCTATGTGATTGAATGCTTAGTGCACTGATGTATGCTTAGAAGGATCTAATATGGTAGCTTAGTGCTAAATAATGTGAATAAATGCTAGATCTTATCTATGTTGGTATGCTTAGTACTTGAATCTATTGGATCTGTATAAATACTGCATTGATCTATTGTTAGGGTTTAGCTGCACTATAAACTAAGGTTAAATATTAACGAACTATGACTGCTAAGTGCTATGTTAAAGTGTTACAATCATAGATCTGTGTCCCAGCTAAGGTTGCAGACATTGGAGTCCTGCAACCACCCTTTCCTCTACCTCGGGTGAGACTTCATATGCTTCGTAGGTGTTTCCAAGAGGGTTGGTAGTTAGGGTTTTGTTGGTGTGTTGTTGTAGCGTTGAACCCTAGGTATGCCCCTGTGCCACCAAATGGTTCTATTGTCGGGACCTAAAACTGTGATTGTTGGGAACTGAAGGAAAGAAAGAAATCTTTGTGTGTAGATATGTTTCCTTAGTGCCCAGTATTCTACTTGACCTATAAAGATCTGTGCTAAGAATAGAAGTAATATCCGAAGAAAAAAGGTAAGATATCGAAGCTTTGTGCTCTAATAAAGGTAAGAATAGTGAAAATTTTTAGATCTGGAATCTTTGTGCTCTGTTGAAAGTAAGATTAATGGAATTTTTTGTTTCAAGAGTATGGATCTAGGTATGTTTGATAAATGTTATCCTAAGCTGAAAACTAGGGCACATCTAGAAGAGAGAAGGTTTGATATGAGTAGATTTGATAGAAATAATGAAAGATGTGTTATTCCTATGCATAGAAATAATGTTTGGACTAACAAATAGATGCAGGATCCTAGCAAGAATTTTTTGCAGGTTAGCTACTATGATCCTAGTGCACAGTACAGGAAAGGTTAGGTATCATTTAAGAAAAAAAGAGCATTAAACATTTGTTACAGTTGTAGAAGACGAGGACATCTTGCTAAGGAATTCCCTAGAAGAAGACCTAGTTGTATTTGTTGTAAAGCTATGGACCATGAAGTTTTAGATTGCCCTAGAATGATTGCTAAGCTTGATAGAATGAATATGAGACAATAAAACCTTGAGGAAGGTCACGAAACTGAGACCCTGGCAAAACCCCAGATAGAATCAGAGACTGTACTACTGCAAATAAAATAAGTCCTAGATGATCACAGAGATATCAACTTATCAGAGATCTTCAAAGAAAAAGAATGCATAGAAGAAAGAATAGGATACTTCAACATAGGTTGTGTTAAGGATGAGGAAACACAGGTAAATATCATGACAGAAAGAACTTGGGAAGCTTTAGGAAAGCCTGATATGACTCCTTCATTGGGAAGAATAGGACTATTCAAGAGAAATTTTATAACCCTATGTGGAAGACTCACCCAGGTATCTATGAGTGCTCATGGAGCTTTGACAGAGGAATATTTTGAGGTTGTTAGATTCATTGAAAACAATACTCCATTTACTATGTTATTAGGGAAAACCTGGATCGAGAAAGATCAGACCAGAAGAAAAGAATAGGAGGCCCTAGAATAGAAAAAGCAAGAATTAAAATATTTCATGACTAGGAGAATAGCACACTTGATTGCATAATAGGAGGACAGATTGAAGCTACTAAGAACTAGAAACTTGGATCACCAACCTGAAAGAACACAAGAATATTCACAGACGAGTATGGAACCTACCCCAGACAGAGAAGCAGTATTACTCTCTAATCCTATGAAAGAATCTCAACAACACGAAGCTGCTATGCTAAAAGAAGACAAGACTCAGAAAGGAAATAGGAATACCGAGACGAAGATCATCGGGAAGAAGGCTAGAAAACTCAGTAAGAAGAGATAAAAGGTCGAAAAGTTACAGAAGGGCCCAAAGGGAACTTCATGGAAGGAAGATTTGCAAAATTGGAACTTCATCGGGATATCATAACAACGCCCCATGGCACTTCACCATGGCAAAGCGATATGACTGTTGGAAGCATTATAATCGTTGGACTGGCATTCCAGAACGGTTAGAACAGAAGTTATGACTAGAAAGCTCACCTTCGTCACGCAAGGAAGAAACCGAATAGGCCACAGAGGCCCTAAAGCAAGTAAAAAAGGTAGTTATAGAGAAACGTCGAGTTGTGCAACAAGAGAAGGTTTCCCTCCAAGCTAAGTTTGAATAAGAGAAAGTGAAAATCCAACAAGGGAAAGAGAAGTTGCTCGTAGAGTGTGTGGGAGTAAAAGAAGTAGTCAGAAGAGAACTTGGCTCTGTGACAGGCTTAGAGAAAAAGGAGGAAGACCCAGTGGAACATCAAGAAGAGAAGCTCGTGGAAGCTATCCAACAGCTTCAACAGAGAATCACAGACCTCGAGCTATGAACAGTGCCAAGTACCACGCAGGACGTGCAAGATAAAAGAGAAGCCATTGCTCGGAGTGCAGTCGAGAGGATCAGAGCATTCTCTCTAGAATGCAAACAACTAAGTGCTCGCAACACACAGAATTATGAGCGACTCACTGAAGATACTAAGATGAAGTTACTGGAGTCATAACTCCAGGAGCCAAAGCAGAAAGCAACAACAGTATAGGCACAGTTGAATCTCTTGTCAGCAATTGAAAGGATGAAGAGATCCCAAGAACAACGCACTACTCAACAGCAGGTCCACACCATTCAAAGCAAAGTCATGGAAGTGACTCAAAGGCTCCAACCAATCCAGGATGAAGCTTGCCAACTGTTTGAGGAGATTGAAGGCCGAGGCACAGAGTTGGAACAAGTAGTCATTGCAATTGAAGAGCATTTAGAGGGACCTGTCAATGAAGTAGTCATCCAAGAGTTCGACGAGCAGGAGGCCCTGGTGTAGCAATAGGTCGAAGTAACTATATCCAAGCTCAAGGATTTTGAAGCACATCTACCCAGACCAGAGTGACTCGGGACGAGTCATAAGTGAGTGTTGGGGGCCTATTGGCCCTTGACCAAGTTTTGAGGATCCTTGGTCATGTTTGACCTACTTTTGGGACTTCGACAGGTTTTTGAAGTTGGAGTGCAAGTCGAAGAAGAGATCGCGGGATCTTGACCCCATTTTAGGGCTTTTGGGGTTTGGGGCTTCTGTAATGGGAATGTGGATGTCGGCCCATGGGTTTACCCATGTTTAGGCCCATTTTTTAATGTATAAATAGATAGCTAGGTGATGTAATAAGAGGTCAGTATACTAAGTGCTAGAGTTCGATCTATGTGATCGAAGGAGGGACAAGTATGTGATGCTAAGTGTTAAGTGTTAATTGCTAGGTGCAAGTGGTAATTGTAATTTATTTGTGCATATTGTGTGAGACTTGCAGAGCTAAGTGCAAGTGAATATAAGAGACTGTGGAAGGCTTTGTGTTGTAATTCAGGGAAGGAGTATCTAGCAAGGTACGCAGATCTCCTGTCCTCTTCAGAGTAATATATCATGGCTCTGTTCATGTAGAAGATTTGCATAAAGAAATAAAGAAGAAGAGTTGGTGGATGTAGCCCTAGGGTGGGGGTGAACCACGTATATCCTGCGTTGTGATTGCTATGTGATTTATGGTTGTTCTCTTGTCTATGTGATTGAAATCTTAGTGCACTGATGTATTCTTAGAAGGATCTAATATGGTAGATTAGTGTTGAATAATGTGAATAAATGCTAGATCTGATCTATGTTGGTATGCTTAGTACTTGAATCTATTGGATATGTATGCTTAGATGTTGATATTGTGATGATCTATTGTTAGGGTTTAGATGCACTATAAACTAAGGATAAATATTAACAAACTATAACTGCTAGGTGCTATGTTAAAGTGTTACAATCACAGATTTGTGTCCTAGCTAAGGTTGCAGACACTAGAGTCCTGCAACAACCTCTACATCTACCTCAGGTGAGACATCATCTACTTCGCAGACGTTGTTGAAAGGGCCGGTAGTTAGGATTTTGTTGGTGCGTTGTTGTAGTGTTGAACCCTGGGTCTGCCCCTATGCCAACACACAGTTACCCACAAGTTTGAAAGGCGCTTGGCGGTCTCCCTAACCATGGCAGAAAGACCTGCCTCACCGTTAAACCTTGACCCATTTCCCCATCGTGAAGTAATGCAAATCATTGATTCGAGGGTATTCAAGAGTCCCCTTGGCCTTTAGATCTACACCGAGGTAACTTCAGCAACTTCCCACTTCGGGAGAATAGAGATTTTATAGCATCAATCTCCCCGAACCTCGAAGTTACGTAGTGAGGAGATTCGTGGATCTGGGGAGTTTGTTAACAACCCCTCTTAACTGCCTGATCATCCAGAGGAAGGACTCGCGTACGGTACTTCGACAAAGTCCTACTTTGGGAAAGTGGAACAACCATAAAGTCGAAACCCCTGAAGGGCAGAGTTATGAAGTAACAAGAACCATAGATCTAGGGATCCTTCAGTATCTTCCTTGGCTGTTGGATTTATACCAAGGTTAGCCCGGTGTTGACCACTCTAGAAGAAAGGGGGTAGTAAGTGAGTGGAGCACCCAAACGTCGAATTCGCGAAGAGATAAGATTCATAGATCTGAGGATGTTTTGGGATCTCCCATGACCATCATATCTAAACCATTGTAGTGTACCCTTTTCACTACCGAGGTTTTCAAACCTCTCAGTTACCATTCTATACATGGATTTTTACATAATTCGTATAGACATTATAAGCACATGCATTTAAACAATTAAACACATTTAAATTTCAGAGTAAAATATATAAGTTACTACTACAATTAAACAAGCCATAGCATTCAACAGTAATTCATTTACACAGCGGAAAACATGATAACATATCCACAAGAGTCATGCAAATGTGATAAAACATAATCAGATACTTATCTGCTGACAGTGAAGAAATCCACCAACCAAATGCATATCTCCCACGAACCTCCCAGCTGTAGACTGCACTGCTCCTCAACTCAACAGTGTGTCACCCCCGAGCTGGGACTGAGCTCCACCCTAGGGCAAGGAATCTAGACTCAGGCTGAGGTTACAGGGAATTTAGTCATACACAACCACTAGGAAGGAAGCTCTCCCAGGAATCTCCCTCGCTCACTGCCCTCATTCCCCACATGCATGTTCCACCCCAGCAGAGTGCACCTTCTCTGTCACCTGGATAGTCCTTCGGCTGCCATTCTCCCTTACCTTGGGTTATAGGAACAGACTGGACCAGAAGTCTCTAGGCTCTATGGCAGCTACAGGGTTCCTTCCAGGAGTTCTCTCCTCCCTCTGCGCACTCTCTCACCTAGAGGAGTCGCTCACAGGCCAACAAGCCTCACGTAGTCCAATACTCCGTGGTCACAACAACCCACAGGAAAAACAGTCACGAGCTATCCAGTAGGTTTAACAATGGCGGATGGTCTCACGGATTTGCTCCACACATAGGCTCGGCACTCAGACAAAGGATGTTTCGGCCTTTCAGAATTCAACACACACAGGCTATTCCCGAAATCAACATAGACTATTTAATTTCCCGTTCCAAAACAGAGGAATACACCAGTTTCCTCAGAGCCAGATACAGGCTTCCTCGAACTGGTTCGGTGAGGGCAAATGGGTCTCACGGTCACGGCTTCAGGACAGAGAGGTACGGATTATTCAGAACAATCAAAGGCTTTCCAGCTCTCAGGGACGCACGAGGTATTCTTTGCAGAGGTCGATTTAATCGTACTGCTCAGAGCCTGTACACGCTTAGGCAGTCGGGTGGAATGGAGGAGGAATCCCCCTCACGACTCATCTTGGCCGTTTTATCTGCATGCACTAGGGCTGACACTTGTCACCCTTGGAACTGCATGTGTTCCATCAGCCTGCATCCCTTTTGCATGCTTTCCCTTTCCAAAACTTAGGATAACAGAAATGCACGTCTCTTTTTGAAATAATATTAAAATATTATTTCCCAGGCTTAAGCCCCCTAGGCTCAACACTTAGCCCATTTCCCACCTTCCAGCCCCTAGTTTCTTGCCCACTCTGTGGACGCTCAGTCCCCCTTCACTCATTCATCGTGG
>ML792339.1:204018-224085 GCA_009831015.1 Picea engelmannii | reverse complement strand
ATGGTTCGGCGGCATGTTAAGGTTCTCTGCTGTGGGGAGAGGTCCCGGGGTCGAACCCCGCGGACCACAAAAATTTTAATGAACCAAATATAAAACCAATAGCCTGTAAATGGGTGCCACGTGGCAGCCTTTCATTGGGCCACGTGGCATCTTTTCATTCGACAATGAACTGCCACGTGTCAATATATAATTCGCCCACTTGTCAACCATTGAACCTGCCACATCACATGACACGTCATCAAGTGCCACGTCAGCTGTACGACCTATGCCACGTCAGCTGTACGACCTATGCCACATCAGCTGTACGGCCTGCCCAGTCAGCATCCTCTTTTTTTTTTTTTCCTTGTTTGGCTCAGCGAACAGACCTCGATAACTTCTCCATACGGACTCTGTTTGTGAAAGTAAATATACCGTCGAAATCAGGAGAACGAGACGGACGCAATGGCACCATTTTCATCACATTCCGAGCACTTTGAATTTTGAGCAAATTTTAGACCCCTGGTCCAGATTCTGATCAGGAATTCACCCAACATTAATTGGCAGACTAGTATGGCCTCTACTACCCTTCTTTTGGTGCCAGTGGCTAACTATACCAACCATGGCTTGGTAGGTTTATGTGGCTATAGTTTACACTTATCAATAGTCTTAGGGGCTATATAACTCAAGTTTGAACCAGGGTCAATCAGAATAGACACTAGATGGTTGGAAATCATACCTTCTATTTCCACCACTGAAGCTTGGTGGTCGGCTTGGTTATTATCCAAGGCTGCATAAATTTGCGGCACACTCTTGGCCACATCATTATCGGTGGTAGCTTCCTGGATGCTGTAAATTCTCCGACTATTCTGTTGTCGGTGTGGGCAGTCTCTCAGTATATGTTCTTCTCTGTAACCCCAACATTTCAAAGGTTCTCTCTTTGGGTTATCAGCCTTCACTGGTATAGACCCAGAAGTTTTATTTCCACTCAAGGAGGGAAAGTTCTATTGGTGTACACTCTAGGCTAGGAAGCTCATCCTTGAGTTCTTCTTATAGTTATTAAATCTTGGGGATTTAATCCCTTTTCTCTGAAATCCTGAACTATTCTTCGGTTTCCAGCCTTCGCGAGGTTCTGTCCAATGTCCAAACTGTTCATGACAATATCTTGCCTTTCGAATAGTGTCTTCTAGGATCTTTGGCTCATCAAATTCAATTATGTTCCGATAGTCCTTAGGTAGTCCGTTGATGAAATGTTGCACCTTTGCCTTTTCTGCCTTTATATAAGGTACATACCTCAGCAACTCGAGGAATTTGCTGACATATTCCTCTATAGTGAGTTTCCCCAGTTTGAGTTCATAGAATTCTTTAGTCTTTTCGTCGAAATATTTTTCCGATAGATACTTCTTCCAGAAGTATTTCTCAAACCGTTCCCAAGACAGGTCCTCTTCGCAAACCCCTTTCACATTCTTAAGGTCTTCCCATGAAATGTAAGCCTTTCCGTTCAAGTTGAAGGTGGCCACTCGGGCCTTCAAATTTTCTGAGAAGTCATGGACTCTGAAATACCTCTTTAGTCTAAGCAGCCAGGCCTTTGCTTCCTCTTTCTTCTTTATTTCACCGTCGAAGGAGGGTGGTTTGGCCTTCTTGAATTCTTTGAATTTATGACCCTTGGAAAGCTTTCGCTTCTTCTGTCTTCTTCTGGAATAAGAACTAGTTCTGCTGCTAGAAGAGCCCTCCGAACCTCTAGCTTCCTTTCCAGAGGAATCATCTGTCGCTTGTCCTTTACCTCTGGGATGGACCTTTTTCGAGGTGCTCCTCTCAGTGTGGCCACTGATATGACCATGTTTTTGTACCTCAGGTTCATGCTGCATTTGTCTTTATAGGTCAGATAGGCTCTATAGTAAAACTGCGTTAATTTCTGTTTGCTTCTCTTGTTCTTTCATCATCCTCTCATTTTCAGCCTTGCAACTTTGTAATTCGACCATGAGGCTCCTCACAGTCTCGGCTAGATCTGGAGGGGTCCCTACTGCCCTTCTTTCGTCAGACTCTTCATCTCTATTGTGGGAGCCTTCCCCCACCTCTTGGTGAGTCCCATTCTATATGTCTACAATTTCCCACGATTGATCTCCTGCTTGTGTGCAAAAGGAAAAACGTTGGTTGTTAGTCAATGTTCATATTCATTTATAACCAGTACATAAACTCATTTTTTTTTTCTCATGCACACACACAATAGGGGTTTTCATTCTTAACTTCGACTTTTTAATTGAGGGGGTCAAGATAAGGAGTTACTCCTTTTAACAGTACTCTGAATGGAGTCTCTGCGCAACTTGTTCATGAGCCCAAGCAGGCCAAGTGTTGTAACCATGCTCTGATACCAATTTGTAACATACCCACTATGGAATTCAAAATTTTTCATCCTTTTTCTTCTTTTCTCCGGGGAATGAAATTCCTCGAATCCCTACGGGGCCTGATACAAACCCTTCCATCCCTTATCCGTACTCATATGATCAACAGCTATGACCATAGGCCTTATCAGAGAGGTGCTCATCGACTTTCGCGATTCGGGAAATCGCAATGCATGTATTTCCCTTTCTCTCTTGTCTTTCGAAGGGCCGAAACCTGAAATGGATCTAACCGCTTAACGAGATTAACAGCAACCCAGGTTAAGTCCGAGTACTCTACCCTTCGGGATTCCGCATACCAGAATTTCGGGAGGTGCGATGACAGGAGGTCTCACACTTGGGTCTCCCGGGAGCCGGAACTCCGAAATCTGCATATCCTATATATATATATATATATATATATATATATATATATCTTACTCAGGTTATTTTGGGATTTCACCCATTTGGGTTTTTTTGCGGAATAAAACGTCAAGGGGTTCATGCCCTTCGGTACTCCGAGATCTGAAACACCGAAGTACCAGATTTGTGCGCACTAGGTCCTCTCGGGGTTTCACATATCAGGATTTCAGGATGTGCGAGGATAGGAGGTCTCATGCCCAGATCCTCTGGGAGCCGAAACTCCAAAATACCAAACTCTAAACTCCGAAGCATCAAGTCTTCGCGCACTATGCCATATCGGAACTTTCCCCATCGGGACTTCGCATCTAGTAGGTACACGGAAAAAAAACTGTCCTTTGGGGTCTCGGGTACCGAAATGCCCAAAACACCCAAGGCTATATGTACTCAGCCATTTCGGCATTTCTCCTATCGGGATTTCGGGGCTGGCGCGTACAGGGGAAACTTACCCTTGTGTCTTCCGGGTACTGAAACGCCAAAATGCCAATCCAATTCGCACTATGCCTTATCGGGATTTTGCAAGTCGGGACTTCGCGATACAAGAGGACGAAGAGTCACATTCTTCGATTTCCCGAGTACCGAAAAGTTGATACACCCACTCGTCATACCCTTGACCAAAATCCGGGGTTTTGCGGATCGGGGATTCGCGATGTGTGCAGACAGGAGGTCTTGCATCTAGATCTTCCGGGAGCCGAAACTCCGAAGTACCAACTCTTAACCTACGCATCTATTTCAAGATTACACCCATCGAAATTTCGCGGGTCGGGGATTCGGGACTTGCGAGTACAAGGAACTCACCTCTAGGTATCTCGGGTACCGAAACTCTGAGATCTTATAACTTCTCCATATTATTACCATTTCAGAATTTTGCAAGTCAGGGTTTCAGGACTTGCGAGTGCAAGGGAATACACCCTTGGGTATTCCGGGTACCGAAACACCGAAATGTCCTAACTTATCCAGATGTCGTCATTTCGGGTTTTCGTGAATCGGGGTTTTGGGACTTGCGAGTACAAGGGAACTCACACTTAGGTACCCCAGGTGCCGAAATGCTGAAATGTCCTAAGTCTAAGAGGACCATTCTCTCTCGTGTAGGGTTTTTCAGACTTACGCCATAAAATCCTCCGACAGATTCTTGGGTAAACTTTAAAAAGGGTGTCCCTGTGGGAAGATCTATCCAGGGAATTACTTGAGATAAAATAAGGGAATAGATTTCCTGAGAACAGACTTGAATATTGAATCTGTTCAAAATATACATATATATAAATATAAATATATACGTAAGTCATATGTGGTCTTTCCAATACAAGCGTGCAGCCACCATTTCTGATCAAACACCATACATACAGTCTTATACAGAAATCATTCATAATTTCACAAACCATGAGCATACATGTCAGAATATTTAAATTCAAGATACAAGATATAACACTTATTAGAAAAACACTAGGTGTGATGCAACTTCTGAGAGGGTGCTCGTTTCCACCCAACCGTAGGCTCAGTGACTCCAAATGGATTTACCACTAGCCACCCCTGAGCTAGACCACGATGCTGTGAGACTAAGTCTTTGTTTGTCAGAGGACAAGGGTTACTCTCCTTCTTCTCTGCTCATCAATCACTCTGTATATTATTCCAGAGTTCCTCCGATTTCTCCCCTCTTGCGATCTCTGTCGCAACTGACTCCCTCCCACACCTCTTTCCTGCCTTTTCTTTTCCGACAAGGTTGTGTGTGGCACGAATTTCCCTGCAGTGGTCAGTTCTGAGGTTTCCACGGATGGTCAGTTCATCCCCATCCCCCATTAATTCATGAGGAGCCTCTTCACCTACCGACCTGGCGAGTAATTCATTTCGGGGCCAGCGAGCCGCTCTTGGTTCTCCGGGCCAGTGAAGACCAAATACGGTTTGGTTTGGTGGAATTTAATGCCACCATTCCAGGTGCCTTCCACCACCTTTCTTCAGCCATCGTGGTCTCTTTTTCATCACATGCCCCTCTCAGCAGTCTTGTAACATATATTCATAATATTATTTACATTCATCGACCTTTTATTAAGGTCCATTCAAATCACACATTCACATCTTTGAGTTTTCCATAGTTCTTGGCCAGTATAGTTATTTTTACAGACTGGTGGAAACAGGGTGTTACATCCTCAATCAAATACTCAGTTTCTCATGGTGCAATAACTATAATGATGTATGCATGTGTGTTCGGTACACCTAGTCAAAATCTGCAATCAAACTCAATACTCAATTGAACCTCAATGCTCTATTGGAATCTCTCTCTACTCCATCGAAGTTTTTATTCTTCTTGGTTGACCACTTTCTTCTGCTAATCCATAAATCCTTGGTGTTCTTAATAGATGATCTACCAATTATTCACACTCTATCAAAGTAATTCCAGGTCTATGGTGATAAAAAATAGAGCACAAGAAAGACAAGACAAGAAATTGTGGAAAAGGATTCATGTCATTCTCTTACACATTGTATTGATCCCATAATATGACTTTATAGTACATGGATTGGACCACTTATAGATCTAGATCTCACTGACAAATAATCAATGTATCATGACAACACATCATCAATAGATAAAGATTACAATTCAGAAGTAGGTGGTATTAGAATTTGTGATTTTCTAGGGAATCATAGCCTAAATTTCCTACCCTCAATCACAAGTCTGAATAATTGTACCAGTAAAGAAACAATAATTGGTATTATCTTCAGTATTTAATATGAAAACTTTTGAACTGAGCTTCGATGAATATAAGACTAAAAAATTCTCAATATCTGGATGTTGAATAGTTCATCTAGAAGTGAACAACTTTCATGTCTAAACATTCCCATTCTATTGATTAGCATCCCAATAGTTGATTGATTTGAGGAGACTAGTTGTTATGCTAGAATTCCCAAATGTTGATTGATTTTTATGATTGTTAGAACTTCTAATCTTGAATCCTGACTATCATCATTTATATATGATATTACCCATTGTCATGTGCAAGGTAAGAATTTTGTTGAGGTTGGTTGAAGGGATCCAACCTTGAGATTTGGATTATTTTGTTCTTCAATGATTCATGGTTGAAGGGATCCAAGCTTGAGTTTTGGATTCTTTATGTGGTGGTTTTGGATGACCACAAACCAATTTGACTTGAATAATGTGGTGGTTTTGGATGACCAAAAACCAATTTGACTTGAATAATGTCGTGGTTTCCGTTTACCACTAACCATCTTCACTACCCCATGAAAGCGTAAGAGAGTATATTTTTCATCAATGTGCTCCCCCCTTTGATGTGTGGAGAGTACCATCTTTGATTCATGTTTTAATTTAAGAGAACATACAGAATTGGACCTAAATCATACCCAAAATCATCCATAATAGTTGTTTGAGATATTTTTTCTTTTGTTATTTCTCCATGCAGTTGTAGCTTGACCTCTATGTTGACTAGACAATAAGACTTATGCATCTTCTTTACTTGTTGATTCCATCTCCATGAATTTACCCATCCATAATGAATTGTTTTCTTCATCTTCTTCTTCTTTTGAAACTTTTTATAAAAGTGATTTGTCTTTCCACAATGAAGACAAGGATGGATATCAAAACATTTTTTCTTTATATGCTCAATTCTTGGACAATGTTGGCACTTATTACCAAGATTATTCACTTCTTCAAGAAATCCTACACTCATAAACTGAACTGGTTTGGAGTATTTTGGGATATGAAAGTTGTTTCATTTTTCATATCCTAATCCATATCGATATTTGTTGAACATCAATTCTTTCCAAGGTCTCAAAACCATCTTGGAAAGATCATTTTGTGAATCTTGACTTTATTCTTTTGTATCTTGGAATTTTCTTTTGATATTGTTGTTGTTTTCATTATGTGCTTCTTCTCGGGACTCATATTGATAAATATTCCCTCCATCAACTGAATGGAAGATTCCATATCTTTTGTGTATTTTGTATCATCCACAAGTCTTTTGTATCACAATTAGCATCAACCATCTGTATTATGCCTTGTGCGTCACAAGTTGCATCTACCTTTTGCATGATCTAATTTGTATCACATGTTTCATAAAACTTTTGGATAATCTCCTCTATATCACATGTTGCGTAAATATTTTGGATAAGTTCCCCTATATCACATGTAGCCTCAATCTTTTGGACAATTTCCTTTGTATCGCATGTTGCACCAAACTTTTCTATTATATCTTTTGTGTCACAACTTGGATCAACCTTTTGGATAAGGTCATTTGCTGACTCTATTGTATCAACCATGTGATTAATTATGTTTTTCTTTTGAATGAATTCCCACTCAATTGTTTAATTTGATTATGCAATTCATGATTGTACATTTTTGCAATTCCTTGATCTCCAGAGAAGTGTTTTGTAAATGATTTCATGCTTTACCGATTTGTTATTATTCTCTCTCTCACTTGTCTCTCTCGCTTGCACTTGTTTCTTTTATATCGTTCTCACTTGATTTGGTGTCACCTTAGGGTCTTCGGTACTATTGATCATGCACCATAAAGTGTGATTACAATGACTTGACTTTGATGACTCACTTGACCTCCTTGTTCAAATTTCAAGCAGGTTTTTATTACAACATTCACACTTGAATTTGAAAGGGTTTGGCACTTTACCCTTTGTACAATTTAATGATTAGGATTTATCCTTTAATTTTTACAATTCAATGATCAATTTAAGTCTTCAAATGACTATTGTTTTAATATTTTAACAATTCTCCAAGCAAATTTTTCCCTCTTGTTACATGAGATTACAAGTTTTCAATGATCAATTTGATTTTTACACCTTGTTACTCCATGCATGTTGTGTATTATTTTCCAAATAAAATATGAGTGTAAAAAAGCTAGAGAGAAAAAACTATCAAGCATTCAAAAACATATCCAATCACACACAAGTGCACAATGATCCTTAGGCCACTTTATTCAAATTCCATGATAGGTCCAAGAACATTCACCACCACAAAATTATCCTTTTATTAAAATATTTGATACATTAGGTTCTACATTGATATTTTGTTCTCCTTTTCAATAAGGAGAGATTCTATTTTTCAATAAGAAGATAGACGACCTTCTTTACAAATATATTTAATACTTTTTACCTTCCATATTTTTCACTACCATGTATGTTCCTCAATTTATAATATAAAAAAACCTATTTTTTTACAATACTTCCCATGTGGGATATAAAGGGTATTACGAAAAAATGAAAATTACATCAATTATTGAAGGTGACACCATACCATTCAAGTAGTCGCATACTTGGATTGTTGGTCGATGAAGTCCATTTACATAGCAAAGGAAGCTCAACTTGAAGCCTTTGTTTACTCTATGGCTGGTGGAATCATTAAATACTCATCCACAGGCTCATCCACAGGCCTTTAGTTTCTCTTCAGTTGCAATCAATTGCAGCCATCCTAGGGTTTTCAAGCAAATCACAAATCCATGAACAACAAAATTTATCTTGCACATCGATGGTGTGAATGATGCACCAACACATAAGAAGGAATATATTGGGATGATTTTAGAATTTTTTTATTGTAGATAGGATGGATGCATCCCAAAATGCATTTAACATCTATATCATACGGTCAGGCTAATTTGAGTTTCAAACAACAATCTTGAGACCAATTTTTTTTTAGTAGAAATTATATTTCATTTGGCACTAGTAATAGTTCTTCAATTTGGTAAAATAAAATATCTCTTCTCACTGACAACAATTGGAGGGGTGGCACAATGATTACATTCTTGGTTTTGTTCATGCCAAACCATAAGTGATCTCAACAGACCTCAATCAAAATCTAATTCAATTCCCTTTGAAAGAAACGAGCCGCATTGGGTAGAGAAAGCTAATGATCAATCTCTCTCTAGGGATATATATCTATAGGAGGGATGAGTTGATATTTGCCTTTGCATAGCTTGAAAGTGATTATATGATAGAACTGACACCTAAGAAACTATATATCTTCATAAGGAAACCAAATGGATCTCTGGTGGACCTACCTAGTGCTATTATATATAGATCCACTCCTGTGATTTGGAATTGCTAGGTGTTGACTCTAAAATTCTCTCATAACTCTATTTTCAATATACTATACTTAGAAAAATTTCATCTCCCATAATACTTGTATTTCCTTCAGAGTGGCAGAATCGCAACAAGCATAACCCCTTATGATTCTATAAGTATACCTCCATCCACCAATCTACATACTTAGTTTCATTTTGGAACCGCGGAAGTGGAGTTTCTTTGTTTTCTTTTAAATACACCTTTCCTCCATCTGCCAATTTCAATTACTTAGTTTCTTTTTAAGAATCCCTTCGTGACCATGAAAGCAAATATGTGTGTCTTCACCAAATATCTTTTCTATTTTCTTCATCTGCACGGTAATTTGTACTTAGAAAAGTTTTCGAGATTATTCATTATAACCGTGGAAGAGGAGATTACATCTTTCAAAATTTCAATACTCATTCTTTCGCTCTGCCGAAATCTTTTTCCCATGTCATGGTAATCAGAGAAACATTTAATTTTTGGATCATGTGAAGTTAATATATCAGGACCATTATTAATATAGCAAGTTCTTCGATGTTAACTTCATAATTCGAATTTAATTCATATAACGTCTTCCTCGAAACAAAATCTTGAATTAACTTAAAGAGGGAAAAGATTATTCCATAATCACAATATTCCTCTGCATGTTGTGATAATCATAGGAGAATATGGAGAAAGGAAGAGAAAGCTTCGGTGGTGACACATTGAACACATTTGCATGAGAAAATTCATAGAATCATTGGTCCAAAGTCTACAAGAAATATTCTTTAGAAAGGAACGATAATCCTGTATGGACGCCCTGTATGGACGCCCGAGATAGCTCGATCAGGTTTTGTTCCAAAAGTATTTGATACAAAGGATTTAGTGATATGGTGTACTGATAACTTCGATAAATACCAGAGGAATATCAAAATGAATGGGTTCTCGTTGATTTCTTTGGGGTCGCCTACTTTCAATCAGATGCTCAAATTACCAAATCCAACTGCAATATTTAAATTCGAGGAAGCTAAGAAGTTTATCAAATCTAAAAATGAAGGTAGAGATATATTTCCACAATGCTTGGAGGACCCCTCAACAATGCCATGGGATTTATCTCTAATACAGGTTAGTCATCTCAAGAAACCCTACAAAGAAATTTCTTGTTTTTTAGCTAGAATTCTCGGGTTGGAATCCACTGTTGCTATTCCCAGGTTAGCTCTGTATATTTTGTATTAATCTATTCGAGGAAAAATGGTTTTCGATTGGTAAAATATTATATCCACGAAAATAACATCTCAGTTGTCTAATTTTAAGAAATATAAAAAATTCTTTATGTTTGGGTATTTGGTTTTCGCTATCATAGATAGCGATGAATTTCAAGGTCTCCATATTTCAAAGAAAGTTGATCTCATAACATATCCATTTTATACTTGGTATTTGGATTTATGAAAGCAAAGAGTAATGTACCACTTCTATGAAGTTTATAATTCTTTCCTTTCTATTTTCAAAAGATCAATATTTGGGGAAAATACTTCAATATTCTCATTAGAAGCGGCATCACTTTAAAATCAAATGGGAGAAGTTGAATATGGTGAAGATTACAACATCATCAGAATATACTGCTCATGTGAAGCACTTATTTGTCTCCCATTTTATGTATCTGATAAAATGTTCATAATAGAATTTTGCAGACAGTACAGATTCTGGGTAAATTTATTTGCTCAAAGAAAGAAAAAAAAATTATTCAATTACCATGGAAGGTTGGTGATATTATAGTAAAGAATGCCTTCAAGATTTATGAATTTGTTGTTCAGTTTGACCCTTATAAGTTAAAGGTGGTTGACTATGTGAAAGGGTTTGACCCACAACAATTTTTTATGAATCATATAATTTCCACTGGTTTTAGTGTCTCATTTATTAACACATACATATATGAGGAGGAAGAAAAATGAAGGAAATAGTTCTCAAGAAAAACTAGTTCAGGACCTTTAAACTATTATAAGTACAAACGAGGCATATAAACATCATGGAAAGGTCATAAATGAAAGGGGTTCTAAATCTTAAAGTTCATCTAAAAAAAGTGGCACACCAAAACGACATACTATTATAGCCCTAAAATGCCCTACTCATGCATAAATGGCATTGGCCTTCTTACTTGTATGATTTTCCAAATCACTGTTGAGGAACTCTATTTAAAAAACCATTTTTTAGAGAATGTATGCTGCAAATTTCTCGACTGGAAATCTTCTCTTGCAAATTTCTCTGATGCAAACTTCTCTTGTCTCTGTCGAAAAACTTCTCTTGCAAATTTCTTGACGGAAATGAGTTTGTATGCCTTTGTCGTTGACATCTTTAGACCACGATACTGATAAGTGTCATCTTTCTCTAGCCTCGAATGGTGGTAAGGACCAAGGGAAAGAAATTGTGGAATGTACGCCTCCGGTTTCATAATCAGCAGAGGCCTCACCACGCGCGGAGCTCTACTCTATATTTGAGCAATTGTAGTATATATAATTGACATAATGAATAGGGAGAGCTACAATTTTCGAATGAGCACTCACTCTATAAGAAAATAAAAGCGATTGGACTGGACTAATTGCAGGGTGCTCCAAATCCAATTGCTCTGCAATCCCTGCCTTCACTGCTTATACCTTGACTGCTTGTTTTCAAAAAAGCTTATCAGATGCGTGTTTTTATATATTGAATCTTCATTTGAAGTGGGTCATCGACATATTCCCATTTGGTTTCCCAAACTCACATTTTTGTATAGGAAACTAGCTGATTTACAGCTCTTGAAGCAAGATATTCAAACCATGCTAGTTTGTTTGTGCGTAAATCTTGAAAAATCTTCTGAGATGCGTGCGCAATACGCGAGATGGATGATGTTGGGACTATATACCATGGGGATTCAATGATAGAAAGCATGAACGGATACGGTTTCCTTACCTCCTAACATGCTATCTCACCATACAGGATAACCATTTCGGTGTGCATCAGGATTTGAATCATCCTTTTCCTTTTTAGCTTCTGCACTTTTGGAGCATTTGTTTTTGGATTCATTATGTAGGAGGAAAACAACAGACCTGTCATAAGTTTGGGTATAGAAGAAGGTACAGAACAAACACATTGTTCTTTAGTTTCTTTCTTCCTGCCTGCAGCCAAGTTGATAGAGGATGTTTCGACCATGTTGTTGAATCAACTGGATTTTCATATGTATCTTTACCTGAATCCGCAGTGGGTGAAACTACTTGCTTTGGTGTAGATTCAAGGTAAACTGGCTTTCGAACCATCTATGTTCATGTTCCGATTTGGAATTGGGATTTGAAGTTGGCTATTAAATAATCAGGGTTCCCATCTGGAATTGGGCTTTGAAGTTGGCTATTAAATAATGATATTTCGATTTTAAATGGCAGAAGCATTGGCTAGTATGTCACACTTGGTTCTTTGCATGAAAGTCCATATGTCACTTTGATACTAACATGTGGACTATGGTTTCAAATAAATAATTCTCTTGTGTGTTTAACATATGTCTTCTCTCTTGTGTGTTTCCAAGGTTGCATTTAATTTCATGAGCCACACAATAGACAACACTCCATATGTTTGATTATCAATAACATTTTTAATATAATAATGTTTTCAAAAATTTAGATATCGAGGAATCCAAGTTCATCTTCAGCTCTACAGGATTTGGATTTTAGAACAAACAGAGCACACTAAACACAATTGTTCTTTATTTTATTTTATTTTTTTCCCTAATGTTATGGTGTTGTTTGAAGATTTCTTATTTTTCAATTTTCTCAATTAGCGTCAGATTATAAAGACAAGGCATTTTGTTATCCGACGTTCTCTGGTTTGATGTAGCTAGGGGTTTAGGATGCCTTTACATGTTGTCTTATGACCTGTGCATGTATAATTTGAGTTTTTTAGTCCGTCGTCACTTTGTACCAGCGCTGAAGGCATTCTTTTAATCATAGGTTTTAGAGGATTTTGATGGTCATCTTACATCTATATATGTTCTCTCAGTTTGTCATTGCTACTTAAATGCTTGAGTTTCTATCTTACCTTTTCATATTCAACAAGTTACATAGAGGGACTTTCCTATTCATATTCAAATAGATAAAATCTATCAATATGAAACTAGCTATCATATCATGTTGTTCAAGTTTAAAAAGAGGAGGAATAATCTAGAACTATAGGTTCTAACTCAAGGCTCTTCCTAACTAACTAGAAATATAACTGATGATCATGACATATGAGATATAAAAGCTAGAACAAAGATGACTTATAAGTAAAAGGTTAACTCTTTATAGGTATAAGATTGATTAGGATGGGTATAAGATAGATTAGGATTTAGATCTATTGGTTCAAAATATTTAGGTGTTGTTTGATTTCTTGAAATAAAAGAGAACCTAATTCATTTCAATTTCTAATCTTTCTACTTCAACTACCTTTCCCCAAAGAAAGGATTTCTACTCTACTAGACATCTTCTACTCTACTGTATACCAAAACCCAAGTGGTTTTTTTAGTTGTTTATTCCTTCTCCTACACTATAAGAGCCATTTTATTTCCTAAAGCATACTTACAAGTTATTATAGAGTCTCCGGAGCTGACTAGTTCCTAATCCTTTCTCTTTATCATATATCATAAAGCATACCTATTATCTTGACAACTATAAGCTTCTAACTATTATTTATTTAATACCCTAAATAGCTTCTAACTCAAGTAAAGAGGGATAACCTAGTTTTTGATCGGATAACTTCGTGAAATAATGCCATTTTGACCATTTTTCTCCCCTTACCTGTTCTCAGGGGAAATAGCCAATTTTAACCTTCATAGTCATGCATGAAATCATTAATTTGCATCCCATGCATGTTGTCTCTTAATATGCAGGGACTAAGTTGCTTTGCAACAATCCTTGTTTAGTGTTGGAATATTTATACAACACTCTGGGTTGTGATCATGATCACATATTTCCACAAACATCCCAGAAATGTTATGATAATACTCTTTGAATATTTCAACTCATGATCGAGAATGCTCATTTAATAATTTGATCATTGGAAACACTTTTGAAATAACACATAATAAATTGGTATCTACTCTATGTAATAGATTCTAAACAATATGTGAAATCACTCTCAGGGGGTGATGGAGCGGTCTTTGGAAACCCTAGCTCTCTGCGGGCCATCTTGGAAGGTCTTTCTGCAGTTTTATCTGGTCTCCTCTGTAGGGATACTTTACTAATGGCTCGGTCCTATAGAATCCAAAGCTAGGGTTTCAATTATGGTGGTTTATGAAGAATACATGGATTATTCTCATAACCTATTGGAGGGGATTAATTTTAGATGTCACAAGTTGGAAGCTAGCATTCCCCTCAATCAGATCATCTACCTGTCGTTTCTCCAATGGATGGGGATTAGATGGCTCGGTTTTTGGCTTATTTGGGAGCATCTAGGTCGGAAGGTTTTTTGGTGCTGCAATTAGAATCATCGGGGTTGGTGGACCCACAATCCTTGGGGTCGGCGGAAGGTTTGGGATGGCATGTTTCGCAAGAATTTTCCAATGGTGGGGATCTCCCTTTTGGTGAAAACCATTGTTTTTCGTTGGGACCTATCTCATTTCTGTCATTTTCTTGGCCTGAGTATGGTGGAAAATTAGGGTATGAATATTTCGGTGGAGCAGGAGATGTTGACCTAGGTTTTTCCAGGTCACTTCCACCTGAAGCCCTATTTGGTGGTGACTCATCGGGTTTATTTTCCTCCATAAAGGCCTTTCCAAGGGTATTTGATGCTTTTGGTAATGTCTTGGGGCCTGAAGATTTTATTGAATATGTTTCAGTCTCTTCGGCCCCAAGATCGAGAGAATTAGGAGTCCAGGGAATAGATCTATCTACAATTTCTCCTACAGGACTTTTGGCACCAGAACGCAGAAGATACTCATCTTCTTCGCATTCATCCTCAAGCTGAAAGAAAAATAATTGTTTCAAAAATAGAGGTGAAGAAAAACTTGTTCTTGAGGTGGATATTTTGGTACTATAGGTTGTGGATATGGTGGAGACGAAACTAGTGGGTGTGGCTTGTGGTCATCATTTCAACACCAAATTGCTAAAATATTGGGTAGACCGATCTTGGACCCCTGAACTTAGGAAAGCCCCTTTGGTTCAAACCCTAAGTCGGAGTTGGTTCTATTTCAAATTATAGTGGACTGAGGGGGTGGAATGGGTTCTTCGACACACCTGGAGTATATATTCTACCCCAATCATCCTCAAAAAATGGAGCCCCCTCTTTGATTCCAGACAAGAGAGTATGGACATGGCTCCCATTTGGGTCAGGCTACTCGGACTACTTATGGAGTTCTGGACAAAAACAAGTTTCACGGAGATGGGAAACTTTCTGGGTACTTTTTGGATGCAGACATGTATTTCATGTAGATGGGATAAATGGTGGTGGCCCGGATTTTGGTTTCCTTAGACATCCAAAAGGGATTGATTGTTGATTTAGAACTAATTTCAGGAGAAAAGTCCCTTGAACAAAGACTCGATTATAAAGGGATCCCTTTCTGATGCAGGAGATGTCATCAACATGGACATATTGTGAAACACTTTAATTTACCCCTCCATGATCGTTTTGAAGGGTCTCGCATGAATCTCTCAAAGAAGAGTTTGGTTTCTCAAAGGGAGGAAGCTTTTGAACATTCAGTGAAAAAACAGGAAGCAGGGCCTGAGGGTAAATCCCTTGTCCCGTTAGTAGGAGGATCAAAATTTTGAATTGTTTCACCTAGGGTTTTTGCGGAAGCAGATACTAGTTCACCTGAGAGCATGGAAGGCACACTTTTCAGGCCACCTCAAGCTATCCTTGCAGACTCCTTGGGTAACCTCTCCATTCATTACCCTACTATAAATATTTTAACAAATTATTTTTCTCTCCTAGGAAAAGATTGGGTGGGATCTCTAAAAAAATTATTTCCCTATTGGAGGTTCTCTCTCCCTTTCCCCAAAATAAAATGCCCTTATTGCCCTATTTTCTCTGGCTTCTCCCCAAAAATATGTCACAGTTGCAATTTTATGCGAGTGTTCTCATTCCTCGTTGGACTCTGAGGAGGATTCCATCACATATCAACTTAGGAATCATCCTATCCACTCCTCCTCCTCTCTCCCTCTTTCAAATCTTCCTAAGGGCCTTGGTTTAAACCTTGTTCTCACAAATGGGGGCTCTGGTAGGGGACAAAAAACTTTTATTTCCAAGGCCCAGAAAAGGGATATTTTAGATCTAGTCGTTGGAAAACGATTATCCATAAAAGGGGCACTTGGAAAAATGAACGCCAGGGGTGTGGTTCCTCCATGAAATTGCTCTCTTTTAATTTTAGGGGTGTGGCAAGCCCATAAAAATTTTTATCCCTTAAAAGGATGATAGAATCAAATCAACCAGACATCATTTTTCTTCAGGAAACCATGGGGAAAAATGTATAGGTTTCCACTCTTTTCGAATCTTTACTACCAAATTGGGATTTTACTTGTGTGGATGCCAATGGTCGGTCTAGGGGTTTGGCCATTGGGTGGCATTAAAATCTGGTGAAGACTCAGAATCTTTGGGGGTTCAAATCAGGTCTAGGTGCTTAATTATTTTCATTAGAGTTGGGGGTTTATTTTACATTGTTAAACATCTATGGACCTTATCAAGATCATGCCCCTTTCTGTGAAATTCTTTTAAACAAGTCTTTTATAAACTCAGACACCCTGGTTCTAGGGGTAGATATAAACTTTTCTATGGGATCTGCTTAGGTATGTCATCCTAGAGAAAAGGTTGAGCCTCAAACTAACTTATTTCATAACATTCTGGAAAGAGCTGGGATTATGAATATCACCCCTATTCGACTCAGTCCCACATGGAGGAATAAACGGAATGGAATAGATAGGATAGCCAAACAACTGGATTGTTTATTGGTATCGTACAAATTGATGGATGACAACTTTCAACTGAGGCAATGGGTTGGTGTAGGGGGGGAATCTGATCACCATCCCATCCTTTTGGAAGTACAAAATGGTTTTAGGAAACCACCAATCCCCTTTAAATTCAATCCGAGATGGTTAAAGGAGGATTCCTTCATTAATCTAGTCAAGGAGAAGTGGGTACCTTTTGAACAATTCATAGGAGAATTGGCTATTTTTCAATTTGTCGCTAATCTAAAGAAGGTAAAATATGCCATAGTAGCCTGGGGAAAAAAATGACCTTGAGATGCACAAGAATTATTGGATATAGAGGAAGCTCTAAAATCCATCTACGAATTGGAGGAGGGGGATTTTGAATCTTCAAAGGAAAAAGAAGCATTGAGCCGACTAGAACAAATGAGGAGAAAACCTTTGGAGGAAAAGGAGGTAGTATGGAGCCTAAAAATCCGAGCCATTTGGATGGAAAAAGGGGACGAGAACACGAAATTTTTGTAGGCTTATGCAAAAGGAAGAAAGTGCTCAAATACAATTTGGAGTCTTCAAGAGAATCATGAGCGGGAAGTGTCATCTTTTGGAGGCCCAGATGGGGAAAAATCACTTTCAATCTCTTTTCAAGGATGGAAATAGAGCTACTATTGCAGAAATTGTAAGAGTGGCCATATTTTTCCCTCAGTTTGTTGAAGAAGAAGAAAATAAGACTTTAATGGAAGAAGTCTCAAAAGAAGAGCTCAAGGGGGTCCTCTGTAGTTTCCAAAAATATAAAAGTCTAGGATCAGATGGCTGATCAATTGAATTATTTAGTGGACTCTATGATTGGATAGGAGGGGATATTCTGAAAGTGGTGGAGGAATCAAGAAGAATGGGTCATATGCATGCACCCGTAAATACTACTTTTAGAGCGTTGATTCCAAAATCAGATTCCCCACATTCTCTTGAGGAATTTCAACCAATTTATTTATGCAATTGTATATACAAAATAATAGCAAAGGTTATTTATAGAAGAATAAATCCTCTTCCCTCGGCATCGATATCAAGGGAGCGATTCAGGTTTCTGGAAGGACGCCAAATACACGAAGCCATTGGTGTGGCCTGGGAAGGATTACATAGCATAAATACACAGAAATTAAAAGGAGCAGTAGTGAAGATTGATCTTTCAAAATCTTATGACAAAGTCAGCTAGACCTACATTCATATACTCCTCACCCATCTAGGCTTTGAAGTTTTGTTCATAAATTGGGTTATGAGTTGTATCACAACAACTTCTTTTGTAGTCCTTATCAATGGAGCAACCTCCCCTTTTTTCCATGCGGGTAGAGGGTTAAGACAAGGTTGTCCCCTCTCCCCATTAATATTCCTTCTCATGGCCGAAAGTCTCATCATATTTCCAAATAATGCAAAAACCCATGGTTCTTTTAGGGGAATTCCCATTTCTCACGCTTGATCTCTCTCCCATATGCTCTTTGTGGATGATGTCTTTATTTTCTATGATGGGCAGAGGGGTGATGCAAACACTTTGTCAGCTATCTTGGACCTCTTTTCCAAAGCATCAGGGATGCAAATTAATGAACGTAAAAACACAATATATGTACACAATATGGAAGAAGAAGAGAAGCTCTACTACCAGTCCCTCTTTCCCTTCAAGGTCTATATGGGTAATTGCATTTTTCTGGATTTTTTTATATTTTTTGGGATCAACATTTTTTAATTGCAGTTGATTCCCCTTGATACAAAATATAAAACTATTATGTGACATAATCAACACTAGTAATGGCATTCGAATGAATACAATTAACGTCTTCCATAACTGGAATATAGTTCTTATGTCATTTTCTTAATCTCCGTCTCTATTATCAACCGTGAAGAAAAAGTCCGTGAAGAAAACGTTATAGAGATCTAAAATTGCCTACAATGATCACAACATTTTCATAAAGCCTTATCCTCTTATCCACCAATACTATCCTCACATAACCAACATTTTCATAAAACCTTATCCTCTTATCCACCAATACTTTCCTCACATAACCATGAATGGTGCAAAACAAATTTGGCTCTTCAAACCTTCCCTCTTAACATTAAACGCAACCTTAGCATACATGTCCCACCTCATTGTTATAAAAATGGAAAGTCATTATCTAATGCCACGGGTTCAGCAGTTTGCTTAGCATGAAAGGAGTCTTCTATTAACATTTCTAATTTTGAAGAAAAATGAAATAATTGCTCGTCAACATTTCTTAATTTTTAAGAAGAACGAAATCATTTCTTATTTGAAAACTTAACAATAAAAAATATATATAATCTCTCTTTAACAAACTAATTAATTATTTCTTTATGACTGGCCCTTTCCCAAATATCTTCCCAATATTTTCAATGCCCATGGAGCATTTGACAAATAGTTCGTTTCGTTGATTTATTTTAATTTTAAATTTATTAAATATTTAAAAAAATAAAAGATAAGTATTTTATATTTAAAATATTTAAATTAAAATAAATGTATCATGATTTTTTTTATTATTAGAAAAAAATTATTTTAAATTTTAATTTAATTAATTTTTTTTAATTAAAAAAAATAGAAACATAAATTTTTTAATATTTTAAAAATTAAAATTAAAATAATTTTATTTATTTATTTTATTATATATTTTTATAATAATTTTATTAGTAATTTTTATTTTTAAAATTATTTTTTAAAAATAATTTCATAGATTACACATTTTATCTATACTAAATTGTAAAATGTATATTTAATTTTTTATTATAATTATATCTAAAGTAAAGTGAATTTTTTAATCATAATTATATCTCAAGTAAAGTGATATATATATGATGATGATGATGATGATGATTAATGTCTACTAAGACCTAATTGGTCTATTAGACCTTAAGAGGGTAAGTGATTAAGAGAAGCTTTCCAAGATCACTATACTTTTGTTGAGTTAAGAGGTCACGAAGGTTGGTAGTGTGATCAATATTTTGAAAATGAGATCTAATATGGGTATAGGCTGGACAATCTAAGAGAAAGTGCTTTTCATCTTCAACCTTCTTAGTGTCACAAAGGTGACACACTCTTTCATCCCATGGCATTTTAGGAATTTACCAATGCCCTGTTTCACTATGGAGCTAGTGAGAATTTGTTCTTATCTTAGCAATGCTTGTTTTTTTATAGATAATTTTGATCTTCTAGATTAGGGTTGATTACATCTTTATAATACCTTAATTTTATTTTTTCCTCTAACTCTTTATCACACCACATTTTTTCCTTAAATTTTGATTTGACGTTTTTTTTAATAGTGTCTTTATTCTGC
>ML792339.1:184667-200397 GCA_009831015.1 Picea engelmannii | reverse complement strand
GCCCAATCACATGGTGGCTTTAAAACTACGGGTATTGAAACTGGGAATTGCAGTGCTGCACATCTAAGCTTGGAATCAGGCACCATTGCTAATTCCTTTATCTCTTCCGATCTCTTGTTCTGAGGCCCAAATTCAATGTGTACATTGTGAATACTCCCTTATCTTATTAGGTCTCAGTTGTATATGCTTTCTCCTTTCATGGACAAAATGGGTTTTGATTAAATGGTTGAGTGGTATTTGGCAAATGTAAAAACAGCTTAAATTTGGTGGAGTCATATTTGGGGTATTGTAAACCATGCCATGGATTATTTAAGGGGCATTGTATATTCAAAGAAAGATGAATAATAATGTATATATAAGATTTTGGTTTTACTTAATATAGTTTATTTTAAGAATTTTAATTTTTAATTTAATATTTTTTATTATATTAATATTTTTGGTTTAATTTCCAAAATAATTTTATCTAATAATATATATATGTTTGGTTTTAGTTAATATTTTTTTATTTTAAAAATTATAATTTTTAATTTAATAATTTTTATTATAATAATGTTTTTAATTTTTTTTAAATAATATTATATTTATTAATATATAAAAAATTATTAAATATTTTAAAAAGACAAATTTTGACTTTTAAATTAACTTCACATTTATTATACCGTCGGAAGCACGGAGGTAGTATATAGCAATAAGTTAGTATTGATTTTCATATTAGTTTTAAGTTGACTTAAAAAATGTGTATAAATTTTAATGTTGAATATAACAAATAAAAAAAATATTTTTCAATATAATAAAATCAATGTTTTTATGACCTCTGATTGGTCAATAAATTGATAATGTTATTGCAACCTTCACTTCATTCGAGGTTTGAAATTAATTTTGACATGACTATATATGAGTGTCACTTTCTTATAAGGTACAACTTTATTGATAAAATAATTTTATAACAAATATAAAATAAAAACCATACATATGTTCATATTGAATTAGCCACTTTTCACAACTCCCAAAACATATTGAATGTAGACACTTTACCTATGGATTCTATAAACGAAGTCACATGAAATGAATCCATTGACTTATGAAATAAGACTCTTTTTATTATTTTCTTTCTTATTTTTTCAAATATGTAGTTATGAAACCATTTTTAATTATTTTGGTAAGTTACTATTGATCTATGAAATAAGACTTTTTTTTTATTTTCTTTTCTTATTTTTTTAAATGTGTAGTTATGAAACCATTTTTAATTCTTTTGGTAAGTTAGAAACTCAATGGATCTGGTGGCAGGCTTGTTCAGGCTGGCATGGGCATACTTCCATTCATTTTTTGGCATATGGTTAAACTTGTTAGGACAATCTCTACAAACGCAAAACTTCCACTATATACTAAAAATTGTTATTCAAAAAACTAGATGTTTATGGAGACATATGATAGAAACGCTGAGCTCCAAAATAAATTTAGGTTTTTTTGAAATGACATATTTTAATTATAAGAACGAGCTAAAGCACTCGCACACTCTTTAAAAAAAATGAAAAACCTCAAAAGCAAAAAAAACTCGATAAATTTGCATAAATTTAAGTAAAATTTATTTTATTATTTTCGAAAGCAAGTACTTATTAACATATGAACTAACTTCACACTTATTAACATATGTACTAACTCCATACTTATAGCATATGGATATATTTGAAATGATTCTCCACACTTATACCCTAGAGATATATTTGAAATGACACTTATACCCTAGAGATATATTTGAGGATATATTTGAAATGAAATCATTTGACACTTCAAATAAAACAAAATCAAAATTATGAAATAAAACAAAATCAAAATTATGGATACATTTTAAATGAAATCATTTAACACTTCAAAATAAAACAAAAAATATATAAAAAAATAGTTGTAATATATTTCAAATTTTTTATTATTATTTTTAATTTTCTAAAAAAATGGTTGTAATATATTTAAAAAACTTTTTTATTATTTTTAATTTTTTAAAGAGTGTAAAAGTAAAAAATAGTTTTGAATGCTGTTTTTTATTGAAATTTTTTTTTTGTTAAAATGGTTTTATTTCAAAAATAATTAATATATTATTAAAAAAATAATTAAAAAGAAAGTTATTATGGGTACTTTAATTAGTTGATATCTTTTTGAGTGGTAGTTATTGTCAAGTGGATTGTTTGATTACTGAAAGGTAAGTGATTTCATAATATTTTTCATTTAAAGGTGAGATTTCACCATCATAAAAGAAAAAAAAATGATTTTAAAAGTATTATTGAAATGTTGTTTTAATTCGAGTTATTTATATTTATTTAAATTATGTATAAATTAATTAATTTGTATTATTAATAAAAAAAAAATATTATAATAATGAGTTAAAAAAAAAATTGAAATTCAACAATTTAATATATATATTTTTATTCTTTGTTTAAACATAACAATTAATTATAAATTTTACATTTCAAATTTCAACTTTTATTTTATTATATTTAATATATATATATATATATATATATATATTCTTTGTTTAAACATAACAATTAATTATAAATTTTACATTTCAAATTTCAACTTTTATTTTATTGTATTTAATGATAAGTATATTTCTTTTAAAGATTTCAATGGAAAATCTTGTAAATTTGCAAACTCATAAACTCTTGTTAGTATTTTTTTCCTTATTAGTCTCTGTCAAAGTAGGACTATAGCAATGAGTTTGCTATTGATTTGACTATTGATTTGACATTAATTTATTGACTAAGAAGTTTGACTATAAATTTAAATAAATTTTCCAAAGTATAACATTGTTATATTGTATTTTTTATTTTATTTTTTAAATTAAACAATTTTTTAAAATTATGATTGGTCAAAAACTTTAACCCATTATTGCAAAAGTGTAAGCGATCATTTAATTTTGTCTCTACGCTCCACTTTGTAAATAGAAATTCAATTCAATGCTGTTGACCGATAACTTTAGTACCTGGCGGGGCGGGGATGCATTCCTTTGTTTGACTTGGAAGCATTGGGAAAAGCCTGGCGGGGCAGAGATGCATTCCTTTGTTTGACTTGGAAGCATGGGGAAAAGCCTTCGTGACCAGAAGACAATCAAATTGCATTACCTTTACCAAATACAATTGCGTCAGAGTTCTTCCAAGAAAATCGCAATGGAGATGCAACGAACTGATGCTCCTTTCCAATTCCAAAACCAGGTAGTGATCATGAAAAAATTATGTGCACCTTATCCCATAGAATTAACGGTACAGAAGAAGGCCATTAGTTTGAGCGATGGGGACTTCAAAATCTTGGACAGTAATGGAAACCTGGTTCTCACCGTTGATGGAAAGGTAATGTCTATCAGAGACAAACGGATTCTGAGAGACCGAGTAGGGAATATCCTTATCACCATGAGGAAGAAGGTAAGCTCAAAAAAATATATGATACATTTTGTCATCGAGATATTTTCTTTTTCTTCTGAATGATGTATCTCATCGCAGTTGTTGAGTCTTCACGAGACGTGGGAAGCATACCATGAGGAGGGAACAAGTAAAGAGAATTTGTTTTTCATAGCAGGGAAGTCATCAGTTTTTCACCTAAGGACGTCACTGGAGGTAAATTTGGGCTCTAACTCCTAGGATGATTTCAAGGTCCAAGGCATCTTCTTTGAACGGTCCTGTATAATTTATCAAGGCACAACCGTCATTGCACAGGTATAATTCTACTTTTTTCTTCCGAGCAAACCTAGCTAGAAACCCTAGGATGCTTTACAGTTAGTGGATGGTATATTTAATAAATTCATTTTATTTAAATTAAGCACTTGTCAAGCTCGTTTGATTTAAATTAGGCACTTGTTAGCATTATACTAGCGAAATTGCATGCAAAATATGTTAATCTTGTATTAAACGGACTCTGATCAGAAATCTGGCAAAGAATTTGATAATAATTTTAGGAATGAGTTAAGTTTATGTTAATCTTGTATCAAACAGACTCTGATTAGAAATCTGGCAAAGAATTTGATAATGATCTTAGGAATGAGTTAAGTTTGATTATGATTCAAGATTTGGAAAAGCAGAATTTGTTAATCTTGTATCAAACAAACCCTGGTCAGAAATCTGGCAAAGAATTTGATAATAAATTTAGGAATGAGTTAACTTTTATTATGATATAAGATCTGGAACAATTTTTTTGCTCAATCCTAAATTAATCCATAATTGTTATAAAGATTGTGCTCAATTCTAAATTAATCCTAAATTATTAAAAGTTCAATTACAATTCCAGATCTATGGCAAAATTTAAATAGTTAATAAGATTAAACTGGTTAAATGCACAATAACGTTTTCACAACTTATTGAACTAAGTATAATGCCAGATATACCAAAACACATATGAATCATAGTTCAGATTTCTTTGTGCTCTCATAATAACTTCTTATTTGCAGATGAGGCATAAATACACGGCTTCAAATGTATTCTCATAATAACTTCTTATTTGCAGATGAGGCGTAAATACACGGCTTCAAATGTATTGTTGGGAAGGGATACGTTCACAGTAATTGTGAATCCGGGAGTCGATTATGCGTTCATTGTGGCCCTCGTAGTAATTCTCGATGAAATCAACAAAGACGAAGCGTAGTTGAAGGCTTTCCCTCATACTCTGCAAGTAACAAAGCGTAGTTGAAGGCTTTCCCTCATACTCTGCAAGTAACTATTCACGAACCCTCTTTGCATAATCCCATTTCTTCTGTACTCTGTAATGCAGTATCCAGATTGTATTTAATTACATAAACAGAATGTTGAAAAGGAAAACCATCCACACATTCATTTGGGCATGTGTAGCTAGTTGGGGTTTCATTTTACTTGATCATTTGATATTGTAGTTAAGTTATTTGGATTTATTTGATTATACACTTTGTAAATCTACATTTTCAATTTTGTATTTGAAACCTCTTATTATTAGTCCCTGCCAAAGTAGGACTATAACAATGACTATAGCAGGACTATAGGACTAAGCAGTTTGACAATAAATTTAAACAAATTTTCCAAAGTATAACATTGTTATATTGATTTTTTTTATTTTTATTTTTTTAAATTAAACATTTTTTTAAAATTATGATTGGTCAAGAACTTTAATCCCTTATTGCAGAGGTTCAGGTGATCATTTAATTCTGTCTCTACACTCCACTTTGTCGAATTGACACAATGAACGAAGGATAGAGTAGGGGCTCAGTTTTCCACGCATCCATTAAAAGACTTGTTGGTACTGTCAGTCATGGTTGATGGAAATTAATGGCGCCAAGCCTGATCACGTCCCTAACTCATAGTTAACATAACATTTCATTAATTATAACCCAAAGTTAAGGACTGATAATCTAAGAGTTAGCGTTAACATCATTAATTTTTTATTGGAGTGGTGTACTAGTAGACCCAGGTGGCAATTACATGGATGTGATTCTAACCATAGCAACCACACGGGTTATGAACCCATGATCGAAGTGCTATTGGTAAAATCAGGAAATAATGAATATATTATATTACATGTTTTGGTACATGGATTCGATCCATTAAGGCTAGATAATAGAGTTAATGAGTTGAAGTATAAGTATTAGTTTGTGAAATCGATCCACTAATGATATGACAACATAGCAAATAAGCTACGTATAGTTTGTGGATTTGATACAAGAATGTTTTGTTAATGCTTGGATAGCATAATTTATAATGTGAATGATGCTTGGATAACATAGTTGATGAGTTGAGTAAAGTGTTGATAACATATTTAAATAAATTAATAAACATAGATTATATATGGGTTACCCATGTAAAATCTTGATAATATATGAAAAAAATGAGGATATAAGTAAAAATATTTATTTGAAACTAGTATAGGAAACATTGGTATGTATGAAATGCTTATCAAGATTTAAGTGCAATATCTAGAATTGAGTCTTTGAGTGAAGTGTTGATAATTGTGAAGTCACATAGTCTTAAAATACAGAGATTAATATTTATTGGGAACTATCTTCCAAGTAAGTCTTGACAGATCGATGCGATCATTTCAAATATAAAGCACCAGATCCCATCAAAACTCTGCAGTTAAGCGTGCTTGGGCTAGAGTAGTACTGGGATGGGTGACCTCCCGGGAAGCCTTAGCGTTGCACCCTATAAGGTCTTGGAGTATGACTTTAAAAATTGCTTCTGATTATCTAAGAGCTTGACTGACAAAGTGCTCAGTAAGTAGTACTTATTCCAAACTACTCCCAGTTACGGACCACCAACGGGACTTTACAGGTGGCTAGGTTATAGGTTCTTATATGTATATTGATATTCTTCTAGACAAGAGAGAACACAATTGTGTATACGAACTGTGGTTTAGAAGTATATATGATATGTGTATATAAGAAGATTTACCTAATCTGAAAAAAAAATAAAAAAAAATAAAAGAGTCTTTACAGATCCAATCTTGGAATAATATTATGTACCTGGCAAGGACTATGCTGCCATGCAACTCTTGTTTCTATATATTTAACTAATTGGTTTGGAATTGATGACATCTTATTTTATTATATTTAATGATAAGTATATTTCTTTTAAAGATTTCAATGGAGAATATTGCAAATTTGCAAACTCGGAAACTCTTGTTAGTATTTTCTTCCTTATTTCTATATATTTAACTAATTGGTTTGAAATTGATGACATCTTAAAAAGTTCTTATTCCATTTCATAATTTAAATTGGTTGTGTTTCTTGATTTGAACTATGAGAATCATGCATCCCCTCCACTTCCCCATAAAGGATCGTCAAGTGGGTAATTAATGGCGTAGGAGTTGAGTCCTTGGCCATGTTTGTGTTTGAATCAACAACACAACCCTTACGGGGTGTAACAGAGTCTCTTGTTACAATTACAAGTTAGATGCCTATACATATTTTTTAGTGTCACTCTTTAGGGATTATTAATTAGCTCGAAACACTTGTGTCTTGGGATGGTTTGCCTCTAGACACTATATGTACTTAAAGGTTGTGTTTTCATAAATTTTATTGTTGTTAGGTCCATTTAAAATCTTCACACTCTATAATGATATTGTCAAATAATATTTAACAAGTCATGTTCTACATATATTTTATCGTAGGTAAGAGTGTGTTGGCACCCAAAGTTTTGGGTTAATATTGCATGTGCACACAAACGAATTTGTGCACGCTTATTCCAGTTTTGCATGCGGCCAAGTAGTTGCGTGGAAGAGTAAAAGGAGATGTGCGCACAAGATCAAGTTTTGTTATTTGCGCACCATTTTGAGTCCTTCTAGAAGTGTGTCGATCTGAGTTTTGTGATGCGTGCTGGAAATCAAGAAGACAACGCATGCACACCAGAATCAAGAAAACAATGTTCAGGAAAATCTCCCTGAATGATTACTGCCAACAACACGAGGGAAAACAAAGCATAAAGAAGACGAGCTAGCAAGGTAGTTAAGGTTTCCCTGATTCCAGAAAGGCTACGTGGAATGTAGGCGGGTTACGGAAGCATGCGAGACTGTCAACTTGAGGTACGAGTGGGGTAGAACAGAAAGAGACAAAGCACCATAAACAAGAAGTAGATAAAAGGAAGCCATTACAATAGAAGGGAGGCTAGTTGATATCTAGTTAGTTGGTGAACCTTTGAATTGTTGTCGTGATAGTCGTATTGATGCTATTTAGCTCACTCTAATCTTATGCTTTGTAATGTCTCTGATTATTAGTGTGAGTCTTTCCTCTCTATAGAGTCTGAAGAGATGTGGATGGCGCCATGTAATGTAACAGTGGGAAAATGGATAGGAAAGGAAAGATCTATTGATGTTAATATACAAATTGCTTAATGTATGTCTGTCAATGATTGAATGAGGATGATAATAAAGTTGTAGTGATTTTGCACCTATGATGTGTCAATTGTGTGTCTGATTGAATGTGTTTTTGTTGTTGTGTCTTGTAGTATGTTAAGTAAGCTGCAATGAATAACATGGATGCAATCCTCAGTGGATCTATGTGCAATTAATCCTTCATCATTGATACAAGGCCAAATGGTCTATGTGATCCTCATGGCGTCTTGGGTGAGACCTTCCTCAATCTTGGTTGAGGATTGATATGTCGATGCCTTGGGGTTTTTATTGGTCAACTCCAGAAAAAACCGCAGTCTTCAACCCCCCATTGTTAAGAAGGACGCACACAAGTGTGAAACAAACCAACAGATGGTTATGTTCTCGAGACATGAAATTATTGTATTGAATGATGAAGGCAAAGAATGAGGTGGTATCCATCACAGGAAGAAATTCAAGATTTTTTTAACTGCGAAGGAACACGATTTTTATTAGCGGGAAACTTAGGGTCTGAGAGACAATGTGAAGTGATGGAAGGATAAGAATCTCTACAATGATATGCATGAAATTTTATGTGTTGAATTTCCTTATCTATTGTATGAATGGTTGAAGAGGCAAAATACTACAAATACTGCTTTGAGGCCTCTATAACTAGTTGTTTGGGATCAAATCACGATTGATAGGCTGAAGGGATTGGAAAACAAGTGGACTCGAACCATTGGTTTTTGGTTTGCTCGAGTGAAGGAAGGGTATATAATTGAATTTTTTGTGGAGTACACTAATTCTTTCATTGAAGCTAAGAGGAAGTTCACAGAAGGTACTAGAAGAATGTTGTTAGAAGAAATCCCACTCTGGATAAAGATGTTGTTCATGGAGAAAGGGATGATGTGCATGGAGCTTGATAGGAAGGTTGAGTAGACTCTCTTAGCGTTGGGTGGGGGGGGATGAAAATATTGCGGGGGATGAGAGAAGAGATGGATCCATTGAGAAGGATCCAGAAGTTTTTAGAATGAGGTGAGGAATAGGATGGACCTAGAAGAGCATAGGATAGAAAGAGTTGAGAGATACGCAAGAAGGGTTGAGTTAAGAAGGAGTACGGAACAAAGAAGTGGAAAGAAAATAACAAGGGGCATGTGATGAGGGGTTAGGCCCAGGATAAAGAGGAAGGAGACTGGACCAGGAGGAAGTGTGAGAGAGTGTGTTGTGCCAAAGAGAAGCACATACGAGGACATGCCTACGAAGAGGCATGAAATCAAGAGTAGGGTGTCCAGTGGAGATACCAGTAGTATTAGTAGTAGTAGTAGTAGTAGTAGTAGAGGCCCAAAAGATGAATTCCAAACCCCTTGTCTATTGCAAAGTGTCGCAGCCTTAGAGGAGAATGAGGCATAGAGTAAAGGCATGGGAGAAGGAGAAGAATATGGAGGATACCCTAGTAATGTGGAAGAAGAGTTAAAAATCGTAGATGGTCTTGCGCGATTGTAGGTAGAAAACTCTTTGGTTCACCTCACAATAAATGTTAGAAGAAGATGGATTTACCTCCACTTTGAACCACCCCCCTTGCACATTTGTAATCAAGAAGAAGGAACAACATAAAGTGAGGTGATTGGACTAGGAGAAAGAGTAGGATAAGAAATAAGAGAAGCAATGAGTGAAGAAGAATACGAAGTCAATGTTACTTCTCCAGGAAGAGTATCAATATTGAGAATCTCGATACCCAATAGTCAGATCGGAGGAAACAATTCAAGATTGAAGATAGTGAATTAGGATGGTACCCTAAGGTTACTCATGTTCCATGGAATGGGTAGAGATGATGCATAGCAACATTGGTTCATGTGTGAAGCAATATGGTCTATCAAGAGGATCACAAAAGAGGCATAAAATATTGCACAGCTGGAGACCACATTTAAGGACAGAGCTCCTAACATGGCATATGAACTACAAGGCCACTACGCTAGCGAGACATACAAGGTCGTTAAAACAAATCATGAGGGATTTTCTTAAGGAATTTCAAAATCCCAAGCAAGAGTCTCAATGTATTACAGAGATCAAGGAGATTAAAAAAAATCAAGGAGAAACCATGTGCGATTATGACCGATGGTTCAAGATTTTTTTGGATAGGATGACATTCCAAATCCAGGACATACAACATAGAGAATGGTTTATTTTGGGGTTAGTTCCCCATATCCAAGTTCCACTCACCCAACAGAAGGCAATGAATCAAGCAGAAGAAATGGAAATTACAATGCACTTGGAGGCTATGTTGGGAGGAGAAGAGACAACAACAGGATTGGCACAGGTGTAGTCACAACTGGCCAATATGACGATGCAATTTTAGGATATAGCGAAGGTAAAATTCGTGCACAAGTACGTATGGTGTACCATGTTTCGGTCTGAGGGGAATCACAGAGATGAGTGCCCTGTAGTTGGAATATATGTGGCGACGAGCACGCTGAGTCCATTTCTAACTAGGCTTCAGACGAAATGGTGTGAAATTTGGAGACAATGGGGCAATGTACCACCCCACTACCCAACATTGTGGAAATATTAAAAGGTGCATCATACTTCGTTCTATGAATTCTTTAATTCTGTGGGACATTATGTAAACATCTGTCAGTTACTCTAGTTGATGCAAGACCATACCCATGATGTATTCCAGGTACAAGAAGAACAAAAGGGTGGTGATCGTAGCAGTGTGGAGAGAGGTGGCTATCAAGGAGGTCCCATAGGCAGTTATGGACGTGGTTGTGAATGAGGTTATGGATGAGGGGGAGGTGGACCCCCCACTGGATTTAACTATGGAGAGATTAGCCATGTGTCAAGGTTCTATACCAAACCACATTCTCTTTGTGGGTACTGTTACAGAGGAATGTCCTGAATTGTTGAAAAAAGTGGGAAGAGAAGAGGAAACATTGCAATATGGTGACTGCGGAGTCACGTGGGAACAAGAAGAAGGATGAGGAGGTTGATGTCTGAGTGATAACCCAAGGAGGAGTGACGACATGAATGGATCTCAAGCATGGTGAAATATCGGGTCAAAGGCCATAGGGAAAGATTAGAAAGGTAGCGCAACCCCCTCCTAAGTTTGATGCTTCTTGGTAGAAGTATTTTCTGCATGATGCGTAGAGGGACCTCGAAGAAGAAAGAGAATGAGAAGAGATGTAGTGCATGACACAAAGGTTTCTTGAGGAGGCTCGAATTCATGAATAAGTCCTAAGAGTGACACATAGGTTGATGGAAGAGACTTGCGCTTGTGAAGAATTACAACGTGCAACACAGAGGTCATTGGAGGAAGCTCACGTGCACGAAGAGATACATCATTTGACACAAAGCTCATTGGAATAAGCATGCAGACATGAAGAATTGTGACATGTAGAGAAAAGAGAAATCGAGTAACATCGCATTGACTAATTGAAGCATGTAGTATGCAAAGAAGCACTACGCAACTTGGGTCGTGAGATAGAGACTGAAGATCAAGTAAGTAACTTCTTACGTTGTTGTTTGAGATTGTTAAATGATCCTGATGTTGTGTGAAATTTAACACAGATGTTAGAAACCTGCATGGTGGAAGAAGGGATTGAGAGAGTGATATATTCCCCCTACCAAAAAGGGATCTTTGTTAGTTCAATAAGTAGAAGCGCACATGTAGAGAATTCAAGATGTTAGCTAAACTGGGAGTTATGAAATGATGGACTCATGTTGGATATGGATTCAAGAAGTCCTGTGAGTTGATGGGTATACCGAATTTGGTTTGGTCATCAGTCCAGCTATGGTTGGAAAATCAGTACATGATATACCCTATAGGATAACTGGAGCAATTTGGAGTGAATATATAAGGGGTGAAGATTAAGGATGACTTTAAAGTGATAGATATTATGGATGATTTTGACCCCTACCCTTGCTTACTTGGCATTGATTGGTCCTTCGACAACAATGTGGTGTTGAATTTAAAGAAGCGGTAGATGTCGTTTGAAACTGACACCCTACACATGATGGTACCCTTGGACCCTAATGAGGGGGACATGTACAATGAACCAATGGACAAGGATGAACATAGTTATGTTATTGATAATATCTACAATATCATTGGTCGCAAAGAAGATTATGCCAATTCCACAGTGGATGGGGAATTAGGTTGGAGGAGTGTGAATTCATATGACACAAATTTAGAATATTCCATGGAAAGGTGGTAGAACAAACTTTATGAGGTTTCAAAAAGAATATCCACGCGCATTACCAATGAAGTGCATGAAGAAGAGTTTGGATCCTACCAATTTGCTGGATCGGATTCAATGGATGCATTTATTTCCTGGATGAAGAATATCCATGAACACCACTAGGTACATGCCCTTGATATAGTGTTAATAGAAATACTTGTGCAATGGTGCGCAGTGAATCGAGACCCTCCCCGTCAATGGGCATCAGTGGAAGATTCCATGAGAGAAATATTTAGATCGGACATAAATATTATTCAGTACACGTGTTCTTGTGAAAGGAGATGGATAGATAAACATTGGTGCGGGGTGCACAAACGATACTTGAAGGCCAAGAACATGTTTCCTTGAAAGAACCATGTTCCATCAATTCCCCGATTTTCTACAAGGAAAGTAAATGAGTCACATGGATGGGGAAGTGATCTAGTTTCACCATATGTTGCAAAATAATGAATGGCCACCCATTCCATTCCACCTAACCCCATTGATGAAAATGATGATTCCCACAGGAATAAGAAAGTAGGGGGAAGCTAGTGGATGCCACCAGATCCAAAAAGGCCATACTCAATTCCTCAATGGAAAAAACTTACTGGATGGGCATGGGTGATGAGGCATTGCATCCCACCAAGGGTCATTGTGATTGAATAACCAAAGGAGAACTAGTGAAGGGGTGTGCAGGAAGCATGCATGATGCCCCTGGAGAATAGGAATAGTGCATGTATGAAGCCATCTAGGTCATCATTAATTGGGAATTTTCAGCGACAAAAAATATTTGTAGTAATAATGGTCGATATGAGCAGAAATTTGCAACAACAAAAGAAGTCGTATGGGACGGCTTGAGTAGAGTCCAAGAATTTTTAGGGGTATTCGAACATAGCATTAATTTGTGGAAGCATTTACAAAGTCCCTTAAAACCAAATGATATTAATGATAAAGTTCACGTAGTTGAGGTTGAGGTCACATAGTAGAAGAGTAACTTAGCATCACTACCTCCCAAAGAGCACATAGATGCAGTTGAATCTATTTCATCCAAGACAAAGAAGATTATTGTCGCTTAGGATGAGAAGTAGAATATATCAGAGCTCATCACTTATGTCGACAATAAGGCCTTGGTATTTTACACCCATCTGATAGACGCACAGGTTGTTGTTGCCCCCTTGATTGGGAAAATAAACACAACAAACCTGACCTCTCCTCAGGTCACAATAGTCTATGTTGATAGAGTTTTTCAAATCAACTAGGAACTCCAAGGCACCCTCAATGAACCTAATCCATAGTTCAATGAGTTCATGTAGGAACTCAGGAATACAGTTACGTATGTTACATCGGTCATTCCCTGAGGCAATTGGCTTGAGAACGAGCCAAGTAATAGTGGTGGGGGATTGTTGGCACCCACTATTTTGGGTTAATATCGCATGCATGCAAAAATGAATTTGTGCATGCCTATTCTGATTTTTCATGTGCCCAAGCAGTTCCGTGGAAGAGTAAAAGGATATGTGCATGCCTGATGAAGTTTTTTTATTTGTGCAGCACCAGCCTGAGTCCTTCTAGATGCACGTGGGTTCAATTTTTGTGATGTGCATCGAAAATCAAGAAGACAACACATGCATGCCAGAATAAAGAAAATAATCTTCAGGAAAATCTCCCTGAGTAATTACTATTAGTAGCATGAGGGAACATGGATCATAAATAAGACGAGCTAGCAAGGTAGTTAATATTGCCCTGATTTGAGAAAGGCTATTTGGATTTCAAGCGGGTGAAAAAAGCATGCAGGACTGGTAGTTGGAGGAATGAGTGGGGAATAACTGAAAGAGACAACGTGCCATAATGGAGAAGTAGATAAAAGGAAGCAATTGCAAAAGAAGGGAGGCTCATTGTTAGCTGGTTAGCTGGTGAACCTGTGAATTATTGTTGTGATAGTCGTATTGATGCTATTAATATCACTCTGAGCTTATTCTTTGTAATGTCTCTGATTATAAGTTTGAGTCTATCCTCTCTATAGAGTTTAAAGAGATGTGCATGGCATGATGTAATGTAACAGTGGGAAAATGGATAGGAAAGGAAATCTTTTTTGTTGTCAATATAAGAATTTTGTAATGTATGTTCGTGAATGATTGAATGACGATGATAATAAAGCTACAATGGTTTTGAACCTATGATATGTCAATTATGTGTCTGATTGAATGTGTTTTTGTGGTTGTGTCTTGTCATCTATTAAGTAAGCTACAATGAATAACATGAATGCAATCCCTGGTGGATCTCTATGCAATTAGTCCTTCATCACCAACACAAGACCAAATGGTGTCTATGATCCTTATGGCATCTCGAGAGAGACCTACCTCAGTCTTGGATGAGGATTGATATGTTAATTTATTGGGATTTTTGTTGGTAAAATCTAGATGAACCATAGGTCTTCAACCCCCTAGCCTTAAGAAGGACGTGCACAAGTGTGAAATGACCCAAAACAATGCTCTTAGCCTCCTAGCTCAGATCAATCTTCAAAAAAAATGTTATGGAATTTCTAATCCATTAAAGGAATTCCTCTTCCCACATGTTGAGTGGGGAATTCAATAATCCCACCTAGACCTTTGTTGAGGAAATGGACATTGAAGTAGGGTTAAATTTTAGGTAACCATGGTTTAAAGAAAAGACCAACTATGCCCCTATACCATGGCCCCTCCTCAATGGCCCTTTTATGATTTCTTGGGTTTCTAAACTAAACAATAAAGAATCTCTAGAATAAAATCTCGTTGTATATGTTGGAGTCTAGTTAAACTCATGTTGGATTCTAGTTAGACTTGAACCATTCAGTGAGAGTTTTAGAATATGGCCAAAAACCATTGTATCTACAAATCAAAATGTTTATCTTTTAGTCATTAATGAACTCTTTGATTTCCTATAAATGGGTTTGAAAATTGGAATAGATTCAATGTTCTTCATATTGAAAGTGTTTGAGGATAGAGTCATCCTTTTTGAAGTGGAATGCACTTCGTTTTGAACTGCATCATTAAAGGTGCAAGGACTTGAAGCCTAAGAAGAGGGTTTGACCTTCATCTCCCTTTCAGTGGTCGAAGATGAGACTTCGTTCTAAGAAAATTTATCCTTTGGAATGTCATTATATGGGGAAGAAAACCTTTCCATGAAATGTTTCTTGGCCATTACAGGCACAACAATGGAAAAGAAAAAATGTAGAAGTCCTTAAGAAAAAATAGTGAACAATTCAAAAATTTTGCAAAAAGTTTGTAGTTAGATGTGACTTTATTCCCGTGTTACAATGGTAAATTTGTCAAAGGAAAAATAGAATAAAAGGCCTAGGTTTATGGAGGAGCAAGCATCACACACACTTTTTCTACTAGGGAAATATCTACTTAGAAGCCCAAAGGAAACTTTATTGGAAAGACTCAAAATTGTTGTGTAAAGTTATTTGCATGTCTCTTTGTAAAGGTAAGTATGGATTTAAACAAAACACATAAACACTAGCTAGATTAGCTTAATGAATTAGATAAAATGTGCTTGGCTTCCATACATCACACTGACCTAGTTCAGTAACAATGCACCAAGTGGCATGATAAATTTATTAAAAAGAAGGTGTTTCAAAAAGGTGATTGGGTGCTATTATATGATTCAATATTTAAATATTTCAAGGGGAATCTTTGCCCTAAATGGGTAGGCCCTTATGAAGT
>ML792339.1:157514-171957 GCA_009831015.1 Picea engelmannii | reverse complement strand
TTTATTACTTACTGCCGAATACAGCGTAAGTGTTGAGATAAATTGTAAATTATGAAAAGTTTACTTCTTTGTAAAGCTCATAGAAATTAGAAATTAAGTAATTAGATAGAAATTAAACGTTAATTCAAAATGCGGTCACTACAAAGTATATATGATATGTGTATATAAGAAGATTTACCTAATCTAAAAATAAATAAAAATAAATAAAAGAGTCTTTACAGATCCAATCTTGGAATAATATTATGTACCTGGCAGGGACTATGTTGCCATGCAACTCTTGTTTCTATATATTTAACTAATTGGTTTGGAATTGATGACATCTTATTTTATTATATTTAATTATATTTAATGATAAGTATATTTCTTTTAAAGATTTCAATGGAGAATATTGCAAATTTGCAAACTCAGAAACTCTTGTTAGTATTTTCTTCCTTATTTCTATATATTTAACTAATTGGTTTGAAATTGATGACATCTTAAAAAGTTCTTATTCCATTCCATAATTTAAATTGGTTGTGTTTCTTGATTTGAACTATGAGAATCATGCATCCCCTCCACTCCCCAAGGATCATCAAGTGGGTAATTAATGGCGTAGGAGTTGAGTCCTTGGCCATGTTTGTGTTTGAATCAACAACACAACCCTTACGGGGTGTAACAGAGTCTCTTGTTACAATTGCAAGTTAGATGCCTATACATATTTTTTTAGTGTCACTCTTTAGGGATTATTAATTAGCTCGAAACACTTGTGTCTTGGGATGGTTTGCCTCTAGACACTATATGTACTTAAAGGTTGTGTTTTCATAAATTTTCTTGTTGTTAGGTCCATTTAAAATCTTCACACTCTATAATGATATTGTCAAGTAATCTTTAACAAGTCATGTTCTGCATATATTTTATCGTAGGTAAGAGTGTGTTGGCACCCAAAGTTTTGGGTTAATATTTCATGTGCACACAAACGAATTTGTGCACGCTTATTCCAGTTTTGCATGCACCCAAGCAGTTGCATGGAAGAGTAAAAGGAGATGTGCGCACAAGATCAAGTTTTGTTATTTGCGCACCATTTTGAGTCCTTCTAGAAGTGTGTCGATCCGAGTTTTGTGATGCATGCTGGAAATCAAGAAGACAATGCATGCACACCAGAATCAAGAAAACAATGTTCAGGAAAATCTCCCTGAATGATTACTTCCAACAGCACGAGGGAAAACAAAGCATAAAGAAGACGAGCTAGCAAGGTAGTTAAGGTTTCCCTGATTCCAGAAAGGCTACGTGGAATGTAGGCGGGTTACAGAAGCATGCGAGACTGTCAACTTGAGGTATGAGTGGGGTAGAACAGAAAGAGACAAAGCACCATAAACGAGAAGTAGATAAAAGGAAGCCATTACAATAGAAGGGAGGCTAGTTGATATCTAGTTAGTTGGTGAGCCTTTGAATTGTTGTCGTGATAGTCGTATTGATGCTATTTAGCTCACTCTAATCGTATGCTTTGTAATGTCTCTGATTGTTAGTGTGAGTCTTTCCTCTCTATAGAGTCTGAAGAGATGTGGATGGCGCGATGTAATGTAACAGTGGGAAAATGGATAGGAAAGGAAATATCTATTGATGTTAATATACAAATTGCTTAATGTATGTCTGTCAATGATTGAATGAGGATGATAATAAAGTTGTAGTGATTTTGCACCTATGATGTGTCAATTGTGTGTCTGATTGAATGTGTTTTTGTTGATGTGTCTTGTAATCTGTTAAGTAAGCTGCAATGAATAACATAGATGCAATCCTCAGTGGATCTATGTGCAATTAGTCCTTCATCATTGATACAAGACCAAATGGTCTATGTGATCCTCATGGCGTCTTGGGTGAGACCTTCCTCAATCTTGGTTGAGGATTGATATGTCAATGCCTTGGGGTTTTTGTTGGTCAACTCCAAACAAAACCTCGGTCTTCAACCCCCCATTGTTAAGAAGGACACACACAAGCGTGAAACAAACCAATAGATGGTTATGTTCTCGAGACATGAAATTATTGTATTGAATGATGAAGGCAAAGAATGAGGTGGTATCCATCACAGGAAGAAATTCAAGATTTTTTTAACTTCGAAGGAACACGATTTTTATTAGTGGGAAACTTAGGGTCTGAGAGACAATGTGAAGTGATGGAAGGATAAGAATCTCTACAATGATATGCATGAAATTTTATGTGTTGAATTTCCTTATCTATTGTATGAATGGTTGAAGAGGCAAAATACTACCAATACTGCTTTGAGGCCTCTATAACTAGTTGTTTTGGATCAAATCACGATTGATAGGCTGAAGGGATTGGAAAACAAGTGGACTCGAACCATTGGTTTTTGGATTGGAAAACAAGTGGACTCGAACCATTGGTTTTTGGTTTTCTCGAGTGAAGGAAGGGTATATAATTGAATTTTTTGTGGAGTACACTAATTCTTTCATTGAAGCTAAGAGGAAGTTCACAGAAGGTACTAGAAGAATGTTGTTAGAAGAAATCCCACTCTGGATAAAGATGTTGTTCATGGAGAAAGGGATGATGTGCATGGAGCTTGATAGGAAGGTTGAGTAGACTCTCTTAGCGTTGGGTGGGGGGGGATGAAAATATTGCGGGGGATGAGAGAAGAGATGGATCCATTGAGAAGGATCCAGAAGTTTTTAGAATGAGGTGAGGAATAGGATGGACCTAGAAGAGCATAGGATAGAAAGAGTTGAGAGATACGCAAGAAGGGTTGAGTTAAGAAGGAGTACGGAACAAAGAAGTGGAAAGAAAATAACAAGGGGCATGTGATGAGGGGTTAGGCCCAGGATAAAGAGGAAGGAGACTGGACCAGGAGGAAGTGTGAGAGAGTGTGTTGTGCCAAAGAGAAGCACATACGAGGACATGCCTACGAAGAGGCATGAAATCAAGAGTAGGGTGTCCAGTGGAGATACCAGTAGTATTAGTAGTAGTAGTAGTAGTAGTAGTAGAGGCCCAAAAGATGAATTCCAAACCCCTTGTCTATTGCAAAGTGTCGCAGCCTTAGAGGAGAATGAGGCATAGAGTAAAGGCATGGGAGAAGGAGAAGAATATGGAGGATACCCTAGTAATGTGGAAGAAGAGTTAAAAATCGTAGATGGTCTTGCGCGATTGTAGGTAGAAAACTCTTTGGTTCACCTCACAATAAATGTTAGAAGAAGATGGATTTACCTCCACTTTGAACCACCCCCCTTGCACATTTGTAATCAAGAAGAAGGAACAACATAAAGTGAGGTGATTGGACTAGGAGAAAGAGTAGGATAAGAAATAAGAGAAGCAATGAGTGAAGAAGAATACGAAGTCAATGTTACTTCTCCAGGAAGAGTATCAATATTGAGAATCTCGATACCCAATAGTCAGATCGGAGGAAACAATTCAAGATTGAAGATAGTGAATTAGGATGGTACCCTAAGGTTACTCATGTTCCATGGAATGGGTAGAGATGATGCATAGCAACATTGGTTCATGTGTGAAGCAATATGGTCTATCAAGAGGATCACAAAAGAGGCATAAAATATTGCACAGCTGGAGACCACATTTAAGGACAGAGCTCCTAACATGGCATATGAACTACAAGGCCACTACGCTAGCGAGACATACAAGGTCGTTAAAACAAATCATGAGGGATTTTCTTAAGGAATTTCAAAATCCCAAGCAAGAGTCTCAATGTATTACAGAGATCAAGGAGATTAAAAAAAATCAAGGAGAAACCATGTGCGATTATGACCGATGGTTCAAGATTTTTTTGGATAGGATGACATTCCAAATCCAGGACATACAACATAGAGAATGGTTTATTTTGGGGTTAGTTCCCCATATCCAAGTTCCACTCACCCAACAGAAGGCAATGAATCAAGCAGAAGAAATGGAAATTACAATGCACTTGGAGGCTATGTTGGGAGGAGAAGAGACAACAACAGGATTGGCACAGGTGTAGTCACAACTGGCCAATATGACGATGCAATTTTAGGATATAGCGAAGGTAAAATTCGTGCACAAGTACGTATGGTGTACCATGTTTCGGTCTGAGGGGAATCACAGAGATGAGTGCCCTGTAGTTGGAATATATGTGGCGACGAGCACGCTGAGTCCATTTCTAACTAGGCTTCAGACGAAATGGTGTGAAATTTGGAGACAATGGGGCAATGTACCACCCCACTACCCAACATTGTGGAAATATTAAAAGGTGCATCATACTTCGTTCTATGAATTCTTTAATTCTGTGGGACATTATGTAAACATCTGTCAGTTACTCTAGTTGATGCAAGACCATACCCATGATGTATTCCAGGTACAAGAAGAACAAAAGGGTGGTGATCGTAGCAGTGTGGAGAGAGGTGGCTATCAAGGAGGTCCCATAGGCAGTTATGGACGTGGTTGTGAATGAGGTTATGGATGAGGGGGAGGTGGACCCCCCACTGGATTTAACTATGGAGAGATTAGCCATGTGTCAAGGTTCTATACCAAACCACATTCTCTTTGTGGGTACTGTTACAGAGGAATGTCCTGAATTGTTGAAAAAAGTGGGAAGAGAAGAGGAAACATTGCAATATGGTGACTGCGGAGTCACGTGGGAACAAGAAGAAGGATGAGGAGGTTGATGTCTGAGTGATAACCCAAGGAGGAGTGACGACATGAATGGATCTCAAGCATGGTGAAATATCGGGTCAAAGGCCATAGGGAAAGATTAGAAAGGTAGCGCAACCCCCTCCTAAGTTTGATGCTTCTTGGTAGAAGTATTTTCTGCATGATGCGTAGAGGGACCTCGAAGAAGAAAGAGAATGAGAAGAGATGTAGTGCATGACACAAAGGTTTCTTGAGGAGGCTCGAATTCATGAATAAGTCCTAAGAGTGACACATAGGTTGATGGAAGAGACTTGCGCTTGTGAAGAATTACAACGTGCAACACAGAGGTCATTGGAGGAAGCTCACGTGCACGAAGAGATACATCATTTGACACAAAGCTCATTGGAATAAGCATGCAGACATGAAGAATTGTGACATGTAGAGAAAAGAGAAATCGAGTAACATCGCATTGACTAATTGAAGCATGTAGTATGCAAAGAAGCACTACGCAACTTGGGTCGTGAGATAGAGACTGAAGATCAAGTAAGTAACTTCTTACGTTGTTGTTTGAGATTGTTAAATGATCCTGATGTTGTGTGAAATTTAACACAGATGTTAGAAACCTGCATGGTGGAAGAAGGGATTGAGAGAGTGATATATTCCCCCTACCAAAAAGGGATCTTTGTTAGTTCAATAAGTAGAAGCGCACATGTAGAGAATTCAAGATGTTAGCTAAACTGGGAGTTATGAAATGATGGACTCATGTTGGATATGGATTCAAGAAGTCCTGTGAGTTGATGGGTATACCGAATTTGGTTTGGTCATCAGTCCAGCTATGGTTGGAAAATCAGTACATGATATACCCTATAGGATAACTGGAGCAATTTGGAGTGAATATATAAGGGGTGAAGATTAAGGATGACTTTAAAGTGATAGATATTATGGATGATTTTGACCCCTACCCTTGCTTACTTGGCATTGATTGGTCCTTCGACAACAATGTGGTGTTGAATTTAAAGAAGCGGTAGATGTCGTTTGAAACTGACACCCTACACATGATGGTACCCTTGGACCCTAATGAGGGGGACATGTACAATGAACCAATGGACAAGGATGAACATAGTTATGTTATTGATAATATCTACAATATCATTGGTCGCAAAGAAGATTATGCCAATTCCACAGTGGATGGGGAATTAGGTTGGAGGAGTGTGAATTCATATGACACAAATTTAGAATATTCCATGGAAAGGTGGTAGAACAAACTTTATGAGGTTTCAAAAAGAATATCCACGCGCATTACCAATGAAGTGCATGAAGAAGAGTTTGGATCCTACCAATTTGCTGGATCGGATTCAATGGATGCATTTATTTCCTGGATGAAGAATATCCATGAACACCACTAGGTACATGCCCTTGATATAGTGTTAATAGAAATACTTGTGCAATGGTGCGCAGTGAATCGAGACCCTCCCCGTCAATGGGCATCAGTGGAAGATTCCATGAGAGAAATATTTAGATCGGACATAAATATTATTCAGTACACGTGTTCTTGTGAAAGGAGATGGATAGATAAACATTGGTGCGGGGTGCACAAACGATACTTGAAGGCCAAGAACATGTTTCCTTGAAAGAACCATGTTCCATCAATTCCCCGATTTTCTACAAGGAAAGTAAATGAGTCACATGGATGGGGAAGTGATCTAGTTTCACCATATGTTGCAAAATAATGAATGGCCACCCATTCCATTCCACCTAACCCCATTGATGAAAATGATGATTCCCACAGGAATAAGAAAGTAGGGGGAAGCTAGTGGATGCCACCAGATCCAAAAAGGCCATACTCAATTCCTCAATGGAAAAAACTTACTGGATGGGCATGGGTGATGAGGCATTGCATCCCACCAAGGGTCATTGTGATTGAATAACCAAAGGAGAACTAGTGAAGGGGTGTGCAGGAAGCATGCATGATGCCCCTGGAGAATAGGAATAGTGCATGTATGAAGCCATCTAGGTCATCATTAATTGGGAATTTTCAGCGACAAAAAATATTTGTAGTAATAATGGTCGATATGAGCAGAAATTTGCAACAACAAAAGAAGTCGTATGGGACGGCTTGAGTAGAGTCCAAGAATTTTTAGGGGTATTCGAACATAGCATTAATTTGTGGAAGCATTTACAAAGTCCCTTAAAACCAAATGATATTAATGATAAAGTTCACGTAGTTGAGGTTGAGGTCACATAGTAGAAGAGTAACTTAGCATCACTACCTCCCAAAGAGCACATAGATGCAGTTGAATCTATTTCATCCAAGACAAAGAAGATTATTGTCGCTTAGGATGAGAAGTAGAATATATCAGAGCTCATCACTTATGTCGACAATAAGGCCTTGGTATTTTACACCCATCTGATAGACGCACAGGTTGTTGTTGCCCCCTTGATTGGGAAAATAAACACAACAAACCTGACCTCTCCTCAGGTCACAATAGTCTATGTTGATAGAGTTTTTCAAATCAACTAGGAACTCCAAGGCACCCTCAATGAACCTAATCCATAGTTCAATGAGTTCATGTAGGAACTCAGGAATACAGTTACGTATGTTACATCGGTCATTCCCTGAGGCAATTGGCTTGAGAACGAGCCAAGTAATAGTGGTGGGGGATTGTTGGCACCCACTATTTTGGGTTAATATCGCATGCATGCAAAAATGAATTTGTGCATGCCTATTCTGATTTTTCATGTGCCCAAGCAGTTCCGTGGAAGAGTAAAAGGATATGTGCATGCCTGATGAAGTTTTTTTATTTGTGCAGCACCAGCCTGAGTCCTTCTAGATGCACGTGGGTTCAATTTTTGTGATGTGCATCGAAAATCAAGAAGACAACACATGCATGCCAGAATAAAGAAAATAATCTTCAGGAAAATCTCCCTGAGTAATTACTATTAGTAGCATGAGGGAACATGGATCATAAATAAGACGAGCTAGCAAGGTAGTTAATATTGCCCTGATTTGAGAAAGGCTATTTGGATTTCAAGCGGGTGAAAAAAGCATGCAGGACTGGTAGTTGGAGGAATGAGTGGGGAATAACTGAAAGAGACAACGTGCCATAATGGAGAAGTAGATAAAAGGAAGCAATTGCAAAAGAAGGGAGGCTCATTGTTAGCTGGTTAGCTGGTGAACCTGTGAATTATTGTTGTGATAGTCGTATTGATGCTATTAATATCACTCTGAGCTTATTCTTTGTAATGTCTCTGATTATAAGTTTGAGTCTATCCTCTCTATAGAGTTTAAAGAGATGTGCATGGCATGATGTAATGTAACAGTGGGAAAATGGATAGGAAAGGAAATCTTTTTTGTTGTCAATATAAGAATTTTGTAATGTATGTTCGTGAATGATTGAATGACGATGATAATAAAGCTACAATGGTTTTGAACCTATGATATGTCAATTATGTGTCTGATTGAATGTGTTTTTGTGGTTGTGTCTTGTCATCTATTAAGTAAGCTACAATGAATAACATGAATGCAATCCCTGGTGGATCTCTATGCAATTAGTCCTTCATCACCAACACAAGACCAAATGGTGTCTATGATCCTTATGGCATCTCGAGAGAGACCTACCTCAGTCTTGGATGAGGATTGATATGTTAATTTATTGGGATTTTTGTTGGTAAAATCTAGATGAACCATAGGTCTTCAACCCCCTAGCCTTAAGAAGGACGTGCACAAGTGTGAAATGACCCAAAACAATGCTCTTAGCCTCCTAGCTCAGATCAATCTTCAAAAAAAATGTTATGGAATTTCTAATCCATTAAAGGAATTCCTCTTCCCACATGTTGAGTGGGGAATTCAATAATCCCACCTAGACCTTTGTTGAGGAAATGGACATTGAAGTAGGGTTAAATTTTAGGTAACCATGGTTTAAAGAAAAGACCAACTATGCCCCTATACCATGGCCCCTCCTCAATGGCCCTTTTATGATTTCTTGGGTTTCTAAACTAAACAATAAAGAATCTCTAGAATAAAATCTCGTTGTATATGTTGGAGTCTAGTTAAACTCATGTTGGATTCTAGTTAGACTTGAACCATTCAGTGAGAGTTTTAGAATATGGCCAAAAACCATTGTATCTACAAATCAAAATGTTTATCTTTTAGTCATTAATGAACTCTTTGATTTCCTATAAATGGGTTTGAAAATTGGAATAGATTCAATGTTCTTCATATTGAAAGTGTTTGAGGATAGAGTCATCCTTTTTGAAGTGGAATGCACTTCGTTTTGAACTGCATCATTAAAGGTGCAAGGACTTGAAGCCTAAGAAGAGGGTTTGACCTTCATCTCCCTTTCAGTGGTCGAAGATGAGACTTCGTTCTAAGAAAATTTATCCTTTGGAATGTCATTATATGGGGAAGAAAACCTTTCCATGAAATGTTTCTTGGCCATTACAGGCACAACAATGGAAAAGAAAAAATGTAGAAGTCCTTAAGAAAAAATAGTGAACAATTCAAAAATTTTGCAAAAAGTTTGTAGTTAGATGTGACTTTATTCCCGTGTTACAATGGTAAATTTGTCAAAGGAAAAATAGAATAAAAGGCCTAGGTTTATGGAGGAGCAAGCATCACACACACTTTTTCTACTAGGGAAATATCTACTTAGAAGCCCAAAGGAAACTTTATTGGAAAGACTCAAAATTGTTGTGTAAAGTTATTTGCATGTCTCTTTGTAAAGGTAAGTATGGATTTAAACAAAACACATAAACACTAGCTAGATTAGCTTAATGAATTAGATAAAATGTGCTTGGCTTCCATACATCACACTGACCTAGTTCAGTAACAATGCACCAAGTGGCATGATAAATTTATTAAAAAGAAGGTGTTTCAAAAAGGTGATTGGGTGCTATTATATGATTCAATATTTAAATATTTCAAGGGGAATCTTTGCCCTAAATGGGTAGGCCCTTATGAAGTAGACAATTTTTTTGACAATGGGACTGTCAAACTTACAACCATAGATTGCTCACAAATTTCTCTACTTGCTAATGGCCACCACCTTCGGTTGTATCATTGACTTATTTCCAAATATTTGTTTCTCTCTCATGTTATTTCAGAGCCAGGTTTTGAAATCATTGGTCCCGAAAACCATTGTCCTGCAACACTGTTATCACTGAAATTTCGTCCGCAAATGGTTACAAGAATTCAGCATCATCAAATAGTTATGAGGTCACCCACGGATCAAAATTACCACAAAATCATTTCCAAAGGGTCAAAAACTATACAACCAGTGACAAAATTAAAATGCGCTATGACTACACAGGGCGCACGCACACATGCGCAAAACAGAAACGCAGAAAAAAATCACTTGCGCCCGATGCGCGACTGTGGTCATTAAAAGCCGTGCACATTTGAGAACGACGCATTTATGAGAGTGGTCGGCCTCCCACCCACTTTTGGTTCAGCTTCCAAGTTGATTTGACACTCAAATCTAGACTGGATCCAACTGGGTGGCTAGTCAAAGACCTAAAAATGCTCTAATTAGCCTCTTTACACACTACAAGCTGGTTGCACAATACCTCAACGAGGTGCTATGAAAAGGCCATGGGTGCACTTCATTTTTTAAGGAATTCAATAGCAAAGTTATGCTGCTACTATTCTCTTGAGGAATCCTCTATTCTCATCAAGAGTATACTAGCACCATTACATTGGGCAATCCATCTCACCCCTTGAGTGGATTAGCAAAGAATTATTTCACCATTTTCATTCAAAGTTGTAAGAAGAGCTTATTTGTGGGGGTCCAAGAGCCCTCACATGGAGGAATAAGGGACTCATAGTCCTCTTTCTTCTTGGTGTTTTCTTTCACTAATATCAACCTTACCATTGGTGACATGGGTCTTATTGTGTCTTTTGTCCTTATGTCCCTATGTTCATTAGTTTATTTGTTATTTTATTTATTAGTTTATTTCTTAGTTGTTCTTTTATATTTCTTTCTCTAACCCTTTTCCTTACAGCTTTCCTTCTTAGCAAACCCAACTAATCTTGCAAGCACCTCTTTTTTTCTCACTAAGGTGACAAAAGAGGCGCAACAGATTGATGACTCCACTAGGGAAAGGTATCAATTTCCTACCCCATTTGGGTTTTTATAGCTCTTCTTTTGGTTTATTTAACCTACAGGTGCACTAACCAGCCCAAGCCGACCTGCAAAACATCCAATTCCAAGTTGAATTGGGAGAATTCCATCAGTAATTTTCTTTCACGGCCGTGTGCCAGTTGTGCACGGGTTTTTTGGCCCACAGACGCGCATCGTGCACACATGCACCTAAACCACAGTTATGTTTTGCACACCTGCGCCCATAAACTTTTTTCAGTCTACGCACAGGCACTCAGTGCACCTCTGTCTACTCTGGGACCCATGCACCTGTGCAAAAAATACACATTGTAAGGTTTTTTGTGATTTGAGGAAGGTCCCTAGCCTTCATAAAAGTGATTTCATACATGTTTTAGGCTACACCACACTTAGTTCCCTCTTCATATAAAGGGATTAGTCAAAACACATAGGCACTTAGGGGGTTTTAAAATCATTATTTCCTCTTTTGCTTTCATTTTGCCACATGGATGGCTTGCTTTGACTACAAAGTATAAGTTGGAAATCATTTGTAATCACATAAAACTTGCATTGGGACTAGAAGTTGGATAACAATTGTTTAGTATGCTCTTCTCTCGCGCTTCCAAGCGACCTTGAGAATCAGAAAAAGATTGTAGGACAATTTTATCTCCCTTAAGAAAATTAAAACCTTTAGGAGAGGACAACAACCCCTCTTGGGACTCCTCTTAGTTTATTTTTCAAACACATCTTAAGATTGTAATGGGCCCATACATGCCCACATGCTACAAAGATAGGATAGTGTTGAAATTTACTTTTATAGATTAAATCACTAGGGAAGTTTAAAGGTTTTGTAATGGGCCCATACATTCCCACATGATCATGATCTAGGATAGTTTCAAAGATTTTCTCAGATTAAATCACAATAGGGAGTTAAAGGAATAGTAAAGGACCCACATGTCCACATGCTAGTTTCCTAGGGACTTTTCAATTACCCAAGGTTGTACCACAAGCATTTGGTTAATTAGGTAATCAACACTTGTAAGGACCAAGCGAAGTCCACATGCAGCAAGGTGACACCTAATTCATTAAAACATTGGCACACTTTCACTCATTCACACAAAAAAGTCACTTATCAGTCACATAGTTTTCCTCATGAAACGTGGAGGTCAAAATAAGTTTCCTCCAAAGGGATTCCGAAACACCCCACCCTTTTCTTGATGAAACTATCCACTCCCATTTAATTTCAATGAGGTTGGTTCACACCCCCAACCTCTCAAACAACCACATCTAAATTTTTTCTAAAAACTCACTAAGTTTTCCTCCACAGGAGGTGCCAAAAGAATTTTTTTAGTCTAGGTAGGATTTCGTGGATAGGAATCCAAATAACTCCCCATTATCTGGTTCTCACATTGTCAAAACAATAGAAGTTGTCAAATAGGGAATTTAAAATCCTCCAAGTCAAGTGTTCTTAACACCATAAGGCAGGGAGATACCCGTGAAGGGTTGAAGGCCGAGGTCCGGTTGTTCTTAGGCCAAAAATCTAAATGTCACACTTTGACTGAGGTACCTAGTGACCAAATTTTAGGACATCTACCTAGGTGGAAATTGTGGGTTGCAATTGCACCTTGATCGTATTTTTTGTCGCTATTGAGAAATATTGCCAACTCTTTCGGGATATGCCCCCTTTACCCCTCATTATAACTGATTATTTCATCCTTCACTAGTTTCTCTTCCGGTGACTTCAGACCCCACTGTTGAGTACTATTGGAAGGTCCAGTGCTATTTGAGAGGAAGGATGACACGTCTTTTAGGACACAAGCATTTGTTTTCTTTGATTCTGCACGCAGACAAAACCCACTTATCCACATATATGCTTCTTTTTCAAAACACTTTATGTATGAGGCACTTTTGATTACATTTTCGATTTAGATATATATATTGTGTAAAGTTCAAAATTTGCAACAAAGGATCTTGTTTATTTTCTCTCATCACAATTTGCACACATCCACTCAGCTAGTCGGATATCATAGGGGACCCTCAGAACCCCCGTCATTCTAGATGCTTGCTAAACCTCCCTCCTATTTTAGGGGGAGTTCCTAGTCTTGCCAACTCATCGGCACCACCTTCACACACTCTCATGAGTGCCACTGTTTTAGGATCAGATTTGTTTGGTTCCACATTACTTGGGTCCACTTCCCAAGTCCCTTCGTCCACTCGCTCTCCTTTACACGAAAGCGGGGGGCCAACTTCCTCTCAAGGAGAAAGTACCAACCTACCTAGCCCCCCAAGGGTAAGGTTCACAGAACACCCACACCATGGCTGGAGCTAATCCTCCTCCCCCACTACAGATGCCATATTTGGCCTCTCTTAACATACCATATCTAAGCAAACTCACAAATGATCCTATATTGCATGACCCCACATGGCCTGCAATGCCTACCAAACTACCTTCAGGCATCCCCAAGTTTGAAGGAAAGACAGGAGATGACCCTGCCAACCATGTCATGACTTTCCACCTATGGTGCTCCTCCAAAAACATTATGGATGATTCCATTAGACTACGATTATTTCAATGCACACTCATTGGCCCATCAGCCAAATGGTATGTAGATGAAAAATTGGGGTCCCATGTGACTTTCGAGTCCTTGGCCAAAGCATTTTTGACCTTCTTCTAGCTACCAATCCACCACGATAATGGTCTTGAACTACTCTCTAATTTCAAACAAACCTCATCCACACATATCGCTGATCACATTCATGAGTGGTGTAGATGATGTAGTTTGTGCAAAGATGAAACCACCAAACAACAGTGTCTTGATTGGTTTCTCAGATCACTTGTCTCTCTCCTCGGTAAAGATGTAGCTTCCACCTTCCCTCAATCTGAAGAGGAAGCCATCAGTAAGGCTCAACAATATGACCTCATATATTCTCAATCAGGGTACTTATACACAATCCTTCCTGATCTCCCAAAACCCATGCCATTCGGTCAGGACAAACCCAGGATGTCTCACTTAGCAGACGGATTGATTGGTAATACCACACACCACAGTCCTCAACCCCAACCACCACCAATGTATGGCAGACCCCAATATCTGTCGACATATGGTGGAACGCCTTATTACCCCCCACCCCCTTATCAACAACCATACCCTGTTGCTATTCTTCTGCTCATTAGTGGGCCACCACTGGCACCCCCAATACACCCACCTATCCAAACAAGTTATGGTACCCCCTCTACCTCAAATTATACTTTAAGTACTAGTGAATGTGCCATGCCTTCCTATGTACCTTACGGATCACAACTCCCACATAATCCATACTTTCCATTCCCTAGTCCTCCACAACCCATGGTACTCCCACATCCTCACGCTGGGGTGAATTTTGTTCAACCCTCTCCCGTTCAACAATATCAAAATTTCGAACAGCTGAATACGGAAAATCCGACCCATCTATAGAATAATGCCAAAAAGAAAGGAAGAAATAGGAACAATAACAATCCAGGTCAAGGCGGGAATCAACCCCAACAAAACCAACCTACTAGGGGCAACCGGAACCAAGGGAATCAGAACCCCCAGGGGGGAAACAACAACAGGCGTCAAGGAAAAAACAACAATACTATTAAAACCACTTTCCCTTGTGCCCTTTGCGGTGAATTTGGTCATTACACTCATCATTGTCCCCAAATGGCTGAAAGACTCAGGCAGTCTACCACATCCTCCAGCATAGTCTGCCCCTCAGCAGGCCCCACAACAATACGTACA
>ML792339.1:131517-152982 GCA_009831015.1 Picea engelmannii | reverse complement strand
CATTGGGCAATCCATCTCACCCCTTGAGTGGATTAACAAATAATTATTTCACCATTTTCATTCAAAGTTGTAAGAAGAGCTTATTTGTGGGGGTCCAAGAGCCCTCCCTTGGAGGAAGAAGGGACTCATAATCCTCTTTCTTCTTGGTGTTTTCTTTCACTAATATCAACCTTACCATTGGTGACATGGGTTTTATTGTTTCTTTTGTCCTTATGTCCTTATGCTCATTAGTTTAGTTGTTATTTTATTTCTTAGTTTAGTTCTTAGTTGTTTTTTTATATTTCTTTCTCTAACCCTTTTCCTTACAGTTGTCCTGCTTAACAAACCCAACTAACCTTGCAAGCACCTCTGTTTTGCTCACTAAGGTGACGAAAGAGGCACAACAACCACCAACCACATAATTTAAAAAAATAAAAAATAAAAATAAATATTACTGTGAAAACTCCCTTAGATCATAGTTAGATGGGTTCCAACTGAAAACCAACTACATAGGGGCTGACACTTAAAAAAATAATTTTTATAAGTTTTCTTTTCCATTATTTTTGTTAATAATGCAACCAATTTTCTTGTCAATAATAGCTTTAGTTCTAGATCAACTCAATTCAATGATATAAATTGTTGCAACTTGTGTTTCCACAACTCGCTTTTTTATAACTCATTTTGTTGTAACTCATTTATTGCAAATCGTTTTGTTGTAACTCATTTTCCACAACTCATTTGTTGTAACTAATTTTTCTATAATTCATTTTGTTACAACACATTTGCTGCAACTCATTTGATATAACTAATCATTTGTCTTAACTCATCATTTGTTGCAGCTAATTTTTTGTAACTCATCATTTCCTATAACTCATTTTGCTGCAACTCATTTGTTGTAACCCATCATTTTCCGTAACTCATCCTCTGTTGTAATTCATCTTAACTCATCATTTGTCATAACTCGTCATTTGTTGTAACTCACTTGGTGATTTTCACTTTCTGTTGTAACTCATTGCTTTCTTGTTGAAACTCACCTCTCGCTCTGACTCAATTGTTAATTCTCACACAGTTATTATTTTGTGTTACTCATACTTGCTATAATCTACAATATTATGCCACAACTCTCTCTGTATGTTGAAATGTCAAAATTGAGTGTTGAAAATCTAGTGTTATAATGTTGTGACTCTATTCCAAATAGTCGGATGCCACCCTCCGATCATGTACTCTACCAATGCCACATGTTATGGTCATCATTACTGCTTGTACTTCAACCGTTGGTTACACTCAACCACTTACACATCATATGCATTTTATGGTAAGTACCTAACAGGTACATCCTTTCCATTTTCTTCCATAATTATAAAGTTTTGAGGTTGACATTTGGACCGACATCGACATTCCTTAAACCTTAGTTGAGGACAACTTTGACCATTAGTTGGGGGGGCACACATCATCTTAGCATGTGTCGTATTTATTAATTTTTTGTTCCATCCATTACATTATATCGCCTCTCCATGAAGACATGACATTCCCATTATTTGCCATTAATACTAATTATGGCATAAAACTACCATACCGTCAACTTTCCTAATTTAGAAATCTCCCCCAGCTTTGATTGCATGCTCATTCCTGCAACTCACCCTACCGAAACTATACAAACAACAAGCTAGTGAGAATCTAACTATCCACAATGGAGGATCAATTGTTCGTCATAAGCCTGAGTTGTTCGATTTGTTGTGTATTCATCCATAAGCCTACCAAATATTTCGAGAGGTAGGATGGGTAACCTTCATCAATAAACTGTAGGGGTTTGATAATGTCGTCGCCCTTGAATTTTCTTAGAATCTATATGGAGCAAGCTCGACAGTGCACAAATTGCATGTTGATGTTACAAAAAGGACTATTGTAGAGGCTACAGGGCTACCATGATTAGGGGTAATTTGGTTTAGTAAAAAGGCGTCAATTACAAAAACCAAGGTGAATTTTCTGAGAGGATAAGAACAGGTCGAAGAAAAATGTAAGGGAATCAAAAGAACCTCACTACCTTCTCCTTGGCAAGATGTTTCATATTTCATTTAGAGATACATTACCTATGAAGGAAGGTTTACTACCGTCTTCAACTACCACTTTATGCTACTGTCACATGTTTGCCATGGGAATTTGTTGAACATACCTTACTTTTGATGGAATTTATAAAGCTAATGGCTAGCTCTCTGCACTGTTCCAAACATTTACAGGCCTTTGTTTTGAATCATGGATTAATCGATATTTTGGTCATTTGTGCATTAGAAAAAAATAATGCAACATGGCTCGAATTCATCACCCCCGCCGGAACTCAGGGTTCAATGGAGAAAGAAGGAAATGACACTAAGAAACTATAATAGAGAGAGGAATCAAAGACTGGAGGAACCAATATAGAACCAGACCTCGTTGCTAGAAACCATGAGTCTAGAGACAAATATTTCGAGAATAAGGATGAGATGAAATTAGAAAATATCCAGGATGGAACGACCACCAGAATGGAAATAGAAGAGAATGAAGGAGAATATACAAAGAAAGAGGATGAAGGAGGAGATATAGAGAAAGAGGACGAAGGAGGAGATACAAATGGAGAAGAGGCAGGAGGAGATACATAGAATTAATACGACGGGGGTGACACCGAAAAAGAGTTGAGTGTAGAAGGTACATAGATAGACCAATAAGATCCTCAAGAAGAAGAGGTAAAAAATATAGAGACACAAGGTAACTCCCCTATTGCACAAAACGTTTCATCGTTACCATCTAGTGATGAAGTAGATATTGTATGTGAAAACCCCTCTTCGGAATAATGTAAACCTTTCCCTCTAATAGAAGAACTTCCATTACATAAGAGAGGGAAGAAGGGGTAAAATCGAGGAGTTGTTGATGACCTCCCAAGGAGAAGAACTAGGTATTCCTCAGAAACAACATCATCCCAATCATTTGAACCATTAATCATTGTTGATCGCTCACAAGAACCTGTTTGGAAACCAACTGCTGCAAAAAAGGGAAAGGAAAGAGAAAGAAATGACAACTCTAGGCCAGGTAAAACCGCATCCTTGCTTAAGAAGATTGATCATTTAAAGGAGAAAATTCTAGGCTTGAGGGACAACTTAAGGTTTTAAAAGGAAATTTTTAGGAAGAAGAAAACCCCTCAGGACTGGGATCCTTGGTTGAGATTTCACAACTAGTGTAAAAATCATTTTCTCTTTTAAAACCCGAGGCTAGAATACCAAAGGATAAGGAGACTAGGGAACAATTATGTTCAACATGTGGTGACATCCTTAACCAGGCAGGGTATGCACAAAATGATGTGCTACCACCAAAATTTATTTCGGTAGGTATCTAGATAGAACCTATTGAGGAGGATGAGAATTTTAGTGGGCCTACCCAAAATGGTCAAGAAGAACCTATCCAGGATACTACTGCCACACAAGAACCAATAGTACCTGACGCAGAAAAAATTGGACCCTGCCCAAATATTGAAGTGGAAGCTGCAAAATGACACAATGACAGAAAGAAAAATGTACCTTTTCAAGGCATCACGGAGGATCATTCCAAAGAGACTACGGTTAGACAAGAACCAGTAGTACTTGGTACAAAGACAACTGAATCAAACCAAGATGTCGAAATACATTTTAAAACTCCAGGAGATAAGGATTTTAATGTTGAAACTTCAGGAGGGAGGCACAACATAACGATAAAGGAGTAGAAGGGCCTTCTTCGGTTGACACACAAGAAATTGACCAAGACAGTACTATTACACAAGAACCAACAACACCTACAAATGACATAGTTCAATTTGAGGAAGAAAGGGGCCAAGACATGACCCTTGTTGTTGACATAATGGTTGTTGAAACCCATAAGTGGAAGCAGCTAGCTCTGTCACTTCAAGAAGGGGTGATTTCCATTCAAGAGCATAAAAATATTATTTGTGACCTCAGAGAAAAGTGGGTACAAGAATTGGTATTCCAAAAATAAAGGTGGGATAAGTTAAAGGAATAAAAACAACAATTGAAAGAACTAAGAGACCAGTTCCAAGTCCTATGAGACACAAAGGTAAAAATATGGGACCTTCCACAAGAATTGTCGAATTGCAGAAACTCTTCCCCTGCGTATCCACTATTTATTCAAAAAAAAATCATTATTTTCCATTTGGTAGCCTTGAAAGAAGATATACTATGTAAGTTTGACACCACTATCTATTTTCTAAAGACCTTCTTTCACAATAGTCTTGCAGATCAACATCTTCTTTGTGAACTGTATATGCATGAGTTTATTTTGTATGTATAATGCAAGTTTAATCTTTCACCATACGTTGGGGACATTCAGTTGAGGGATTTTACTTCATTTTTCAATAACCAAGCAAAGTGGAAGGCATCCTATGGCACCATGGAAACAACCCAGAACGAGAAAACGTTATGGGTCAAAGGAGAACCTACCCCTGTTGTTGATATAGTCAGGGATTTTAATAAGCTCATTGGTGCAGAAGGATAGGTTTCCACCATGAATGATATCCAACTGTTTATCTTGGATCTCTACCCTAGATGCATCAATATGTAATTGCAGGAATCTTTGGTGGGTAGCCGGCTCAGGTGGGATGCATCCGACGATGTGTAAAAAGCAGATATCCCTACGAGTATCCAAATTTTATTCATGCCCTCTCAAGAGTAACCAAGTACATGAATTGTATCATGCATTGTGGATCCATGTGTCATGGTATCAGGTACATATTTCCCTTGATGTGGCTCCCTATCAGAAGATATTAGCATATCTACCAACTAAAGCCTAATGAGGATTAGTGGATAGATTTGATGATGACCAATGGATACATGACTATCCAAGAGGACATTGTTGCAACATATAACCTCACTAATCTCCACCTCCAATATTTTCAACTCAACTCAGACTCTGATTCATCAACAAGTTGCAGGAGGACATGCAATTGCTTTAGTTGGGGGGAGATGTTGGGTTCAGGAATTGACACCTTTTTCCCACTCTTTTATTACTATTTCATTTTTTTTCTTGTACCATACATGTTCTTTTCATTGGCATTACTGTCCAAGATCTTATCTTTTGTCCAAGTACGCTAAAGTCCATATGATTATGCAATTCATTAATTTTTTCTTGCATTTGGGAAGGATAATTGTTGCTTTGGTTATTTACTAACAAAGTGCTAAGAACTCCCTACAGGATAATCGATCGTTACTCTGAAATGATGTTACTTTGAGGTGTTGTTACTCCTATGGTGTTGTTACTCTAAGGTGTTGTTACTCTAAGGTGTTGTTACTTCGAGGTGTTGTTACTCTGAAGTGTTGTTACTCCTGTGGTGTTGTTACTCCAGAGTGTTGTCAGTCATGCAACCATGTTTCTCCTAACAATGTTTTTACTCTCAACTATTGTTACTCCCAGTAGATCAACAATGTTGTTTGAGGATCATTCATATCGATGTTGATCAGGTCATTGATATGAGTAACCTTGTGGAAATGACTTGTCATGTTGATGATGTGGCTATTATCCAAGTCACGATTATTGTAATTTTCATAATCAGTTTTGTCATCCCAAATTATAGGAAAGTTCAATGGGTGAGATCTATAATTAGTCATGCTTAATTACAACCAATTGTAAGAAATATTGAATATATTCCCAGTTAATATTGTATTTAACAACTTGAGAATGGAAACATTCTCAAGGATTTTTGTAATTGTCAACTTTTCGATATTAGTTTAGATGAAGCTTTAAAAAGTAGACCATTTCCTCTCTCAAACTTGTCTAGATTTTGGAGATCAATTAGTCTGGTCAATGAGAGACAACACATGTACCTGTACTTCTTGAGTTAGATTAATAAAAGTTCATCAAGTTTGTGATTCAATTTTTCTGTCCAATTAAGTTGTAGTTTATGTAGCTTTTCTAGCCCCTGCTAAGGAGGAAGGGCCCTCCTCTTTAGCAGGGTCATTGTTACTATATTATTAGGTAGATTTGTATTAAGAGTGATCGTTTTAATATATTTTAGATATTTGTTGTTATTGTTGTTCATTATTAGATTACGAGTCTTCTAGTGTGTGTGTGAAGAGTGTTGTTATTTAGGTTGTATTGTGAATTGTTTAAATTCGAAAGATTAATGTTGTTGCACATCTTGTGTGTTGGATTGATTGAGGTTGATTGAGTTACAAAGCTGGCTAGACTCATAATGTTGTAAATGATCCCCATTCTATGAATAATCAACTTGTTGTTAATTTATTTCATATCAACAGGGTGTTCTTCCTTTTGGTCAAATGAATTGCTTATTTTACAGAGAGTGAACCCATTCCATTTTCAACAAAGTGTGGTCTTCTTTATTCTCAGCAAGAGTGTGGGTTGTTTCCTTTTAAGTAGTGATTTCCCTTTTTAAGCAAGATTGGTTTATTTCATTTATGCAAACGTGGCTTCTATTTTAGCAAGTGAGGTTTGATTCATTTACAGTAGTGTGTTTTCATTCCAATGCAAGCGAGGTTTGATTTCATTTACAACAATGTGTTTCATTTCAATACAAGTGAGGTTAATCTCATTTACAAGCAATGTGTTTCATTTCAATGAAAGTGTGATTTCCTTTACAACAATGTGCTCTCAATTTGATGCAATTGTGAAAGTGATTTTATCTCTAATAGTATGCTTTGGTCTCAATAGGATTCCGTTTCTAGTGGTGAGGTTTATGTTCAACAATTTGGGCATGTTGTAGAGTAACAAGTAATTGTGATTTTCAATTCAGGAGAGTGATTTATCCAGTAAAGTGTGGCTTAGATCTCAGGATAGTGTCATCTAGGAAGTTGTTGCGTGCATATATTTTGCATGATAACCTTGCAATAAGAAAATGAACCTTGGGTTGAGAATTAAATGTATTGGATGTTTTAATAAGGCATTTAAATACACCACACAAAGCTTATAATTTGCAATTACTCTTAAAATTTTAAAGTTTGTCATGAAAAAATGTGATTTGTTAAACTTGGATAAATACATATAATTAGTACTAATCACAACTAATTCTATATTGCTTCTTCTCTTCTTTTTTATCACAATCCAAGGAACTAATTTACAACTGATACACTAATACACTAAAGAGTTCAATCATTTCATTCGTTCTTGTGCCATCCTATTTTCTTTAAGATCTTTGTGGCTGTGACATTTGACATCATTTTCTTAAATGTTTTTTTCTTTTCTTTTCAATGTAGTGAGAACCTCATAATTAGTTATCTATACAAGTGTGCATCCTCAATCAAATGACCATTTCCTCATGATGTAATAACTCTAATAATGCATGCATGTGTGCTCGATAAATCTAGTGAGAATTTGCAATCAAACTCAATACTCAATTGAACCTCTATGCTTTGTTGGAATATCTATCTACCCCATCGAACTTTTTATTCTTCTTGGTTGACCACCTTTTTTGCTACTCCATCAATCCTTGGAGTCCTTAATAGATGTTCCAACAAATATTCACACTCTGTCAAAGTAATTTCAGGTATATGGTGATAAGAAATAGAGCACAAGAAAGACAAGACAAGAACTGGCGAAAAATGATTAATGCCATTCTCTTACACATTGTATTGATCTCATGATATGAATTTATAGTACACAGATTGTACCACTTCTAGATCTAGATCTCATTGAAAACTCATCAATGGATCATGAGAACACCTCATAAATAGATAAGGATTATAACTCATAAGTAGGTGGTCTCAGACTTTGTGATTTTCTAGGGACTCAAAGTCTAACATTCCTCCCCTCAATCACAAGTTTGAATAATTGTACCAGTAAAGAAACAATAACTGGTAGCATCTTCAATATTCAATATCAAAACTACTGAACTGAGTTTCGATTAAGATAAGAATGAAAAACCTCCAATCTATGGATGTTGAATAGTTCATGTAGAAGTGAACAATTTCCATGTTTGAACATTCCCATTCAATTGATTAGCATCCCAATAGTTGAATCATTTGAGGTGACTAGTTGCTATGTTGGATTTCCCAAATGTTGATTGTTTTTTTATGATTGTTATAAATTTGAATCTTGAAGCTTGACTATGCCCATTGATATATGATATTACCCACTTTCTGTTGCAACATAAGAAGTTTGTTGAATTTGGATGAAGGAATCTAAGCTTGACATTTGGATTCTTTTGTTCTTCAAAGATTCATGGTTGAAGGGATCCAAGTTTGAGATTTGGATTCTTTATGTGGTGGTTTTGGATGAACACTAACCAATTTGATTTGAATAATGTGGTGGTTTTGGTTTACCACTAACCATATTCACTAACCCCCTAAATGTGTAAGAGAGTATCATTTTCATCAATGTGCTCCCCCCTTGAGGTGTGGAGAGTACCATCTTTGATTCATGTTTTAATTTCAGAGACCATATAGAATTTGACCTGGACCATGCCCAAAATCATTTGGAATAGTTGTTTGAAATCATTTTTCTTTTGTTATTTCTCTATACAGTAGTGGCTTTACCTCTGTCTTGACTAGACAATAAAATTTATGTATCTTCTTTACTTTTTTATTCCATCTCCATGAATTTATCCATCTATAATGAATTTTTTTCTTAATCTTCTTCTTCTTTTGATATTGTTCATAGAGGTGATTTGTCTTTCCACAATGAATACATTGATGGGGATCCAAACATTCTTCCTTTATATGACCAATTCTTTGACAATGTTGGCACTTATTATNATGGATTGTACCACTTCTAGATCTAGATCTCACTGAAAACTCATCAATGGATCATGACAACACCTTATAAATAGATAAGGATTACAACTCATAAGTAGGTGGTCTCAGACTTTGTGATTTTCTAGGGACTCAGAGTCTAACATTCCTCCCCTCAATCACAAGTTTGAATAATTGTACCAGTAAAGAAACAATAACTGGTAGCATCTTCAATATTCAATATCAAAACTACTGAACTGAGTTTCGATTAAGATAAGAATAAAAAACCTCCAATTTATGGATGTTGAATAGTTCATGTAGAAGTGAACAATTTCCATGTCTGAACATTCCCATTCAATTGATTAGCATCCCAATAGTTGAATCATTTGAGGTGACTAGTTGCTATGTTGGATTTCCCAAATGTTGATTGTTTTTTTATGATTGTTATAAATTTGAATCTTGAATCTTGACTATGCCCATTGATATATGATATTACCCACTTTCTGCTGCAACATAAGAAGTTTGTTGAATTTGGATGAAGGAATCTAAGCTTGACATTTGGATTCTTTTGTTCTTCAATGATTCATGGTTGAAGGGATCCAAGCTTGAGATTTGGATTCTTTATGTGGTGGTTTTGGATGAACACTAACCAATTTGATTTGAATAATGTGGTGGTTTTGGTTTACCACTAACCATATTCACTAACCCCCTAAAGGTGTAAGAGAGTATCATTTTCATCAATGTGCTCCCCCCTTGAGGCGTGGAGAGTACCATCTTTGATTCATGTTTTAATTTCAGAGAACATATAGAATTTGACCTGGACCATGCCCAAAATCATTTGGAATAGTTGTTTGAAATCATTTTTCTTTTGTTATTTCTCCATACAGTAGTGGCTTTACCTCTGTCTTGACTAGACAATAAAATTTATGTATCTTCTTTACTTTTTTATTCCATCTCCATGAATTTATCCATCCATAATGAATTTTTTTCTTAATCTTCTTCTTCTTTTGATATTGTTCATAGAGGTGATTTGTCTTTCCACAATGAATACATTGATGGGGATCCAAACATTCTTCCTTTATATGACCAATTCTTTGACAATGTTGGCACTTATTATCAAGATTCTTCACTTCTTCAAGAAATCCTACACTCACTAACTAAACTAGTTTGGAGTATTTTGGAATATGAAAGTTGTTTCATTTTTCATATTCTAAGTCACGTTGATCTTTGTTGAACATCAATTCTTCCCAAGGTTAGATCACCATCTTGGAAAGATCATTTTATGAATCTTGAATTTGTTTTTTTGTATCTTGGAATTTTATATTGCTATTGTTGTTATTGTCATTATGTGTTTCTTCTTGGTATTCATCTTTGATAAATATTTTCTCCATTAATTGAATGAAATATTCCATATCTTCGGTGTCTTTTGTATCAACCATCAATTCTTTTCTATCCAATTAGCATCAACCATCTATATTATGCCTTGTGTGTCACAAATTGCATCAACCTTTTGCATGATCTCATTTGTATCACATGTTGCATAATTTTTTTGGATAAACTCCTCTGTATCACATGTTGCATCAATCTTTTGTATAAGCTCCTCTATATCACAAGTTGCACCAAAATTTTCTACTAGATCTTCTGTGTCATAACTTGCATCAACCTTTTGGATAAGATCATTGATTGAATTTATTGTATCAACCATGTGATCAATTATGTTTTTCTTTTGAATTAATTTCTACTCAAGTGTTTTATTTGATTATGCAATTCATGGTTGTACACTTGCAATTCCTTGATTTCACGAGATGTGTTTTGTAAACTCTTTCCTTCTTTATCCATTTGTTATTATTCTCTCACTCTTTTGCACGTGTTTCTTTTATATCATTCTCGCTTGATTTGATGTCACCTTAGGGTTTTGGGTACTACCAATCATGTGCCCTAAAGTGTGATTACAATGACTTAACTTTGATGACTCACTTGACCTCCTTATTTAAATTTCAGGCGGGACTTGATGATAACATTCACACTTGAATTTGAAAGGGTTTGACACTTTACGCTTTGTACAATTTAATGCTTAGATTCAATTATTTATCCTTCAATTTTTACAATTCAATGATCAATTTAAGTCTTCAAAAGACTATTGTTGTGATATTTTAACAATGCTCCAAACAAATTTTGTCCTCTTGTTACATAAGATTACATGTCGTGAATGATCAATTTGATTTTAACACCTTGTTACTCCATGTGTGTTGTGTATTGCTTTCCAAATGAAATGTGAGTGTGAAAAAACTAGACACAAAACACTATCAAGCATCCAAAAACATATTCAATCACACAAAAGTACACAATGTTCCATAGACCAAAAAACTAGACACAAAACACTATCAAGCATCCGAACAAATATTCAATTACACAAAAGTGCACAATGTTCCTTAGACCCCTTATTCAAATTTCGAGACAATTCCAGATATTCAATCACACAAAAGTGCACAATGTTCCTTAAAACCCTTATCCAAACAAATATTCAATTACACAAAAGTGCACAATGTTCCTTAGACCCCTTATTCAAATTTCGAGACAATTCCAGATATTCAATCACACAAAAGTGCACAATGTTCCTTAAAACCCTTATTCAAATTTGGAGACAAAAATAACATGCACAATATTCAATCACACAAAAGTGTACAATGTTCCTTAGACCCTTATTCAAATTTCAAGACAAATCTAGAACGAACCTTCCCTTCTTTATAAATATTTTAACTATTTTCTCCAAAAATAACGTACAGCAAAAGAAGTAAAATGCTCTCAAATACCACCGATGATGATTTAAATGAATCCCAAATCCTTGCGTACTGATTTTTCATGGGTAAGTGTGCCTCTTTAAGATTTTTTTTTAAACTTCATTTCATCAATATATAATATAAAAAAAACGTATTGTTTTACAACAATGCCCATGTGGGATATAGAGGGTATTAGGAGAAAATAAAAATTACTTGAATGATTGAAGGTGACACCATACCATTGTTAGTCGATGAGGTCCATTTACAAAGAAAAGGCAGGTCAACTTGCAGCCTTTGTTTACTCTATGGCTAGTGGAATCATTAAGTCATCATCCACGCGCCTTTTGTTTCTCTTCAATTGCAATCAATTCCAGCCATTAGAGGGGTGGCACAACAATTACATCCCACAAGCCAAAAGACAAATCAATGCCCTTTGAAAGCAACGAGCCATAGATCCACTCATGTGATTTGGAATTGCTAGGATTGACTGATTGGAGATAACAAAGCTTTTCTATTTTTCTATTTATGCATGATATCCCACATTTATATTACCAAGAAATATATCATCAATTATGATATAAAAAAAAATTAGCCATTCTAATAAAAAGAAGTTGGAGCTTTGTTATGTTACAATTTTTCACTTTCCATGGATTATTATCATGAAGAAATTATAATAGATAAGAATTATAATTCAAATAGGGTTTTTTGAAAAGACTATTGAGAGGAGTTTAAATAAAAGGACATTAGGAGGTATTTATCAATATTTAGTAAAATTAGAGATGTTCTTTAATATCCCACAAATACATATGCTATGTCACAAGTTGTTTAGTAAGTTTGTGAATCAAGACTCAACACTTCTTTAATTGTTAGCATGACTCAATTACAAAAACTCTTATGTATAAGGCTTTGCTCAATTATTTTCATGATGTCAACTAACATATGCTATGTCACAAGTTCAGTAAGATCATGACTCAACACTTCTTTAATTGTTAGCATAACTCAATTACAAAAACTCTTATGTATAAGGCTTTGCTCAATTATTTCAACTAAATAAAAGACTCTGGTAGACAAAAGAGGAAAACTCGTGTTTAACCCCTTTCCCATTCTTTTTACTCAATTTTTACAATGATTATACTTTAATCAAGTCAAACAACATGCTATATGATTTGTATACTATTGAAGCTCCACTCAACTAATATCCATGTGACATGTTTATAAGACTCCATTGCCTATGGTGATAGGTCATGTTGATCGAATTCACATACCACTCAAGACCACTTTATCAAAACTTTCAATTATGGTATTCATTGACTCTTTATAGACTTTGGCTAACACATTAACTCCAACTTTGTGACAATCGACCGAAATATCAAATGACTATTTGAGTAGAATATTACTGCAAAGGCTCATAAACTATAATATCTACCTTTAAAAGTGATTTTTACAAAACATTAATTTTACTAAACATAAACTATACCATTTAATTGATAGACTTATTATTTAAAAGTGCGTTTTACAAAACATTAGTTTTATTAACCATAAACTATACCATCTAATTCACAGACTTATTATTTAAAAGTGTTTTTTATAAAACATTAATTTTACTAACCCATGGGGAGACCTTGTGTTTGTCTGGACAAAATTTCACTTAGCTTTAGTGTAAGCCTATGTTGCAAATATATTTTGAGTGTTATTTAGCGTTGGCAGATTTATACAACACTCTGGACTGTGATCAGATCACAACTTTCTACAAACATTCCCTAAATGTTCTGATAGTACTCTTTGAATATTTCACCTCGCGACCGATAAAGGAATTTGATCATTGTACATGCTTTTGAAATCACATATAATAAATTGGTATTTACTCTATGCCTTATTATTATTATTATACATATAATGAATGGCAAACAATATGTACCAACTAGTAGTAGAGTAATAAATGTTCTGTTAATTGGTAACTCAAACAATATTTTTTTATAACAATATAGAGTTGACTACAACAACCAAATTTCTTAGAATTTTATTTTCTTAATCAAAACAAGAATAATATAAATGTTTTTGCATGCAAGCACTTCATTTTTCTGCAACTCTGACAACCAAATTTCTTAGAATTTTATTTTCTTAATCAAAACAAGAATAATATAAATGTTTTTGCATGCAAGCACTTCATTTTTCTGCAACTCTGACAAACTAGGGCTACAACTGAAGTTCAACATTACAACAACTGCCAATAAATAGAAGTTATGTCCACTTTGAGTAGGTTACACACCTTGATGAAGAGCATATTTTATCGGACATTGTGCTACATTAAATGAGACATTCTATGCTAGCGACTCAAACTAATGTAAAAAACAAACATTTTCTTTACAAACGAGCAATCACATAATTTCAATGGTGAATCTCTAACTTTGTCAACTTTGCAGGTGGTGATAATTGGTCAATTTTACCATTACGTTGACTAAGTAGAGTTTTTCTATTGACATAACTATTCATGAGATGCATCATAACCAACATCTTGCTTGACTCTTATTTGCAGATTTTATAGCACCGAAGCTTTGTCATTCAAGTGTATTGTCCATCAATACATTATCAAACATATCGTCCAATAGAATTTAAAATAAATATTTTCAACTATCTTGATGGTTTCAGAGGTGTCTCCCATGAGCGTTACGTGCCTAAAAAATCTTCAAACATGTTACCATGGAACACAATATCATCATATCTTTGATTTTGTATTTTTAGGTTGTAAAGCATCTTTGCAATTCCCTTTATTGTTCTTGTTTGCATACATTCTTATTTTCTTTCAATCATTTGAATCTCATCATCACCACCAAATCAACACTTGACGCATCATCCTCAAATTTCTTAGGGCACTATCAACGATCATCATCACAAGTAAGATAATCTTCAATCATCACTCTCTTACACAAGGAACATAATTATTTGCATAACTCATTTATTCTAATATTATGGTTTTCCATATCCAAAATTTTTGTTTTCTTTGCAGGCTTCTTCCATGTTCTTGTCACTAGCTATGAAGAAATTCATTATAATATTTTTTTCATCCCAAAACCATTCTCATAACAACAACTTGCCAATGTTAAAATTAGAGTTTTAATAACATTAGAAAAAAGTACTACATTGCATCATACATGCATAAATATTCAAAATATATGTTTGAAGATGTTTAAACCAATATATATTCATTATCCACGAGTATTTATACAGTGTCATGATGGTTAGGGTGATGTTAACCACCATCACCTAATTATCCATGAAATTCTCTTTATCATGTCTTGTTATCACATATACATTTATATATTCATTTATTTTAATGTATGATGTCTTAATATAATCTCTTAATATAATGTAAGATGATATTTACATGGTCTAAGAGGCCTTCCAATACACACGTCTATACATTAATATCTCATTGATATAGTCAAATGCAGTTGATATGGTCAAATTTGATTTGATCATATTTAAACATAATGTATATAGAGGTTAGTAGTAAAAAAAAGACTAGATTTACAACATTCATAGTGAAATCCAACATCAAAATTGATCATTGTCATCAATGTCATATTTTTCACCCATATGTAATAGTGATAGTGATCCAGATGGATCTCGTTAGCCATCCACCTATTCCATTGAATCAGCATTTTGAGCATGTGGTTTTGATAAACCATGATATTCACCCTTTTGATGGGGAATGGGATGTAATGTTATCTTCATTTGTTAATTATAGACATCATGTAATGATTTCCTAGTGGTCTTATGTACATGCCTACAACATAGCATTAATGCATCAGATCTCATTAGAACTCCGCAGTCAAGCGTGCTCAAGCTAGAGTAGTACTAGGATGGGTGAATGCTCGGGAAGTCTTATTGTTTTACATGCCTATGACATTTTATAAAATTAGTCCAATTCATCCCACATGCATCATGGGAATTGTTCTCCTCTGAAATTCTCATATATAATTGAGGTGAAGGAGGCCCTTTACACATGCAATGGAGTGTGATGTAAATCTTGTTGCAAATGAAGCGTAGCCAACATCTCTTTATTTTTAGAGATAGGCTACCTCATTCTTCTAGTTTGTGTTCTATAGTGTTTTTCTCTCTTGTTCATTAATAGAATTTGGTTTTCACTATATTTCTGTGTTCTCCGCATTATCTTTGTGTATTTCCTTGTTATATATCGGTTACATTCTTTTCTTCATGTCGTTCTGAAAATAATTTGGATTAGTGGTATCAGAGAAGGCTGCTCCTTGTTGTTTCTTAAAGTAGGTCCCCGACGAAGTCAGGGTATAGAGAGTTGGGTCTCAAGCTAGTTTCACTTGAGGACAACTGCTCTCGCCATCCCAAGCAACCTCCTATGGTGGAAGAAAATAGAGATGAAAAATCAAGAGATCCTTTCAAGACGTTGCTCGAGGAATCCCTCATGTGATAGAGGAATGAGATGATGGAAAAATTTGTTCATATCCTTCGAAGACTATCGATGGCGGCGCCTAAGACATCTTTGACAAGAAACCATTTCGCAAGTGTGAAATCCTTCAAGGTACAAGTCAATTTTGACATCCCCTTATTTGAAGGCCAGATAGATGCAGATGCCCTAGAAAAAATGTTGAATCTTCTAGAAGGTTATTACTCTATCCAAAAAAAATTTGACAGTGAAAAGATCACCTTCACTCTCCTTAAATCCATTCCCCATGTTAGAGCTTGGTGGGAATGTTACTGGGAGAGGTACACCATGGATGAATCTACACTATTTGGGAGAGAACCCACTTGGGTGGCCTTTGTAGATGCCCTAAAGGAGGAGTTCTACCCTATCAGAAACTATGATGACCAATACATGAGATGGAAATATCTGTGTCGGAAAAGAGACCAGATGATGTCGGAGTACACCAAAAATTTGCATACCTTGCGCTCAAATATAGGTATCAAAGACTCCAAGTGACACCTGGTTTTGAAGTACCACAATGGTCTACATAGGTACATCCAAAAAAAGATGGATTTCTTAGACATCTCCTTGCTGGGAGTTGCCTATCGATATGCAGTCAAAATTGAGCAGAAATTCAAGAAGCAGAGTAAGTGGGAGAAGCATGGAAAAAGTAACTATAACTCACATAATGAAGGATAAAGCAAGGAAGGTCAACCTCAAAAGAGCCAGTCCCATATGCAGACAAAGAAGGGTAATGTGAAGTCTAAGAAAGACACCAGAAAGTGGTCCGAGTTCCACAATAGCCCTTGGAACAACACTGATGAATGTCGCTCAATACAGTCATTGGTGGTCGAGCACAAAGACAAAGAGTCGAACCCTGACTTGGACCCTGATTCAAAAAATAATAAAAGGAGACCGATCATTGATGCATAACTGACTTCTACTGTCACAACTACAACAATCCAACTAGAAGAGGATTTTGAGGAGGGGGAGCGACTCTTCCATTCACAGATCTGGGTGAAGGGGACACCACTACATTTTATTGTTGATAGAGGAAGCCAAAAGAACATCATCTTAGCAGAGGTTGTCAAGCAGTTGGATTTTTCAACAACACCACACCCGCAACCATACAACACCGGGTGGCTTCGCCAGGGTCAAGATCTTCGTGTTAGCCAATAGTGTCACCTGTCCTACGACATCAAGTCATTCAAGGATGAGGTAGTGTGTGATGTTGCCCCACTGGAAGTTTGTGATGCTCTATTAGGCCAACCATATATGTTGAGGCGTCATGTTGTTTATGAGTCTTGACCTCGTAGCGTCACTGTTACTCCGGGGGGTCATCTATACAAGATACCAGAGGTAGTTTTAACCATTGTCCCACCAAAATAATGCCACAAAGTAATCTCTCATACTGCAAAGTGTAGCCTCTTCACAATCCGATCAGAAGGTGAATAGAACAACACTGCAACCACTGCAGACTCAGGACCTTTCTATCCAGCAAAAGAAGATAAAAAAGATTGTAGAAGAGTACCAAGATGTTCTTGTTGCACCTACGAGGGTTCCTCCACACTACCCAATCAAGCAAGGTTATAACATAACCCTTCATACTCTTCATGTTGCATCTTCACCGACAAAGTCCTCCCACACTCAGGTAGATCATGCAACTAGATTGGTCAAACGAATCCAACTCCTCCAACAACAGGGTCATGACAACCTTCAACAAGCTAAGCAAGACAACTTCTTCAGCAATGCAAGCAACACACCAAGCTTCAGATTTAGCAGAAGTTTATCGTCTCCCAAGGGAACTTGACGTAATGAAGACCATTGCTTCCTAAGGGGGGAGGAATGATCCAAATGGATCTTGGTGGCCATCCACCTTTTCCATTGAATCACCATTTTGAGCATGTGGTTTTGATAAACCATGATATTCACCCTTTTGATGGGGAATGCAATGTAATGTTATCTTCATTTGTTAATTACAGACATCATGTAATGATTTTCTAGTGGTCTTATGTACATGCCTACAACATAGCATTAATGCACTCGATCCAATTAGAAATCCACAGTTAAGCACGCTCAAGCTAGAGTAGTACTGGGATGGGTGATCGCCTGGGAAGTCCTATTGTTTTACATTCCTATGGCATTTTATAAACTTAGTCCAATTTATCCCACTTGCATCATGTGAATTGTTCTCTTCTCACTTTCTTATATATAATTGAGGTGAAGGAGGCCCTTTAAGCATGCAATGGAGTGTGATGTAAAGCTTGTTGTGAATGAAGTGTAGCCAACATCTCTTTATTTTAAGAGATAGGCTATCTCATTTTGCTAGTTTATGTTCTATATTGTTTTTCTCTCTTGTTCATTAATAGAAGTTGTTTTCACTATATTTATGTGTTCTTCACATTATCTTTATGTATTTCCTTATTATATATTGGTTATATTCTTGTCTTCATGTATAATATGAACATCCACAAATAAAGAGAATTTGTAATGCACACCTCAAAATAACCAACACACCTCAATGCAAGAAATAATAAAAACTATTTCACTTTAATTAAACACAGACATATATTTAAGTTTTGAACAATCCTCATGCTAATAGATGCAAAAGCAACACTAAATTGTGCCCAGAAGAAAAGGAAATATAAATATGAATCCCATCTCTATTATCAACCATGAAGAGAAGGTTATAAACATCTAAGAATGCCTACAATGATCACAACAATGTCATAAAACCTTATGCTCTTATCCACCAATGATATCCTCACATAACCATGAATGTTGCAAACCAAATTAGGTTCGTCAAACCTTCCCTCTTAACAGTAAACATAACCTTAGCATACATGTGCCACCTCATTGTTATCATAATGATGACGCTTTGATCATAATGGAAAGTGAGTGTCTAATGCGACGGGTTGAGCACTTTGCTTTGCATGAAATGACTCTTCTATTAACATATCTATTTTGAAGAAAAATAAAATGATTGCTCCTCAACATTTCTTCATTTTTAAGAACAATGAAATGATTGCTTGTTTGAAAACGTAACAACAAAAAGTATATAGTCTCTCCTTAACAGACTAATTGATTTTTTTAAAATGATTGGCCTCTTTCCAATATTTTCAATGCCCATGGAGCATGTGACAAATAAAATATATTGATTTATTTTAATTTTAAAATTATAAAATATTAAAAAAATTAAAATATAAGTATTTTGTAATCAAGTTAAAATGAATACGCGATGATTACTATTACTATAAATTTATTTCAAATTTAAATTTAATTACATTAAAAAAAAAAACGAAAACATAAATTTATTAATATTTTAAAAAACAATTTATTTTATTGCATAATTTAGAACAATTTATTTTAGAACTCAACGTAAATTGTATGGACATATAATTTGCTACACTGTTGTTGTTGTTGGTCTGTTTTCTCAATGACAGGCCAACAATCCAGTGGATGTTATAACTTATTAGTATGGTTTGCTTCACTTTGCTAAATACAACTTACTAGTATGGTTTGTTGACAAAAAAAAAAGATAAATAAAATATTTTTATAAAATCAATTAGTTTTTTTTAACATTTTATTTTTAAGTTCTAAAATATTGGAAATAAGTTTACTTTAATCGGCATAATTTTGATGGAGTAACACCTTAAGAATATTGATCTTGTTACACATATTTTGAAATTGAAATGTAATTAGACATGAATATTGATCTTGTTACAAATATTTTGAAATTGAAATGTAATTGGACATTCTAATGGATATTTTTTTTCTCATTGTCCACCTTCTTAGTATCATAAGATGGTCAAACTTCTTTCTTCCCATAGTGTTTTAGGAATTATCCAAGAACCTGTTTCATGAGACTTCATTCTTATTTTAACAATGCTAATTTTCTTTTTTAAGCTAAACTACCTATAACAAAAAGGTACTTTTGATATTCTATATAAGATTAATGACATCTTTATGGTACATTAAATTTCTCTTATCTTCTATTTTTTCAACACATCATAATTTCTCCTATAATAATATTTTTAATGGTAACAATATTTTACAAATATTCTCCTCATGTATTCTTTAGTGATTTAACTAAGACTTAACATCTTTATACCAACTCTTTTACCTCATAAATAACTTTCATTAAAATTTAAAACAATTTAAATTTTTATTTTAATATTTATGTTAATTATGTTGTACCTAATAAAATATAATCATACACATACTTTATGAAAAAATGAAATAAAATATATTATTATAATTTTAAAAATATAAATTATATTTTTAAAATTCTTAAAAAAATATTACAATTCCAAAACTTTACATCTATATCAAATAACAAAACTAACAAAACAAATTAAAAAAAACTTAGCTTTATTACTCTCCCAGCTTATAAGAGACCTTTTATTTCACATTGTGCATATTTGCACTTACAATGGAATTTTAAGTATAAGTCTACAGTACTGATTAAGGAAAATAACCATGTAACCATATATGTCAAATAAGAAAAGAGAATGAATTTGTTTCACACCTCCATTAGCATATTCTTAAATTGACATGACCCAAGTGTATTTTTTTTTAAGTGATTGCTATATGACTCATCGTAAAGCTTACCGATCATTATTAGTGAAAAATATTTTAATGGTTAGTACTTTCCATTTAGTTAATTTTCGTTCCTAAAAATATTTAATTAAACACAAAAATAGGCGAATCTCGATGTCAAAATGAGTTGATACTATAAAAATACTTATCATATCCCTTCACTCTTTTTGTTCAAATAAAATACTCTTGCTTCATTATTTTTTTATATACATATTGTGCATTATCCATTTGTCTCCTCTTTTGGCCATTTGCTTGTTTCAATGTGGGTCCTGATGGCAAAAACTGATTCTTATACTCTTCTTTCTTTTTGGATTGCCTTTAACTCTTTCACATGGTCACATTCCATTTGATCCACAGCCATAAATACATGCTCTGCTAAAACCAATTTCCTTTTCATTTCAAAATGAAGATGAATAATAATGTATGTATAAGATATTGGTTTTAGTTAATATTGTTTATTTTAATAATTTAAAAAAAATATTTTAAATTTAATAATTTTTATCATAATAATATTTTAATTTAATTTTCAAAATAATTTTATATTTATTAATAAATATATTTAAGACAAAATTATTAAATACTTAAATAAAATAAAGGAAATGAAAGACAAATTTTCACTTTTAAATTAACTTCACACTTATCAATATATGTACTAACTCCATACTTGAAATGAAATCAAATACATGTGAAATAAGACAAAGAAAATATAAAAATGGTTGTAATACATAGTCAACATCCAAAAGTCTTTTCTTGTTTTTAATAATTTTTAATAATTTTATATGGTGAAAGTAAGAAAAAAAAATTGGATGTTCGAATTCCAAAACCTACCTGAATGAAGCAAAGCGGAAAGCCAAAGCGGCTAGGGCCCAAACCCTAGCCGCCTCCGGACTGGATTTCGTTTGCAGGAGCTCGGATTTTGGTTTGCAGGAGCTCGGATCCACCTGTAGCAGCCGTTCAGAGCATACCT
>ML792339.1:70058-130199 GCA_009831015.1 Picea engelmannii | reverse complement strand
GTGAGAATTTACTCATGTAAGCAATTTCTGTCATTTTTCCGAATTAGCTCCAGAAGCAGATGGGATGGGTTTCCCCAGACATTCACAAGAAGGTTGGCAGCACTGTTAGAGGTCACCAACCTTCTTCAGATATGTAACTTTCTAGTCCTGGCTTGTCAGGACGCCGCCTAATGAAACATAACCGTTCTTGTTAAAAAAGAAAAAAAGAAAAAAAAAATGGATGTTGTTTTTTATGATGATGATTAACGTCCACTAAGATCGAATTGGTCTATCGCACCTTAAGAGGGTAAGTAATCTATCGGACCTTACGAGAGTAAGTGACTACTTGTGATTCTTTAGAATTTTGTTTACCTACTCAAAAAGCGTTAAGAGAAGCTTTCCAATATCACCATAGTTTTGTTGAGTTAAGAGGTTGGGAAGGTTGGCGGTGTGACAAATATTTTGAAAATGAGATCTAATATGGGTATAGGCTGGACAATCTAAGAGAAGTGATTTTCATCTTCAACCTTCTTAGTGTCACAAAGGTGACACACTCTTTCATCCCATGGCGTTTTAGGAATTGACCAACATTGAGTTTCACTATGGAGCTCAGGAGAATTTGCTCTTATCTTAGCAATGTTTTTTTTTTTATTTACACTTGTCAAAACAAATAGATAATTTTGATCTTCTAGATTAGGGTTGATTACATCCTTATAATACCTTAATTTTCTTTTTTCCTCTGACTCTTTATCACACCACATTTTCTCCTTAAATTTTGATTTGATGATATTTTTAATAGTGTATTTCTTCTCCAAAATGGTGTCTTCCATGATTCCCCAATAGTTTAGCCAAGACCGGGCATCTTTATGCCATCCTCGCTTGAGTCAATGGTGGTTACGACTCGAATTTGAAGCAATTTTAGGAAGCCTATTGTCTTCCATTTGTTTAACTCGTTCTTATACATTAGGTTTCTAATCATAGCCGTGCTCTCAATGGGGGAGAGGCTTGTTTCTAAGAGGATGATGGGATAGGGTGTATTTCCTTTAATTTTGAGATTATAGGTTATAAAATTCTTTTGTATTTTCTCTATCTTTCTCCAGGATTCACGAGAGATACTACAACCCCAGACTTCACATCCATAAAGAATAACATGTGTAACAAGATTCTCAAATAGGAGTTTCTTCTTATCCCAACTCCAAAGATCGATTGATTTACAATTGTTTTCAAGCCCATAATAAGATTTCCATCCCCCAATAATCCTTTTCTCATTGCTATAATTCCAATTGAGTTTGTGGTGAATATCAATTACAAGATATTTGTATCAAGTCACTTCCTCCAAGTTGTTGTTGTTGTATACGAAGGTATCATAAGTGATCTTATTGGATTTAATAATCACGACCTTAGTCTTATCAGTATTAACAGTCATACCCATATTGGAGCAAAAATCCTCAAGGATTCTTAGTTGGTTTTCAAGATCATGGAGACTCCTTGCCATAAGAACGATATCATCAGCATAAAGAAGAAGATTGATGACTATACCAGTGAAAGTAGGACCAACACAACCTACTTTTTCCAAGAAATCTTCTAACTTGTCAATGTATATGCCAAAAAGGGAAGGGGACAAGGGACAACCTTGTTTGACTCCAATATTGTAGTTAATATCTTTCGACCAACCCTCGGTGTTTTTAAACTTAGCAATAACATTCTCATGCATCCTTATTGCAACAACCCTCAACTTGAGAGGTACTTTTATCTCTTCCAACCTATTCCAAAGGTTTTTCCTAGGAACCATGTCAAAAGCTTTTTTAAAGTGAAAAAAACAGCAAAAAAGATTGGTTTTAGTATTGCAGAACTCCTCTGCAATGATCTTGAAGATAACAAGATGGTCCATAGTTGAATGATACCTACGAAATCCGGCCTGGCCTTTAGCTCTTTTACTGTGAGTTTCTAGCCAAAGGCTAATCTTCTTTTCCAAAATAATTCCATAAAGCTTGGCTAAAATCAGGCTAATCATAATGATCCTATAATTAGAGGGAATGTTTCTATCCCCATTTAAAAAAATAAGAACAATGAGGCTTTGCATCCAGGGTTTAGGGAATCCCTGCTTGACTGTTAAATTGAAGAGCTTGCGTATGTGAGGGATAAGGATAGGCCCTCCGATTTTAAAAATTTCAGCGTGGTAGCCTTCAATGTCCTTAGCTTTCCCATTTGCAAACCACTTAACCCCGAACTCTATGTCATCTAAAAAAAACTTCATCCTCTATAGGGACAATGGGAATGGTGTCCATGGCATTAGAGAACACGTAAAGACTTTTAACATAGGAATTCCAGTCGCTTAATGGAATCATATTATTTTCTTTAGTATTGCCGTTTAGAATTTTGGCTCGAGAACTTCTTAGGATCCAACTTAGATAGTTGTGAAAGTTGCTCTTTCCTTTTATTGACATAGTACCTTTTTTTCCTTTTAATTAGGGATTTGTATGTATTGATCTTATCGAGTTTTAAGGACCCATTAGAAGCATCCCTAAAATATTTCCTAGAAATTTTACATTCTTTATCATACCAAGGATTGGTCGTTCTATTATTCTTTTTACAAGACACCTCGAAACAAAACTTGTAGTTGTAAAATTATAATAGAGTTCTTCAATGTTGTCCTTATAAATTAGGAGATTTAATTTACTACTTAAATCTTTTAGGAAAGGGTCAACTAAGGACATCATAAATTATGATAGAGTTCTTCAATGTTGTCCTTATAAATTAGGAGATTTAATTTACTATTTAAATCTTTTAAGAAATGGTCAACTAAGGACACCATTTTCTCTATCTTTTTAAGTAGTTAAATAATTTTATTTCAAAATTTTTAATATATTATAGAAAAGTTAATTAAAAAGAAAGTTATTATATAAGTTTAATTAGTTGATTTTTTTTTTAATGATAGTTAATGTCAAGTTTATTGAATACTCATGCATTTGTGAAAAGTAAGTGATTTCATAATATTTTATTTATGAACAATAAGTGATTTCATAATATTTTCTTGGAAATGTGGGATTATAAAAGAAAATAAAATATGAAAAAGTATGATTGAAATTCTACTTCAATTATGTTTATTTAAATTATATGTAAATTAATTAATTGTATTATTAGTAGAAAAAATATAATATTAATAATTTTTTTTTGAAGAATTAATATTTAATAATTTAATATTTAATTTTGTACTCTGTGTAAGCATAATAATTAATTATAAATTTTGCATATCAAAAATCAAATTTCAACTTCTATTGATAAGCATATTTCTTTTAAATATTTTAATTAAATATTTTAATGGAAAATCTTGCAAATTTGCAAGCTAAGAAACTTTTGTTTTTATTTTCTTTTTTATTTCTCTATATTTAACTTTTTGCAAACTAAGAAACTTTTGTTTTTATTTCTTTGTCAATTGTCAAGTAAACCTTTAGCAAGTCATGTTATACATAGATTCTATCATAGGTAAGAGTGCTCTTAGCTTCCTAGCTTAGATTCATCTTTGAACTTTTTTGATCCATTGAAGTACTTATGCTTCCCAAATGTAGAGTGGAGAATTCAATAATTCCACCTAGACCTTTGTTGAGGAAATGGACATTGAAGTAGGGTTAAATTTTAGGTAACCATGGTTTAAAGAAAATGCCAACTATGCCCCTGTACCATGGCCCCTCTTTCATGACCCCTTTACGATTTTCTAGGTTTCTAAATTAATAAATAAATAAATTTGTAGAACAAAATGTTACTGTATATCTTGGAGTCTAGTTAGACTCGAACCATTCAATGAGAGTTGTAGAAGATGGCCAAAAACCATTAAATCTACAAATCAAAATGTTTGTCTTTTAGTCATTAACGAACTCTTTGATTTCCTACAAATGAGTTTGAAACTTGGGATAGATTCAATGTTCTTCATATTGAAAGAGTTTGAGTATAGAGTCATCCTTTTTGAAGGGGAATGCATTTTTTTTGGACTGCATCATTGAAGGTGCAAAGACTTGAAATCTAAGAAGAAGTTTTGTCCTTAATCTCCCTTGTAGTGGTCGAAGATGACACTTCATTCTAAGAAACTTTATCCTTTGGAATGTCATTATATGGGGATAAAAGTATTTCCATGAAATTTTTCTTGGCCATTATAGGCACAAGAATGACAAAGAAAAAAATGTAGTAGTCCTTGAGAAAAAACAATGAACAACTGAAAATTTTTCCATAAATTTTGCATTTAGATGTAACTTTGTTCTTGTGTTACAATGGTAATTTTTTCAAAGGAAAAAGAGGATAAAAGTCCTAGGTTTATGGAGGAGCAAACATCACACACACTTTTTCTACTAGGGAATGATCTACATAGAAGCCCAAAGGAAAATGATCTACTTAGAAGCCCAAAAGAAAATTTATTAGAAAGACTCAAAATTGTTGCATAAAATTATTTGCACGTCTCTTTCTTTATCTCAATGATTTTCTTGTACAAGGGATTATCCAATAGTATTTTCATTCTTTTGGTCTCTTTTAAAAGGGTACCTAAATGAAAAACTCATAGAGAAAATTAATAGGAGGTTGTTAGAACTGTAAAAAAATAAATAAGAGATTGTTAGAACACATCTAATGTATATTTAGATTTTACTAGAAGATCCACTTTCTCCTAAACTTCATCATTGACATCGTACTTATCTCAAATTAAGAATGATTCTATCATCACTTTCCCTGTACTTATCTCAAATTAAGAATGATTCTATCATCACTTTCCCTCTCAGAATTTTTTTTTTCATCTTAAGCATTCCAAAGTCCATTCTCACCATCAAATGATGAATACTAGTTTCCACATACCTCATGACCAATGTATATATACATTTTCTCATGTTTGGTGTCTATTATGAGATCGATAATAAATGTAATTACTTATCCCGAGATCCCCATATTTTTAAAGTTTGAATTCATTATGAAAGACTGATCTTTTTTTCTTTTCTTAGAAAACTTAATCAATTCTAAAAGAAGTTGTTACATACTCCGAAATGTAGATTTATCTAAAACATTTTATCTTACAGCCTCATTATTGAAGAAGGTAGTAAGAGACATTGAAACTTTGTAAACTTACTTATCAATGTACTTTAAACTATTACTTAAGTAAATTATAATATATCATCCACATTCATAATTACTCCATCTTTTTCTCATATTTTTTTTTTATTGAAACCTAAAAATAACTTAACCAAATAAAAAAAATTGTTTAAATGTGTATAAATATGTCTTTTTTTATTTAATAAAATGTGTATGAATATGTTTTTTTTATTTAATAAAATGTGTATGAATATACCCAATTTGGTTTGTTTTTTTTAATAAATTATTATTATTTTAATCATTATGTGTATTTTTAATAAGTTGTTATTATTCTAATCATTATGTATTATACATTATTATTATTAATAAAATGTACTTCGGTGTAAATGGTATTTCACAATTTTTCATTTTTCTATAATAAATTTCTTTCCGTTTTATTTTTAAATTAATCAAATTATTTATAGTAGATAAGTACCTTTAATACATTATACAGTGTAAATATATAACAACCTTAAAAACAAATTCATTTAATTATCATCATTATTTTATTAACCAAATCTTCCACTTAATTATATTATATATAGTAGAAATATATATTCTCTATATTTATATTAATATATATATATATATATATATATATATATATTAAACTAATTAATATAAAAAGATAAGTAGTAGAAATATATACTATCTCTCTATATTAAACTAATTAATATAGAAAGATAGGTAGTATATATATATATATATATTAAACTAATTAATATAGAGATAGGTAGTAGAAATGGTAAGCAACCAACTATGCATGTAACACGTGTCTGAACTGGAATCACATAAATCTCACATGATTGAGTTAAGTGGTTTCACGCATTGTCATGTGCCTAAACACAATGACAAGTTGTATCATATAGAAGATAAAGACTCAATGCAATGGTACTTTTGTCGTTGTTACAATTAAAGAGGTTACATGCACCATTGTGCAGACTTTGTCGGCAATTTAATGATATGATGCACCTTCAACAAAATGGCCTTTACAACATTTAAAAGAAAGACAATTTTTTTTTTATGTTATGCACCCTACATTCCTTTTTAAGACGGTGTGTTTTCACTACTCAGCTCAAAGCTTATAATTTTCACTACCCTTAAAATTGCAAATGATGTCATGAAAAAATGTGTGTTGGACCTGGGCTAAATACCTATCATCAGTACTACCATCTCACTCTCACTCCTCAACAACAATTTAGAAGAATTTTTCCAACTATTTCCTTGTTTCCATGTGGATTAAATTATGTTATATTACACGCTCTTCCCTCATTTTGTTAACGTTGAATTTTAATGAGGAAAGATGATTTCAGCCATTGAGTGATCTAAAAGTATGTCAATGAATTAGTACCCAAAGTCAACTAAGCATTTATGGTAGAACATGTTAGTTTTCAACTTTACTTTGAAAGTGTTTGCATTATGTTTGGGGGTGCTTCATGTGATGTTGGGTGCAAGGTGTGTTGATTATTCTTGGTTGTACCATGACAAACATACACAATGGAGATAACTTTCTCATGGATTACCATGACTTGGTTTGATGTTTATGTTACACACTTCCTCGGAGCATTGGAAACATAGATGACATGATGACATCTTCATGATGCACACATGTAGAGGTTAGTTTCTTTCTTGGGAGGACAACTCACTCTAGAGGAGTAGAATTGGACATCTTAGAGGAGGGCGTTGAGTCGTAGATGGAATGGGGACACTTGGTTTCTTGCATAGAGACTTGTACTTGACTTGAAGATGTTCAAGTTGTGGACTGATCATGTAGGTGGGGTGGACTCAGAAGTACACATGGATTAGGAGAGAGCATTGGAGCATTGGAGGCCTTGCGAGGAGAAGGGTTGGACCTTTCTTGAGGGGCACTTAGTGTTGGAGCCTTGCTTTTTGGATGTGCATGCCTTGAAGCTTGACAAGTGTCACCTAGAGTTGGAGTGCTTCACATGTAGTTCTATATTATGTAGAGTTAGGTTTTTGTAGTGAAGTAGGTCCACTTTAAATTATGTTGGTCTCCCTCACCTTTCATATAAATAAAGGGAGAAGAGAGTTTTTTCATCACTTTTACTTGTTCATGTATATAATCACATACTTGTACACATATATTTATATATCATAAGTTATGACATGAAACTTTTTGACAGGATTCAAGAGAAATATAGAGGAATGAGAGTGGAGTTGGGTGTTGATTATACTTATCTTGTGAAAGGATTGAGCTCCATTTTCTTTTAGATGCCATAAGGTGATGTTCTTGAGTTGAATAATATTGTGTTTGTTCATGGTTTGAAGAAAAATATTCTTTCAGATTCTTGTATGTTAGATATACATTATGTGGTCAATTTTGATGTTGAGAAGATCATCATTAGAGTTTGAACTTATGTTGTCCCAAAAGCAGTTTGAGTTGGAGGTCTTTATAGATTACAAGAAGATCTGGTAAATAATATTTCTTTGATGCATGATAGTACCAAGTTGTGTGAGTTTATGGCACAAATGATTTGGTCACTCAATCATGCAACACTTCTCTCTTAAAGAACTTAGTACATGGATTGTCAAATTGTGGGATAGAGAAGGAAGGTGTGTACAAGGGGTGTGTACTTGGCAAGCATGTGAAGGCTTATTTTCTTATTAGTGAGCATAGATCAAGAAAGATTCTTGATTTTATCTATCCAAATGTGTGTGGATGCATGTCTTCCTCCTCTTTGACAAGTAGTTTTCATTATGTCACCTTCATTGATGATTTCTCTTGCATGACCTAGACTTAAATTTTCAAGACTAAGGATGAAGTGTTTAGTAACTTCATAAAGTTCAAGGCCCTGGTTGAAAATTAGATAGGGAAGAAGATAAAGATGATTTGTTTAGATAATTGAGGTGAGTATACCTCCTTGAATTTTGATTCTTTTTGCATAGAATCATTGTTCAAGAGGGAGTTGATTATACCTTAAAACCCGCAATATAATGGGGTTGTGGAGAGGAAGAACATGTCTATTATTCATATAGCTAAGTCTTTGATTCATGATATGGATTTTCCCATGTATCTTTGGGTGGAGGCTTGTAATACAACTGTGTATATTTTTAATAGGTGTCCTAATGGGATCTTAAAACACAAGACTCCAGAGGAGGAATTCACTAGTGTGAAACCAAAGGTATCACATTTTCATGTATTTGATATTCTAGTTTATATTTATCTTCCTGAGGAGAATATAAATAAGTTGGAACCCTCGAGTATCAAGTTTATTTTTGTTGGATACTATGAGACATCTAAAGCTTACAAGATCTACATTCCAATGCAACAAAAGACTATGTTGAGCCAAGATATGAAGTTTGATGAGGATGTAGTCATGTAGATCATAAGTATCTCCATCATTGATTGAAGGGAGTGAGGAGGTTTTTGTTCCATAGGTTAATTTAGAGTATATAATAGAATCGGACCCAAGTGTGGAAAATGAGAGAATGAGGATGAATACGCCCTCACCTTCTACTCCAACGTGCAAGAAGTTAGGATGGCTTACGCATACATTGAAAAATGTATAGTATCATGTAGGAGCACCCAAATATTTGATGAGGGTGAGTATACATCCTATGATATATTCTAAGCATATTGCATTCAATATTTCCATTTCTAAGCCTTCCAATTGTTTTGAGGTGGTGAGGTGTGATGCCTTGGAGGATTGTGATTATTGGGTGATAATTCCTTTCTAGAAATCAATGGTTGATTGCGAGACTATAACAATTTTACATTTGTAGATGGAAGGGTTGGTTTAGTTGTAGAGGGAGCATGCTAGCATTTGTGAAAACACTTTCCTCATAAATAAGGAGTGTTAGATTTTGGAGTTACTCCAAAAGTGTTTACAACATGCTTAGGGGTGCATGGTGTGTTGATTACCCCTGGTTTTACCATGACAGACATACACATTGGATATATCGGTTTCATGGAATTCCATGTCTTGACTTTATTCTTATGTGGCACACTTCCTTAGAGTGTTAATGGAAACCTATATAGCATGATGACATTCTTCACGATACTCACATGTATAGGTTGGTTGTTTTCTAAGGATGATCTGGATTGGATCATTATATTATTTTTCATATATCTCGATGCTTCATGGATGAAAAAATTGGAGTAATAAATTCGTAGAGCTATTTTAGTGACTAGTCAAAATTTGGAAAATTGGGTCCAAAAAATCGTCTAAAATATTATGAAGCCATTTTGAGGCATCAAACAACTATTTTTTATACTCCAAACCTTACTATGGAGCAATATTATATATTCTATACACCGATACCTTTCCAATCATGCAAGAGTCACCTCAATTGGAGTTTGTATGCGAAAGTTATTCCTCTTGCAAGTTCACCTACCATATTGATCACCATGGTGCGAGTGGATGTCACATCAACCTCCATTACTTAAACGTGTGGGGCTCGCCACATAGTGGATTTTATAAGAAGGTCCTAAAGCTGATCATAATTGAGGGTTGAGGAAGTCAATTCCCTAATCCTAGACAACTATCGAACTATGTTAAATACTGGGCTACTAGGAGGAGAAGGGGTTCCATTCTATGTTATTGTATTGTGTTCCATAACAAAGAATAACAACTAGGAGTGAGAAAATTTGAGAGCATAAAAGAGGGGGTTAATGTTATATACCATCCTAACAAGCCACAAGTCTCAGGTAACTCCATAGAGAGTGTTGTCTCATTTGTACTTGCATTATTTCCATACCATAGAAAAGAGAGCAGAGTAGCCTCACCTTCTAGTTGGCTTTTCTCCCGTAAGAGTTTCCAGGAGAAAATATTTGTGTTATTTTGTGGATGGTGTGTGATTGTATTTTACTTTTCTCTATTTTCCACATTTTATATATTTTATGCATAAGAAGAAAATCAATAACTAAGGATTCTAGAATCTAAAGGAATTTAACCTTCATAGTGTAGATTTCAGTTTTATTTTTCAGATTTGTTGTGACAAACTGTTCCAGTGGAATATCCACATCACTTCACAGATCAAAGGATGATAAATAACCCTGGAGTAGGAGAGTTAAGAATCCTAGTGAAAGAGAATTGGGCATCTTGGAGTACGGATTTAAGCCCTATATGGCATGGTGATACTTGGTCGCTTTCATGGAGACTTTGTGGCTAGGGTTTTCTTGTGATTTACTTGGCTAGGGTTTAAAGAGATCAACTCGTACCAACATTGTGATAAGTTGTTGGTATGTACACACACTTCATATTTTATATGTATATGGAGAGTTCCAATTACCCAAATATTGTGTACTTGTAGATTTGAATTTCAACTTTTGTTATCTTCATGATTAGGTAGATTTAGCACTAGTTGTGCATGTTGATTTGATATAAGATATAGCTAAATTTGATTAAGTGATTTAACACATATATAGAAGATAAGAGGGTTTATTTAGTATTTTTATAAAATGTTGTAATAAGACATTTTAGGTCTGTTATATGCTTGGAAAGTGTGCCCCAAGAGTTATATCTTTGTGGTATTGAAATACACTTGAATGGTATTTATTTTCTTATGTTGCCTTATGAAATTGATTTGAAGAGAAGTGAAATATTGATGTTGTAAATTCAAATTTCATATTCATCCCTAAGAATTAAAGTTCACACGAAATAGATACGACAAACCTCAAGGTTGAGGTGAAAATTTTGAATTTGTATTAATTGCTTGATTCACGAAATTTCAACAAAACCCATGCCAACAACAATGATTTGCATGCTACATAAAAACACGATAGATCAAGTAAGTAAAAATTTAAATCATTAGGGAAAATCGTAGGGTCTAAATTTCACCCATGGGCTAATTTTCCATGCTTTTTGCCAAAAAAGTATTCGTCAATTTCCATTTTTTCTAAAAATAATTCGCCCAAATTCTATAGGATAAAACTATTTTACCTTAAAAATCGCTAAAATTTTATAGAAACTATATTAAATGCTTATAAATTTATTTATTTTTACAAAAATATTGCCAAATATTTTACAGTTTGCATATTAAGGACTATTGAAATTCACCAAGGTTTCAACACTTCAAGATAAATTTCCATCCTTAAAATTTTCCCTATAAATAATCCCTTTATGAGAATTTAAATTTGAGTAGATCATAGTCAAAATTTATTTGGGAGTTCATTTTTTGTGTTGAAGAATGTCTACAAGTATTGGGGAGCTTCTACTAGGAGGTGGCCATGACCATAGATTCCTCCAACTACACACCATTCTACTTAATGTTAGAAGTTGATATCTTCAAACATGGGAATGGAAAAGTAGTGTTCACAATGACATCAAAAACATCCGATGAGTTAGTACACAGAGCTTGTCAAATTAGAATAGATCACAAGGTGGAAAACATAGGATGGACAAAGGGATCAATGAATGGGTGTGATGTGTTGTGATGTAAGGGTCACATCAACACAAAAATGTCATATGTGGAATTTCTTACAATGTAAATTTTTTTTCTCTCATATTGCACTTACATGCACCTAATGAAGTGTTAGAAAGTTGGCTTAGGTTGATAGACAGTTGGTATGGATTTTTGGTTGTCATTGATGTCAACCATTGGAGAGTGATACTGTAGATTGATGTCAGCCCTTAGTGATTGATGTCAACTCTTGGAGAAAGTCTGGTAGCGAATTTTGGTAGCACAAAGGTTTGCGTAATGGACCCAAGTTTGTTTGATGTATAATGGTATGAGTTTTAATATATTTGAAGGTAATACTATTCTATATGGGTAGTACATTTCATGCCATTTTCGGTGGTATGTGGAACGTCACATAAATCCTCATGGTTAGAGAGTTATGGCCATTTGAAGTTGGAGAAAGGTTTGGGTAATGGACCCAAGTTTGTTTGATGGATAATGGTATGAGTTTTGATATATTTGCAGGTAAGAATATTCTAGATGGATAGTACATGTCATGCAATTTCTGGTGGTATGTGGAACGTCACATAACTCGTCACAGTTAGAGAATTATGGCCATGTGAAGTTGGAGAACCCTCATGAGTCATCTAGAAGCCCCCAAAAGTCAAAGTAGTCAAAGTGGTTTGAGAGATTTTAGAAGGTAAATAATAAAGTGAAGTGATGAGTGTACTATAAGTCAAACTGAGTACAAAATAAATGATTTAAATAATAAAGTTAATGAAGAAATTACTAAGTTGACAAGTGGTTAGAAGTGGGTTAACCCTAAAATAAGGAAAGTGGGTTAAGATGGTTAAAAGGTAACCCCTTGAGGAAGCTACATGAAAGTATAAATAAGAGGCAATGCTCTCTCATTTTAATTACACTTGAGCATATTGAATATCTATAGGTTACTGAGGTAACCAAAGGATATCTAAGCCGAATTTCAGAGGGAAGGTGAAGTAAACAAGGCCGGAATTCAAGGGAGGATAAATTCTTTTGATGATGCTTTCTAAGGTATGTTATTTACAAGTCATCTCAACATTTTCAAAATAACTGTTTTTTCTAGAATGATTTAGACTATGAAATTGGGAGTCCATTAAGGAAACATATCCAAGTAGTTGTGGTACAAATTTCAGCTTGTTGGTCACTGTATTTTTGGAGTTACACTCCGTGGAAAATAGGGTTTGTGGCTAGTCCTGAAACTAGTCTAAAACAAGTGTTTCGGGTAAAAATGTCATAACTTATTCATAACAGATCCAAATTCAGTAAGACCAAATGTGTTGGTTAGAGTACAATCTGTCGTATTCTGTGTATAATTTTCAGGTCCATACAACAAACATTCCATGAGGGACACACTCTACAAGTTCTCTCTCTAGAATAAGCCAAAATTCAACAAGGTATGCAATTTTTGCTATAACTCCTTTTATGAGAGGTTCCAAGTAGTGACACCTACAAGAATTGCATAAAACACACCGAAGAAAATTGTGTACTATTTTCAAATCTTTATTCATTACAGGTACATAGTTATGATTATTTCAAGTTAGGTCTATTGACTAATCCAAAACTAGTTATGTGAAACTAAAGTAAAGTTTGATGAAAATGCTAGTCTTTTGTTGTTGAAGTTAAGGAAGGTTTGAAGGTATGTGATCATATACACTAGGTTTATTACAGAGTTACAAATAAGATTTGGATGATGAAATTGATGAGGGATTTTGGTTGAGGTACATGTTGGGTACATGGTTGAGACAAGTAGTTGATGAGTTGGCACATACATGAGGTGTATAGTTGACGATGTTGGTACATCTTCATGAGTCATAGTTGATGAGTAGTTGATACATGATTGGTACATACTTGGTACATGGTTGGAGGCACTTGTTAGTAGTATTGTTGACACATGGTTTATGGATGATGTAGCATACTTGTATTGGTATATTATTAGAAGCACATATTGATCTTGGTGATGATTATAAGTGTTACACATAAAAATTACTCACTTCAATGATGACCCATTGTCGTTATTTCTAGTGTTGCAAGTGTCACATTTTTGGTCGCAAGTGTAGCAAAAATCATACTTCCATCTTGCCTATGTCGTGTCTCTAACGACATCATAAGGACACTTAAGACACCTTCAGAGACTGGTTTAAGAAGGAGAAATCATCCGATGAGGAGTACAAAGCATTTGCCATGAAAAAAACCACTTAAAAATGATTTTTGGAAGGCAACGCTCCCCTATACACTGTTAGGGAGTGCGAACACTCCTTGACCTTCTTTGGGGGAGCGTTGAAATGCTCTGTGCACCCTTTTGGGGGAGCGCTGCCCTTTCTGAGCGAATTTTGGTTTGTTGAGATAAATCAGAGAAGAATCCCCTCAATCTCTGAAGTTGGTTGGATTCGAATCTGAGGTTAAGGCATGATCTTAGGGAAGATCCACAACTGAAGGAGAGGAATCCTCAACTTATCCCAAAGATCTCTCAAGTGGTTGGGCCTCTCCAAGATTATATAAGGAGGCTTTCTCATGGTGAAAGGTACATGATAAGAGAGAGAGAGAGATTGGAGACACCAAACTTATGATCTCATAAGTGGTATTGACAACGAGATGGAGACATTGTGAAGCATATAACTTATGATCTCATAAGGGAGATATCATTTGAAGCATCAACGTTCTCTGTGTGGATTATTCGAGCAAGGGTCTGGACAAAGGGAGCTTGGTGAAGCTGTTGCACCTACATCCATGGCTGTAAGCACTACTTTGTTCTCATTAATATAAATCTATGCTTGGCCTGTTTCCTTTAAAGTTTGTGTATGTTTCATGAACTTGTTTCTTTCATAGATCCATTATGAAGATAATCATGGTAGAGTAGGAAGTATCGTTGTTGTTGCTCATTGTATTACAGGACCTCCTGAAGAACTTGGAGATCAATATCAACCTGGATCGAGTGAGGACAAACGTCGGTAAAAAGGTATTTAATATTATTCCTTATCCTTCTTTGATAGTTTAGATTCATGAAAAGGAAAGTCAGTGTCCATAATAACATTTTTCTGTCTTGGTCATAGGGGTCTAGTATCCAAGAGGAAATCCACTTGTCCGCAGGGGGATTATCCTGTAACAGAAATTGGCGACTCCATTGGGGAGGAGATTTGATTTTTTATTCCTTTCCTAGGTCTTGTGTTAGCCTTTTCTCATTCTTTGACCTTCTCCATACCGTGTCTCTGATTCTTAGATCTATTGATTGGCTCTTTATTTCATCATATTCACTCTAATTGTCTGAATTTGTTTGAAATTTTGATTTTTTGGGCATTTTTCTGAACTTTAGGAACCTAACACTCCCCTGCATTTGCTACTAGAGTGCTAGCACTCCCTCCTGGTCTTACATAGAGCATTGGAACGCTCTGGTGCCCTTTACACCAGAGCATTGCCCGTTTTCTGTGAAAAATCTTCTAGGGTTTCATTCTCTGAGGTTCACTTCTTGCTTTTGGTACTTGCTCAGGGTCTTACAACCTCAGTACATATTGGTATTGGCCTTCAACACTCTTGTTTCTAAGAATTGATCACCTTTTGTTTGGAATTTTGACATTTTTTTTCCTTACCTTGAAGTCACTCTTCTTCCTTGAGATTTGGAGTCGATTTACTGCTTTTTCCTTCATCTGATTGTATGAAAGTTGTTGTAAGGAATTCAAGGATCTATGCATTGTTACATTTGATATTTGAGTTCATTTTCCCAAGCAATTCCTGGTGGTTCATCATCCATTACCCTTCTCCTACCTTCACTGTCAAATTCCCCATTTTTCAAGCATTCTGGGTGAGTTTTTGCATTTTGTTCGACTCTTTTTTTGAGTTTATGGGAGCATCAACGCCCCCCCTGTAGGCCATACCAGGGTCCCTGCACTCCCCTATAGTGTCTTAGGGAGCATTGCAACACTCTGTACACCCTTCTGGGGGAGTGCTAGTTTCTTTTTTGAGAGTTTTTGCTTTCTTTTACTCAGATTGTTTCAGCCTGTTTTGTGAAAGTCTTTACCCTATATTTGTGGATGGTTTGTGAAGTTATTTAGGTTGGTATTTGATGCTTATCACCCCTCTTGTCTTGATTGGATCTTGAAACCTCTTTCATAAATGTGAAATTGCCTTTCTAGCTGCTTGTTTTGTTGGGACAATTTGGATATTTTCTCTTTCTCCCTGTCATTTCTTGGATTCTTCTTTGCATTTTATTGTACTCTTTGAATGCTTGTTGGTGGTCAAATCCTTGATTGAGTTATTGTTAGAACGAGATTCTACTTGTTTTCTTTCAGTTCTCATTGTTTTGACTGCATTCTTGCTTTTGGGTCGTGAAACTAGGTTGCATTTGAAGTGGCGGAATTGCATGTTTTTTTTGACATTTTGGGACATTGTGCATCTGAAATGATGAATGTTTTCTCCTTCTCGTAGCATAGGTTTCATCGAAATAAAAATATTGAATCTTCATCTCTTTGCATAACTTTCAATTCGGTCAAAACAACATATTGTCCATGCCATTTTTCCTTTTGAGTAACAACAACCTTAAAAATAAAGCGCTAAACTAAAATTGATTAGACATTTTTACTTTTTCTGGTAGCAAATCTACATTAGATTAGTTGTAGGGCTTTGGAATAGGTGTTAAAGATAACTTTCCAAAGCTCCAAACAAACATAGAATCTTGTGTTAGGGAGCGGTGAAATCCAATTGCTACATTTTGTCCCGAGAAACCCTTCTCACACAAGGGTCAATCACGAGGTCGCATTAAGACTAGCAGAGTTACTCACCCTGATTTGTTGGTGTTGGTGTAGATATTTCACGTATTATGGGGGTCGATTGAAGGTATCCCCACAATGATGAGTGGAAGCCTTTCAGGTTGATTTCGGGCTAGATACCCTGCCCTTGCGCATGGATTGGATTATCGACTGTTTCCCTAGGCATCATTGTTGTAGTTGGTAACCTTAGTGGCCTATATTTTTAGGGTATTTACACAAGGTGCTTGTGGAGGGGCAAGTCTTCACGGTACTTGGAATAAACGTTGGCCAAACTCACTCAAGCTCCTTGGAGGGTATACCCATGATTATGTGTGGGAGCTTGCACCAGGGTGTAAGTCCATTAAGTAGGTCATCAACGTAACTTTTCCACCCGCTCCATCTCAGCCCCTTCTTACTTTGTTCCCGCGACGTTGGATTTCATCACCAACTAGTGTGCTCATTGTGAGAAGGTTTTGTTTGATTTATTTCTTACTCTATTTTTAGCATGTGTTGTTTGTTCTCCCTAGTAGAATATAGGTTGGCTCTTTATTTTTATGGTGTCAGTTCCTGGAATGACCAATGAAGGAACCCCTTTTACAGGGGAACCCTTTGTTTTTCCTTCTTATGGACACATAGGTCCTCCTTACATCGCTACTTTTAGCCTTCCAGGTCTCACAATTGGGTTACCGGTATGGTTGTTTTCCACTCCGGTGATCTCGAATACAGGTGATTCAGGTATAGGCACACCACCCACACATCAACCTCATGTCGACCTTTCTCCTTCTTCGCCCGTCATGTCTCCTTCTTTTCCTAGTGAAATATCTCAAGCAAGTAGCCAGATTGATAAGAAGAAGAAGAAACAAAAAGAGATGAAGAAGAACCAGAAAGGGACCAAACCTACAACTACATTAGATGTTGGATCCAAGCAATGAACTACTGTTAATAGTACTGGGAGTGTTGATGAGGTCAACAAGATTAAAATGACGAATCTGAAACCCGAATTCCCTTGCAGTCTTTTTAAGGGTAACCACTTTCTGAGGGATTGCCCTGGTATTTCCAAGGTATTAGAAATGTGGTCTTCCACATCATCGGTCCTTGCTGGTCATGCTAGTGATGCCCCGTCAAATAGTGACATTAAGGTTGGTAAGAAGAAGACAACTGTCAAATTCCCTTGTATGTTATGCGAAGGTGATCATTATTCTCACATTTGTCCTCGCATGGACGAGGCTTCTTCTCTTTTGGAAAAGCTTCAACTTCCAACTGGTTATCGTAAGATTTCCCCCAACCCATCGTTAGTTGATGGAATGATCAATCCGGTTCCATCCTTGGTCAGCCTGCTTGATCAGGTGGTCAATCTAGTTTCATCCTTGGTTGAACCACTCACCAAAGTAGCTGATCCAGTTCCGTCATCAATCAGCCCCACTTTTCATATGAAAAGTGAAACCCAAGTGACTGATCCAGTCCCGTCATTGGTCAATCCCACTCCTCCTCTGAAGAGTGCCAAAGTGGTCGATATGGTTCTGCCATCGATCGATCCCACTGCTCCTTTAAGGAGTACCAAAGTGGTTTTTCCAATTAGATCATCGGTCAACCCCACTCCTCCTCTGAAGAGTGCCAAAGTGGTCGATCCGGTTCCACCAGCGGTCAATCCTACTCTCCTTCTAGAGAGTAAACCCGATACTACTCACATTTTTCTCGTTGATACAGAATCTACCATGCCAGGGGAATTTCTCCTTCTCCTACGACAACCCCTCCAAGTAATGAGGCCATCCTTTTTGATTGGGGTGTGCTAATTAGACCTCATCTTCCCGCTCACATTCCTTTCAAGATTATAGTAAAAGTTTGTGTTTGGGACGTTCCTCATGCGCTGATAGATGAAGGTTCATTCGTTAGTATTTTTTCCTCTATTGCTTTATAAGATTTGGGTTATCCTGAGCTTGTGTCGGTTACCTAGACTCTGTTCTCTTTTAACAGAAGAACCAGTCACCCTTTAGGGATCCTTCCTTAGTTTCCCATAACTTTGGGACGGAAAACTGTCTTTATTGATGTTATGGTAGTCCAGGACCCCTTGGATTTTGATTTACTCCTTGGGCGAGATAATGTCTATGCCATGAAAGCTATTGTGTCCACTCTTTTTCTTGTGATATCTTTCCCACACAATGGAAGAATGATGACTATTGATAAAATTTCGTTTGTTGGTCCTGACTTGATTACCAACCCAATGACCTCCCTAAACAAGTCTTATATGAAGTCGTTATCACCCCTGCCATAGGTCAATTATGTGGTGTTATCTCCCATGCCTTCATCTGCCGATGAAGATGACTTAGATCTGGTAGTTGACATGGTGATCTCTTCGATAGGGCTATTGGATCCTGATCTCCTTACCCCTGACGAGACCCTTGACATGTGTTCCTTCCAGAGCATTCTTCTTCCATCCAGTGAAAATATCTTGGAATCCATGACCAAGTTTTGTCCCTTGATGGAATCCATGAGCGAGTTTTGTCCCTTGAGATGGTGTCCTTCCAGAGAATTATCCTCTTGGAAGCCATGATCAAGAATATTTCACGAGCACAGTTTCACTTCTCTATGGCAAGCTCGTTAAAAAATGAAACAAAGGTCACAAGCATAATTTCGCTTCTCTGTGGAAAGCTCATTAAAAAATGAAACAGAGGTTACGAGCACAGTTTCACTTCTCTGTGGCAAGCTCATTAAAAAAAGAAACAGAGGTTACGAGCACAATTTCGCTTCTCTGTGGCAAGCTCATTAAAAAATGAAACATAGGTTATGAGCATAGTTTTCCTCTCTGTAACAAGCTCGTTAAAAAAATGAAACAGAAATCTGGGGATTGAACCCAGAGCCCTGAGCATAGTTCTTTTCCTGTGTCAAGCTCGTTAAAAAATGAAACAGTCACCTCTCTCGTTAGGTCGAGTCTTTCACTAGATCTCGTAGATGTTGAGTCAAGTATTTCGTTAACTCTCGTATTTGAACCTTCTTTTCATCCACCCTTATCCTTTTTCTCCATCTAGTAGAGAAATTGGTGACAACCTCACAGTCGGTGAATGAATTGAAGCTTGGGGGGCATGTATTCAGCCTTTGATGATCATTCTGGAGTTAAGACAATAGCTTTCAAGCTGGGGGCAGAGTATATCGACCTTAGTATTTGTTCTTTCTCGCGTTCATAAAAACATGAGAATGTAACCGAGCAACATTTTATCTCTTTTTCGGGCTCACAAGGATACACGAAAAAGGAACCTCTTGGAGTCTCCTTTAAGTTCTTTTCAGACTCTCTAAACGTGAAAATATTTCCGAGTGATCTTGTTTCCTTTCACACTCATTAAAAGATTTGAAAGGGCATCTTTGGAGTGGTAATTTATCTCTTTTTTGGCCTCACGAGACTAAAATTATGAAAAAGGACAACCCTGGAGTTGTCTTTAAGTTCTTTTCAGACTCTCTAAACATGAAAAATCACCGAGTTTACCTTCTCTAGACTCATTAAACGATCATACATTGAAGGGCCCATATGGGACCAAACCCTTACTTCTTCCAGTTCGTTAAATAAAGGAAGAGGGACTTACCGAAGGTGAGTTATATCGAGCATGTGTTACCCTCCTCGAGCTCGTTAAATTAAAAAGAGGTACTCGTCTATCTAGATGGGGGAAAAATTGAAGGAAGCAAGCCAATAAGTTTTTGAGAACATTACCAGTAACTCTTACGGTTGTCCTTGAACATGACACTTTGTCTTTGCATGCACTTTAATCCACTGAACCTCTACACTGAACCAATCCTCTGAGTTTTCTTTACTCCTTTGGGTCATCCGATGAAAGTCACAGTATCCACTGCATCATCATGTTTTGGTCCATGTCATGTTTTTGCTGTTGTGCCTCAGTGTTCAAGGGAAGTATCTGCCTCGAGAGTCAACCATTACAAATTTCCTATTTCAATACCCGTGTTAGTCCATGTTCATTTGATATACCAATTACATCTATGTGTCAGTTTCATGTCGTTGATGGGGGATACATCAAGGCCCTCCTTCGACGAGTCTATTCCTGTTGACTTCAACACATTATCCAGGAGCTAGACTTAGAAACCAGTTAGTACCTTGGGACCTGCATGCCCCAATGGAAGGCCTCCTCACGTCCGATAATGGGTTTACATCATTGACCTATGATCGGATGATTCCACGGATGTTCGACTTCAGCTCATTCGTTCACATTCGTTGGAATGTACTAGAGTACCTTGGGAATCATTGACATCAATGGTGATTTCCCTCGCACTTGTTAACGATTTACCTCATTGACTGGTAATCAAGTGGTTTCTGCCATGTTCGACATCAAGACATCTATTCACATGGTTAGATTCATACTACATCGGGATCAGTAAGAAGACCCTGGGTTGAGTCATCACTCTTATATATACTTTACCCAGGTTGCGAAGGAGTTTCTTTTGAACATTGACACATATATTGTCACATAGATCCACTTTGTATTGGTCCGTGGCTATGTCTTGTCGTCTCGTAGATCCACTGTGTATTTTTCATGGCTACGATCAGTTCTTGTCATGGAAGTATAGATCCACATTGTATCTTTGGTGGCTATACTCTTTGTTAATATAATTATGGATCCCTAGTGTAATTTATGGCGGCCATACCTTGAAAGTCTTTATCACTCAAGCATAGGTATGCCTGCCTTGGGTTTGAAACATGTCATAACATTTGTTTGATGGTTGTGTGAAGCTTCTATCAGGTTCTCTGTGTCCTTACCCTTGCTTGAAAAAGTCTACAAAGTACTTCAGTCATCAGTTCTCGTCTTCTAACTTCGAACTTTGAGGGGAAATCTGTTACACATCAAAATTACTCACTTCAATGATGACTCATTGTCATCATTGCTAGTGTCGCAAGTGTCGCAAACATCATACTACCATATTGCCTATGTTGTGTCTCTAATGACATCATAAGGACACTTAAGACACCTTCAAAGACTGGTTTAAGAAGGAGAAATCATCTGATGAGGAGTACAAAGCATTTCCCATGAAGAAAACCACTAAAAAATGATTTTTGCAAGGAAACACTCCTCTATACACTGTTAGGTAGTGCCAACGCTCCCTGACCTTCTTTGGGGGAGCATTGAAACACTCTGTGCATCCTTTTGGGGGAGTGCTTCCCTTTTTGACCGAATTTTGTTTGTTGAGATAAATCAAGGAAGAATCCCCTCAATCTCTGAAGTTGGTTGGATTCGAATCTGAGGTCAAGGCATGATCTTAGGGAAGATCCACAACTGAAGGAGAGGAATCCTCAACTTATCCCAAATATCTCTCAAGTGGTTGGGCCTCTCCAAGCTTATATATGGAGGATTTCTCATGGAGAAAGGTACATGATAAGAGAGAGAGAGATTGGAGATACCAAACTTATGATCTCATAAGTGGTATTGACAATGAGATGGAGACATTGTAAAGCATATAACTTATGATCTCATAAGGGATATATCATTTGAAGCATCAACGTTCTGTGTGTGGATTATTCGAGCAAGGGTCTGAACAAAGGGATCTTGGTGAAGTTGATGCACCTACATCCATGGCTGTAAGCACTACTTTGTTCTCATTAATATAAATCTATGCTTGGCCTATTTCCTTTAAAGTTTGTGTACATTTCATGAACTTGTTTCTTTCATAGATCCATTATGAAGCTAATCATGGTAGATTAGGAAGTATTGTTGTTGTTGCTCATTGTATTACAGGATCTCCTAAATAACTTGGAGATCAAGATTAGCCTGGATCGAGCGAGGACAAACGTCGGTAAAAAGGTATTTACTATTATTCCTTCTCCTTCTTTGATAGTTTAGCTTCATGAAAAGGAAAGTTAGTGTCCATAATAGCACTTTTCTGTATTGGTCATAGGGGTCTAGTATCCAAGAGGAAATCCACTTGTCCTCAGGGGGATTATCCTATAACAATGAGTTGTTGTGTTATGCTTGGTTGATGCACATCTTTGAGAGTTGTCTTGGTGATTGATCTCGGTGAGTAGATCTGATTTGGTTGATAAGATTGATGAGACAGGTTGTTGTGATAGGTTGTTTGGATAAGTTGTTGTGATAGGTTATTCATGTAGGTTTGGTGCATGGTTGATGCACTTGTTCATGGTACAGGTTGAGGTATAGGTTGGTGCATGCTTGTTGCACTTGTTTATGGTATAGGTTGATTATAGGTTGTTTGGTACAGGTTGCTGCATAGTTGATGCACTTGTTTATGGTACAGGTTGATTACGGGTTGAGGTACAGGTTGATGCATGGTTGATGCATGGTTAAGGTTATTGGTATAGGTTGTTTGGTGCAGGTTGATTGGTACAGGTTTACAATGGTATATCTCACAGTGATAGTGTGACAATGGCTCCATCATTCTAATTATATGTCAAGGCAGTTGGACGGGACAAGGACAAGTGGTTGTAGCTGGAGAAAATAGGGGGTTGTAGCCTTGTAAATGCAAATGTACTTAAGCTGGTGAGATGTTTGATATCATTTTGTATTCACCTTTCATCTCATAGTGTGTGCATGTAATGCACATTAAAATGATGAAGTGTGCACATTCCAAGATACCGCACACAACAACTTAAGTGTGCGCGATTTTAAGGCTAGGGAACCTTTGTGTATATGTTGTGTTTTATAGGTTGGTGAGCCAGTTATTATAAGCTAGGAGGCTTATGTATGTATTAGGCCAGAGAGCCTAGATGCTAAAGGCTAGTGGCCCTATTTTTGTATATGTCTCATCATTAATATAAAATACATCGCTGCATGCAGATCGACCATTATAAAAGAGTATGGGGGACTAAACTCCACTAGTTGGGGAAGGGTAGGGATAAAAGTTAAGGAAATGGGCTAAACTAGGGAGCTTAAGACAAAAATGAAATATTATATTAATATTTCTTAAGTATAAAGTATGGATAATTATTTTATCCTAAGTTCTAAAGATGGGGACAAGTGTGCCAAATTAGCTCCCAACATGACAAGTGTCAAGTTGGGAACATGCATACTTATAGTTTGGACTTAGTTCATTTTCCCATTCCTTCCATCATTCAGTCATCCATTCAGCCATTCGATGATCATTCACTCACCCAATCAGTTGTCCTCAGTACCTTCATGTCACTGTACCTGAACCTCTATCCGTAACCATACCTATTTGTGTAGCTAGTTAGCTTGGGAGCTGGACTGAAGAAGCGGGTTGTCAGGCCCATGGGTTATTGAAGAGGCCAGTTGTCAGGCCCATGAGCAATCTCTCTGGGTGAGAGAATTGTTTGGAATTGATTTCCTGAAGGTGCTAAACTACAGCTACAGGGCTCTAAGACTTCCTGTCCTGCCTGTTGTTGAAGCCCAGAAAGGAAGTAGGGCAGTCGAAGGACATTTGAGAAGAGAAGGGGCACACTTCCTGGGGTGGGATAGGCATGTGGGGAATGAGGGATTGCAGGCTGTTAGTTTGAGTTGGCACCTATGCCAGAGTCTTTCCTATTGTCTGAGATAGTGAGCCTAGTTAGGAATCCCTTTAACCAGGTGGAGTTTAGTCCCAGCTCGAAGGTGACCCACTGCTGAGAGTGATGAGCAGTGTGGTCTAAGGCTGGGAGGTTCGTGGAAGGTATGCACACAGTTGGTGATATTATTACCAAGATAAGTGTCAACTATGTGATAAATTTACATGCTACATTATTATTTACGTGTTTATTTTTATGGTTTTATCCTATGTATGGTTTATAACTTTCTTTATATTTATGGGTATTTCCTGTATATGTTTACTATTATTTCTGTATGAATCTGTGCATTTATAGTATGTATTTGTCTGTTTACGTTTTATATATAAAGTTCTGCAAGAGTTCTGTGTGTTTATGTTTTAATTGCATGCAGTTCGAAAAATTTATGTGGCATATCTCTGTTGGATGCTGGGTATGTTACAGTATGTTGAGCAAAGAATAAAGGCATTTTCTGGAGTAGCATGGCTTGACCTGGGTGGCTGGGTATGTTACAATATGGTATCAGAGCTTCAATTTTCAACACTGAGCCTGGATGGGCTGAGAAATTTGAGTTGTAGAGTAATTTTACAAAGGATTGGTTTCGAAGTGGCCAAATTTCAAGTTGCAGAGCGTCCATGGTAAAAAGTAACAACAATTGTGCGGAATTGGGAAAAGCCCCAATTTTTGTTGTTAAATTCATGGGAAAATTAATAAATTTGGCCATGTGGTGAGATATTCTTGATTTAATATCTGTTCTAGCAAATTCAGACCTGGAATTGGTCGAATTTGAAGTTACAGTGAAGCCATGATAGATGGAGCGAAATTAGTTGATTAAAATTCTCAATTCGTGAATTGAGTGTGGGAAAAATTCATTCCAGAAATGTCAACCCACAACGATTTGTTGTTGCAGAGGCTAAATTGGTGTTATCAGGGTGAAATTGATTAAATTTCATAGTTGCTGAATGTCTACGATAAAATGGAGAAAAAGTTAGCAAAAATCCTCAATTTCTGCAGCGGAATTCACGAGGAATTGATGCGCATAAAAATGAATGTGCGTAGGTGGGTGCACTAAAAATGCATGATGCATAGTGAAAAGCTTGTGATATGTAAAATTTAGCATTGTGCGGAAAAATATTGGCATGCTGGTATGTGCACTAAAATTTGGAGCTACACGAAAAGATATTGGCGTGCGGGTACACGTGCTAAAATTTGGCGTTGTGCGGAAAAATATTGGCATGTTGGTATGCACGCTAAAATTTGGCACTGCGCGGAAAAATATTGGCGTGCGGGTACGCATGCTAAAATTTGGTGCCGTGCGGAGAAATATTGGAGTGTGGGTGCACGCGCTAAAATTTAGTGCCGTGCGGAAAAATATTAGGGTGCGGTTGTGCGTGCTAAAATTTGGTGTTGCGCGAAAAAATATTGGTGTGCGGGTGCGTGCACTAAATTTGCCGCCGCGTGGAGAAATATTGACATGCGGGTGCGCGCGCTAAATATAACATTACATGGTGTGCATAAGCATAATAAGGTGTGCGCAGTGTGCACACACATAATAATGGCATGCCTGGTGTGTGTAGTATTGGCAGAGAATAGTGGAACTTTGTTGGTGCGCATGCAATGTGGGTATATGTTGTCGCACAACAATTTAGTTAATTTTGCGCACAGAGTATTGGTGCGGGTGGGGGCATACAAAACTTTGGCATGGTGCAACGCGTAGAGTGAAATGCGTGCGAAATATCGACATGTGATACAAAAAAAAATAAATTTAAACGCAACAGGTAATAGTGAAAGAACCAAAATTTTGCGCGGTGGATATTGGCGCGCGACACAAAAGTAGTGCACTCCAGTTATTGGTGCGACAAAGAAGTGATGCACAATGGTTATAGGTGCACGAAGCATGATTTACCTTGTGGTGTTGTTGCGCATGCTAAATATGGGTGTACAGGTTGAAAATTATGCGCATGAATTCGTTTGGAGGGTGAACAACAATGAAAAACCAACAAATTTCCGCGACATTTTGTATTGTTTGAACGTCATCTTTTTGTAGCGCATTTTTGAGGCCTTTAACAACGTTTTTAGGTACTCAAAAACCACGAAAAAAGAGTGTACCAAGGTACACTTTGTATCTACAGCTCAAATAAAAGAGCCTGGAGAGAGATTTCTAATGGTGTAAACCGTTCGTCAAACAAAGATTTTATGAGAAAGTTATAGCACAAATCCAATGGAGTAGGTGCAAAAATGCATAATTATAGTGCAGATTTGCGCCAAGTTGAAGTGTGAATAGAAAAATTAATGGGCAATTTTCAAATAACCATACATTTCTGCTCAAGACTCAGAATTGAGTATGGAAGATGGCGTTGGAAAGGTATCGGAAAATAGAATATAATTATTCACCTAGAAAATAGATCCAGGCATTCATTTTTTTAAGGAAATCAGAAGAAAAAATTCGGATATATTATTGAACTAGAATGGTTCATATTTTTCATGAAATTGTTGAGTCAGTTAACTTGACAAAGTTTTGTTGGTTGCACATTTTGCAGAGTTAACAACAACTAGATGAGATCAAGATCAACACAGAGTCTAGAGGAATGGAATATGCAAGGGGACTTACATACAAGGATATGATATCATAGGGATGGATGTCCATTTGCACATCGAAGGAACAAACTCCAATGGACATGGAGAAGGAAGGGATGAAAACATGAATATGGTAGAGACCATTAAAAATTTGTAGAAGGATGTCCAAATCCATAAAGATGATAATGAAAGGATTATGAGAGGCAAGGAGTAGCAAGAGGAATTCAACATGAAGTTAATGTAGAGCTTGAACATAATAGAAAATAAATTGGATAAGGAGAGTGGCTCAAGCAAATCAGGAAGTCATAGGTCTCCTGATGAGAAAAGAAGAACTAGAAGTCTTAGTAGAAAACACCATCACTCCATGAGGCATTCCAATAAGAAAGCAGACAACAACTCAAGTCCATCCCCTGTCAGGAAGAAAAAGAGGTCTGGGGTGGATGAGCTACGAGGAGAAATGAACAAAATCAAACCTCCTACATTTGATGGTGAGCACAAGAAGGATGAAGATGCAAAGACATGGCTGCTGGGAATGAGAAAGTATTTTCAATTGTATAATTATTCATCTCAAGAAGAAGGAAGAATTTCTATCTGTCAACTCAAGGGAAAGACATCCATATGGTGGGATCATCTTGTGCAGGTGCAACACATTAAAGAGAAAAGTGTTACTTGGAGAAAATTCAAGAAGTATTTTGAAAATAAATACTTGACTAAGAGATACTATGACAAGAAAATGAAAGAGTTCTTTGAACTCAAGCTTGGGAGTATGACCATAGATGAATATGAAAGAAGGTTTTTAGAACTGCTGAAGTATGTTTCTTTCATCAAGGATGAGACAATTAAGATTCAGAGGTATTTGAGTGGATTTCCATTATTCATTAGTGAAAAAATACAGTATGATGATACCAAGACATTGGAGGAGACCATAAGGTGAGCTAAATGCCTATATGATCAGCAAAAAGCAAGGCCAAATTTCCAAAAATATTGGGAAGACAAAAATAAATTCAATATGGATCAAAGGAAGAAGGGAACTAAGCCACCATTCTTCATAAATAATCCTTAGGGACAACCAACTTCTAGAGAACCTAAAGCGATTGAGGTAGGGGGTCAAAGGCCAAGGCAACCACCTATTCAATGTTGGGGTTGTAAAGGAGATCATATGTTCAAAGATTGTCCTCACAGAGGTGAAAAAGTGAGGAATGTTCACAATGTACAGCAAGATGAAACAATGGAGGACATGGGAAGAAATGTAACAAGGATCTACATAGCCCTAGATAACAAGCAAGCATAATATCAGTCACATATGATTGAAGTGGAAGGTGTGATCAACAACCAAACCATTGCTATTTTAATTGATTCAGAAGCTAGTCATAGTTATATAGATCCTAAGATGGTGGAAAGTTTGCATTTTCCAAGAAGCAAGCATGGAAAATCTTGGTTGGTGCAGCTGGCTACCATAGCCAAAAGAAAAGTTAATGAGATGATTAAGTCATGTATGATGGGCATGAATAGACTGAACATCAGGGCATATTTGAACATCCTTCCTTTATGTTCCTATGAATGTCTAATTGGGATGGATTGGTTGGACCAACATCATGCTATCCTAGAATTTCATAACAAGGCATTTACTTGATTGGATGAGGAGGGGAACACAAAGAAAGTGTAGGGAATTCCTAGGGCAATGACCATAAGAGAAATTTCAGCATTGCAGCTGAAGAAATGTTATAGAAAAGGGTGTCAAATATTTGCAGTACATATGGAGGAAGAATCTAAGGATAAGGTTCCAAATTTGGAAGATCATGTAGCCTTGGAAGATTTTGAATATGTGTTCAAGGAGGTACTAGGACTACCCCCAAAGAGAGATATTGATTTCTCTATAAATTTAATTCCTGGAGAAACTCTAGTGTCAAAGAATCCTTACAGAATGAGTACACCAGAGATGAAGGAGTTGCAAATGCAGCTTGAAGAAATTCTGAAGAAGGGGGTATATATGCCCAAGTGTGTCACCTTGGGGTGCCCCAGTCTTGTTCGTGAAGAAGAAAGATGGGAAATTAAGATTGTGCATTGATTTCAGACAATTGAATAAAGTGACTGTAAAGAACAAGTATCCTTTTACAAGGATTGATGATCTCTTTGATCAATTGAAGGATGCAAATATATTTTCAAAGATATATCTCAGGTCAAGATACCATCAGGTAAGGATTAAAGAGGAATATATCAGCAAGACCGCCTTTAGGACAAGGTATGGTCATTATGAGTTCACAATGGTGCCATTTGGGTTGTCAAATGCACCAGTTGTTTTCATGTGCTTAATGAATGGTGTTTTTCGAGAATATTTAGACAAGTTTGTCATTGTCTTTTTGGATGGCATCCTTGTATATTCCAAGACAAAAGAAGAGAATGAGCATCATTTGAGGATGGTTTTGCAATTATTAAGGGAGAATCAGTTATATGCCAAATTGAGCAAGTGCTCATTTTATTAGAAGAAAATTCATTATTTGGGACATATCATTTCAGAGGATGGGATAGCAGTGGATCATGAGAAGATAGAATCCATTAGAGAATGGTTAGCACCAAATAATGTGACAGAGGTCAGATCATTCATGGGCCTTGCAGGCTACTATAAGATATTTATTGAAGGATTCTCAAAGATTGCACACCCAATCACTTCCTTGCAAAAGAAGGGTGTGAAGTTTCAGTGGACAATGGATTGTGAGAAGAGTTTCCAATGCTTGAAACAATTATTAACAAGTGATCCAATACTAAGGATTGTAGCCCAAACGAAGACTTCATTATATGCACAGATGCATGTAAAGAAGGACTTGGTGGAGTCCTCAATCAAAATGGGCTTGTTGTATATTATGAATCAAGGAAGTTGAAGGAGCATGAAATACACTATTCCACTCATGATTTGGAGTTGGCATCCATAGTGCATGCCTTGAGGAAATGGAGACACTACCTCATGGGGAAAAGGTTTGAGCCGAGGACATACCATAATGGTCTGAAATATTTATTTGATTAGCCAAATCTAAATGCTAGGCAAAGCAGATGGTTAGAATTTCTAAGTGAATATGACTTTGAGATAAAACATATCAAGGGGAAAGAGAACAAAGTGGCTGATGCACTCAACATAAGAGTGCATGAATTGCATGCTACAACCATTAGCATGTACCAATCATATTTGAAAGACAGAATTTTGGAGGTTGCAAAATTAGATTTGAAATACAAGGAATTAGTGACAAAATTACAACAAGGTAATTTGCAGCAGAAAATTGAAGAATACAAGCTAGATAGTGATGAAATTCTCATGTACGGGGGAAGAATTTGTGTACCAAACTCCCATGAATTGAAAAATCTAATATTGAGATAAATTCATATTGTACCTTATGATGGGCACCCAGGTTATCAGAAAACTATTGTAGCTGTCAAGAGCCAATATTATTGGCCAGGAATGAAGAAAAAAGTTGCAGATTTTATTGCCAAATGTTTGGAATGTCAAAAGGTAAAAGTTGAGCATAGACACCCAGTTGGTTTTCTACATCCATTACCCATTCCTGAGTGGAAATGGGAAGTTGTAACAATGGATTTCATCACCAAACTTCCCAAAACAAAGAAGAAACACGATTCTATCATGGTAGTTGTGGATAAGCTTACTAAAGCTTCCCATTTTATTCCAGTTAAGCTCACTCACAAGGAAATCAACATTGTTGATGTTTATATGAAGGAAATTGCTCGATTACATGGTGTACCCAAGACAATTGTGTCTGATAGAGATCCAAAATTTACCTCAAATTTTTGGAAAGGATTATTTAATGGATTTGGAACAAATTTGAATTTTAGTACAACTTATCATCCAGAATCAGATGGACAAATAGAGAGGGTGAATCAAGTGATTGAGGATATTTTGAGGATGTATGTGATGGATAAACCATCAAAATGGGAAGACTACCTACACTTAGTAGAGTTTGTTTATAATAATGGGTACCAAATATCTCTAAAGATGAGCCCCTTCGAGGCACTTTATGGCAGAAAGTGCAACACATTGGTAAGTTGGGATAACCCAGCAGATAGAGCAGTGATTGGGCGAGATTTGCTCAAGAAAATGGAGGAGCAAATGTTGAAAACAAAACAGAATTTAAAGGCTTCCCAAGACAGGAAGGAAAGATATGCTGATAAGGGCATAACTCACAGGGAATATAAAGTTGGGGACCATGTATTGTTGAAAGTGAAGGTCAACATAAGTTCCCTGAAGTTGAGAAATTATTCAAAGTTGGTAGCTCGCTATTGTGGGCCGTTTGAAATCCTAGAGAGGATTGGTCCAATAACTTATATGATTGCATTGCCTGCATCTATACTTGTTCATAATGTATTCCATGTATCATTGCTCAAGAAATATATACCTGATGCTAATCATGTTATTGATTGGAATGTGATTTAGGTTGAACAAGAAGGTGCTTTCCAAGTGCATCCTGTATGCATTCTAGACCGAAAAATCAAACAGCTCCGGAATCAAGCCATAGGGCTTGTAAAGGTCCAATGGACCTGGTACGGTCCTAAGGATGCTACTTGGGAGCATGAGGATGCAATGCGGGCAGAATACCCACATCTTTTTGAGAATTTTTGAAATTTTGTTGTATATGTGTACATAATGCATTGAGGACAATGCATAAATAAGGGGAGGGGATTGTAATATCCCTAGGTTGAATGCAATTGTAAATGTAAATGAAAATGTACTTAAGTTGGTGAGATTTTTGATATCATTTTGTATGCAACTTTCATGGCATAGTGCGCGCATCTACTGCACAGTAAAATGATGAAGTGTGCACATACCAAAATACCGCACACAACAACTTAAGTGTGTGCGATTTTGAGGCTAGGGAGGCTTTGTGTATATGTTGTGTTTTATAGGCTGGTGAGCCAGTTATTATAAGCTAGGAGGCTTATGTTTGTATTAGGTCAGAGAGCCTAGATGCTAAAGGCTAGTACACCTATTTTTGTATCTGTCTCATCATTAATATAAAATACATCGCTACGCACAGACCGACCACGATAAAAGAGTATGGGGGACTAAAATCCACTAGTTGGGGAAGGGGAGGGATAAAATTTAAGGAAAAGGGGCTAATCTAGGGAGCTTAAGCCAAAAAAGGAATATTATATTAATATTTCTTAAGTATAAAGTATGGATAATTATTTTATCCTAAGTTCTAAAGATGGGGACAAGTGGGCCAAAGTAGCTCCCAACATGACAAGTGTCAAGTTGAGAACATGCATACTTATAGTTTGGATTTAGTTCATTTTCCCATTCCTTCCATCATTCGGTCATCCATTCAGCCATTCGATGATCATTCACTCACCCAGTTAGTTGTCCTCTGTACCTTCATGTCATTGTACATGAACCTGTATCCGTAACCATACCTGTTTGTGTAGCTGGTTAGCTTGGGAGTTGGACTGAAAAAGAAGTTTGCAATCCCATGGGATATTGAAGAGGCGGGTTGTCAGGCCCGTGAGAAATTTCTCTAGGTGAGAGAATTACTGGGAATTGATTTCTAGAAGGTGCTAAACTGCAGCTACAGGGCTTTGGAACTTCCTGTCCGGCCTGTTGCTGAAGCCCAGAAAGGAAGTGGGGCAGTTGAAGGACTGTTGAGAAGAGAAGGGGCACACTTCCTGGGGTGGGATAGGCATGTTTGGAATGAGGGACTGTAGGCTTTTAGTTTGAGTTGGCACCTGTGACAAAGTCTTTCCTGTTTTCTAAGATAGTCAGCCTAGTTAGGAATCCCTTTACCCGGGTAGAGTTTAGTCCCAGCTCGGGGGTGACCCACTGCTGAGAGTGATGAGCAGTTTGGTCTGAGGCTAGGAGGTTCGTGGAAGGTCTGCACATAGTTGGTGATATTCTTACCAAGATAAGTGTGAATTGTGTGATAAATTTACATGCTGCATTATTATTTACGTGTTTATTTTTATGGGTTTATCCTATGTATGGTTTATAACTGTCTTTATATTTATGGGTATTTCCTATATATGCTGCATGAATATGTTTACTATTATTTCTGTATGAATCTGTGCATTTACAGTATGTATTTTTCTATTTACGTTATATATATAAAGTTCCACAAGAGTTCTGTGTGTTTATGTTTTAATTGCATGCAGTTCGAAAAATTTATGTGGCATAGCTGAGTTGGATGTCGAGTATGTTACAGTATGTTGAGCAGAGAATAAAGGTGTTTTCTGGAGTAGCATGGCTCGACCTGGGTGGCTGGGGATGTTACAAGCCTCCTTCTGGTTGTTTCCATAGAATTAGGGAGTTGGAGCTTCCCTCAGGTTGTAGCCTGAGAAACTAGGGGGTTGGAGCCTCCTTCCAGTTGCAACTGGAAAACAAATGAAGTTGGTGCTTCCAATGAATGCAATTCTTAAATACATATAAGAAAAACTATTTTGTGGTTTTCTCCCGCTTTGGGTTTCCACATAAAACACTGGTGTACTGTGTATGTGTGTGATTGCTCATTTGTTCATTGTTTATTTACTCTGCAACTATTGGATGATAATGCTACATTGATATAGCACTTTCATTTTATGGTGAAAAAATATTAAATTTCTCTATTACAGATTCAACCCCCCTCTCAGTAATCCAACAATTGGTATCAGAGCCGGTTCCTTCAGGAAACAGTTTAACCAATGGAAGGAGATCGTGGATTATTATGAGAATGGAGTACCAATGTTTAATGGTTAGAATGGTTTTAAGTATGAGATGTGGAGCATAAGGACGAAAGTATTTTTACAGGCACAGGGAAATTATATTTGGCTATCAGTTGTTACAAGATATGATAGTTCAAAAAGGGTGAAGATTGCAGCCAAAAAGGATTTGAAGAAGAATAACAAAATACCAATGGATTTCATCTGGGAAGGATTACCTAATCTGGTAAGAGAAAAGGTTGGTAAATGTTCATCAACCAAAGAACTTTGGGATAAGTTACATGCCATATATTCTTCACCCATCGCAGATTCAAAAAATGCCAAAGAAGATGCATATACAGATCAAGAATTATGTTCACCATGTCAAACAGATTCAGAAGATGAAGAGTACATAATCACCAGAGGTATGTTGTTTTTCTTTAATTGTGAAAAACGCAGACATCTTGAAATAGAATGCCATGAAGGAAATGAGACAAAAAAACTAATTGAAAAGGAAGATAATTATGAAGCAGAATTGATTAGTTCTTTAGATGAACTAAGAGAAGAAAACAAGTCACTCAAGAAAGAATTGATGAAACAAAAGGAAAGTGTTCACATTTTTGAAGAAGCCCAATAGGTCATTGAGAACTTAATAACTCATCTAGAAGAAGCCATAAAGATCGAAGAAAATATTGAATATCAAAAACAATATTTGGAAGCCAACATAGAAGCACATAAGGAAGAAGCAAAAATGAGAGAGAAGATATTGACAAGTCATCTTAAGGAAAGAACTAACGATCTAAACCAGCTTGAGGTAGAGTTTGGTCAAGAAGAGAAAGGACTTGAAGAAGAAATAATCACATTAAAAATTTAGCTTGAAGAAGTGAAAAGAACAGAAGAAGTCATGAAGTCTCAGATAATGAAGAAAGAAGAAGAGGTTGAGAATCTTGAAGAATAAATTGTCACATTGAGAAGTAAAATCGTCAAGCTCAACAAGAACATTGAAGAGATAGAAACATCCACATCATTTATAGAGAATGAAGAGAAGCACTCAAGGTTGCTAGAAAGTAATAATGAAGAAAATAGAAAGTGTTATGCAGAAGTACTCAAAGAAAGGAATCATGGTCAACCAAAATCTAAGAAAACTATTGAAGATACATCTTCAAGAAGACCATTCATGTTCAAGACACAAATAAGCTTCAATCATGATCATGATCAGTCAAGGAAGAAATTCAAAAGGACTACACCACAAAGAACATCATTCACTCCCAGGTATGCAAATTTCTTTTATGGTAGTTGTTTTTATTGTGCTAATTTTGGACATAAGGTTGCAGATTGCAGGGATTATAAAAGAAATGTTCAAGAAAGAAGTGCATATGTGGCCCCACATAACATTGAATGTTACAAATGTCATAACTATGGACACATAACTAATGATTATAGAAGCATGATCGATACTTCCATGAAAGAGAACACTGATATCAGATATAAGAAAGTATGGATAAGAAAACATGAAGAATAGGTTAACAAAGACCAGGTCCTAGAGATCACAATATTGACAATAAAACGAGATGAAGAAAATTCTACAGAGAAAAAAAAAGATGTCAGATACAAAAAGGTTTGGAAAATAACTGAAAGAAAAGAAAGACAGGTAAATAAGGAACAGGTTCAAGAGATTGTACTTTCAAGAATTGTAGTGAAAGATGAATCCACAGATAAAAAGAAAGAATTCAGATCTCAGAGAGATGATGAATCTACCAATGAAGATGATGATGAATCTACAAATGAATATGATGATGAATACACATCAGAGCAGGAATTGTTCTGAGCCATATGACTTAGAGAATCCCAAGTAATATGAATATTAGACAGGGGGAGTCTATGCGATAGTTGTGACAGACCAAAGAACCATCCTTCGAGCAACTTGCAGAGTTTGAGAAGACAGATCCAAATTAGTCAGTTAGCATAATTACAATTTGATGGATTAATCAAGACTTCATGATAGTATAGTGATAAATGGGTCAGTATTATGGACAATTGTGCAAGTAGAGTCTTGGATAATATGGACGAGAGCATGGATTCATAGATTGGTTCAAATATTGGTTCAGAGACAAAGGAACATTATCATAATGGATGATAATTACACATGAAATGGCTTGAACAATGCTAATGGATTCCAAATTGACAGATATTGTTTGGACACATGTAGTGCATACAACAATTCACATTCAAAACAGAGAAATTCTCAAAAAAAACAATGGAAAAACTCCCTACAAACCATGGAAAGGAAGCATAGATAAAAACCTCTACATCAAGGTAACTCAAGGTAGTATTTTATTAATTGAAATTTATGTTGATGATATTATTTTTGGAAGTACTAATGACAGGTTAAGCCAAAAAATTTCAAAGGATACACATAATGAATTTGAAATGTCATTACTTGGAGAACTATCCTTCTTTCTGGGTCTTCAGATATGTCAAAGAAACAAAGGAATTTTTATTTCTCAAACAAAGTATATCAGAGAAATGCTAAAGAGGTTCGGAATGGAAGATTGCAAACGAGTTACCACTCCTATGCAAACCAATTGCAAGTTGAAAAAAGATGATGATTCAAAGTCTATAGACCAAAGGCAATACAGGTCAATGATTGGTAGCTTACTATATGTGACAACATCTAGACCAGATGTAATGCAGGCAGTTGGATGGGTGGCATGATTTCAAGCAACACCAAAGGAATCACATGTCTTAGCAGTAAAGAGGATTTTCAGATATCTCAAAGGAACATAAGAGTTTGGATTATGGTATCTAAAAAGAAAGGATGTATCACTTATTTCCTAAATAGATGCAGATTGGGAAGGGTGCATTGATGACCGATGAAGCACCAGTGGAGCAACGTTCTACTTAGGTGAGTGTTTAGTATCTTGGCTAAGAAAGAAACAATCATCAATATATTTAACTACAGTCGAAGCAGAGTATATTGCAGCAACATGATGTTGTACTCAGCTTCTATTGATGAAAAAAACTTTGATAGATATATAGGTTGAGTATGATGAGACAATTCCAATCTATTGTGATAATACAAGTGCCATTAGTATATCAAAGAACCCGATGATGCACTCCAAGACAAAGCACATTCCAATCAAGTATCACTTTCTATGGGAACAGGTTGCAGAGAAGAACATTAGAGTTGAATATGTGGGGACAAAATAAAAAGTGGTAGACATCTTTAAAAAAATGCTTCCATGGGAAACCTTTGAGTATTTCCGCCAGAGACTCAGAGTAATTTCTACTCCAAAATGAATGCTTTTGAATGCTTATATTATATGTCTTAGATATACATGAGAAAACACCATAAAGAGGACAATTCATGTTGGGAGATCAGTTTTAGGAAAAGTTCAATCAAGGGGACTATCCCAAGGACAGTTCAGTTAGGGGGAGCATCCACAGATGGAAATATACCTTTTCCATTGATGAAAAAGGGGGATAGATTTATCAGATGCAGGATAGAAATGCTTGGAGAGAGATCACATAGGCATGTAGACAGGGGGAGAATCCCAAGGAGAGTTCAGTCAGGGGGAGAATCCCCAAAGGGAGATACCCTTTTCCATTGATGTCAAAGGGGGAGAGATAGAAACATTGATGAGGAGTATAAGCATGAATGTTATCATGACTAAGTGTTGCCATCAATGTTGTGTTGCCATCAATGCCAAAGGGGGAGATTGTTAGATAGTTGGATTAGGTTGATGGACAATTGGTATGGATTGTTGGTTGTCATTTATCTCAACCATTGGAGAGTTATATTGTAGATTGATGTCAACCCTTGGAGAAAGTTCGGTAGCAAAAAGGTTTGGGTAATGGACCCAAGTTTGTTTGATGTATAATTGTATGAGTTTTAATATATTTTAAGGTAAGACTATTATATATTTGTTTTGATACTAATATGATAATATTTATGAACTATTTCGTGTAGGATCAATATTGAGGTAGTTTTTGGGTCAAGTGCCTCTTGAGTTAATTATTAGAAGTTGGATCCACAAGGTCTCAGAACCCTTTGTATGGAACATGCATTCATATGAGAAATTAACCAAATATTTATTCCTATTCAAATTCAATAACCCCACCCATGTCTAGGAAATCCTTGTGCATGGCCCCTATGTCTACAAGAACACCTTGGTAATCATGAACCAGTGGTCCCTTGGACTTATTATCTAACTGAGAGGCCCAACTAGCTTGGTTTGGGTAGACTTCCTTGGCCTACCCATGTAGTTCTGGAAATGATTTGACAATTTTTTTCCCCTCTTTGGGAATTCAATTGTGAAGAGTCAATAAGTTTTTCAACCCTAGGCCTCAACGTCACATCTATGTGTGAGTCAAAATATCAAAATAGATTAAGTAATTCATTTACATTTAGGTTGGTAGTTGTGTCCATTCCTAATCAGTCCACTATATAAAATTACACAATATGTGTTTTCATTGGTAAATCCCACACTAATTAAATAAAAACTATATGCTTAAGGCCCAATCTAATGTTAAAACATTCCCACCTACTAATACCATCCCTACCAACCAAGCCTGTTAGGGTCCGAAAATAGGTGAAGGTGTATGGATTGAAGTTGTACAGAAGGGAAAAAGGTCTAGCATGGCCAAAAATCAACTTGCAAAGGTCATGGTCACTATGCCTCCCACTACAAATTCCTCATCAGTGGTTGGTATGAGTAGGAAATTAGCTCCAATGTCTTCTAAGGCCACTTCTGGGAGCCAACATATGGGAGGGGGTAGTCAATGTGCTCTCTCACCACCACCTTTTCTACAAACTTATGAGAATGATGAAACTCATGTTAATTATATCCATTCTAAATGGCCAAAGAAAACCACCTCAAGATACTTTTTGTGGGGAGTATCTTGGTATGCAATTCCTTTTCTACTCTTCAACACCTCAAATATAATGAGGTTGTGATTCTCAATGCTATCAATTTCCAATGAAAGTGACCTACTAGAATGTTTAGGGTCTCAATGACCTTAACAGAAAAAATGCAATCCACCAAATTTTACTAATCTCATTGGGTGGGAGATATCATCTATTCATAAGAGGTAAAAAATAGTGGGGTTCCTGCATCATATCACTTTTTCAATGATTGGGTTCGAAGCTAAGGTTTTTAATTCTAATCACATTGAAGGTAAAGGGGTCCAATCCTTGCTTCTCTCCACATGGATAACAATATTTTTGGGTGGGGTATGGACACCGCTCATAGGTTTTTGTGGGTGCTCCTCCACCTAGACTATGGACTTCTTAGCCTCACTAACATATACACTTCTAATGATGAAGGAGAGAATGTGATGTTTTAACATTTTATGATCGATGATCTTCCAATGCCCCTTGGCTCATTTATGGTGATTATAACATGGTGAAATCTCAAGAGAAAAAAGAGGGAACCCTTCTTGTGCCCTTGACCTTTCCGCCTCCTCTACCATGTATCCTATTTTATTAAGCTAATCACTCAAAATATGTTTATTTATTTTTAATTAAACTAGGAATTATTTCCCCCCAACCCACTATGAAAATCTATTCGTATCTACTGAGATCATGTCAAATTTAATGGAATTTCACTCCTAAGCATGTCACTCAAAAGATTCCATATATATTTTTTCTAGGAATGGAACTTGGTTCAATCATGGTAAACTCCCACATGTTTATGATACTAGAACATAGATCAATCGACAATGCTTTTTTTGTTTGTTAAAATATGATTTTTTTGATTGGTTAGGATTTGTTATATTTGTGGTCAAATTTAATACAAAATCATTTTTTGAAAAATTAAAAAATGAGACCATTTCATTGTTGGATAGTTGATTGTCATTGATGTCAACCATGGTCAACCCTAGAAGAAGTTCCAAAGCAAGTTTGGAAGCATCCAGAAGTGCTGGGTGTATTTGAAGAAGTCTCCAAAGTGGTCCCCTTATGGCATATCTTTAAGCATGGCCTTCATGGGAAGACACTTTGAAGAAGTCTAAAAGAATCCCAGAGATGTTGTCATGAAGCCTGAAGTTGTTTGAGGAAAAAGAGGATGTACTCTATTAATGCATTTGAAAATATCATAGATGTATAGTCCTCATCATGCGGTTTCCAATGGTAGGTGGTATGCCACATGGTTCCTCACGGTTGAAGAGATATGCCCTCTTGAAGATGGAATCCCCGAAGTATGTTTGCGAAGCCCTAAACAGTTGTAACAAGAAGTGACATGTCGAACCCAAATTAATTAAAAGAAGAAAAGTTGTTGCAAACAAGAAATTACAAGTCGACCCCATTTCAATGAATATTAAAATAAACATTAAGGATATTGTTGGTAAAATGGGCCCCAATGGAATAATACTTAAAAATTAACTTGAATTTTATTTGGGTCAAGTCGTCCCTAAAAAGAGGGTGCCAGATCTAGTATAAAGAAGTCATCTAAGAGTTGATTTGTAACATAAAATCAAGTAATTTTTATCTGAGGTAACCAAGGATTTCTGAGGAGAATTTAGGAGGGAAGACGAAGTGAAGAAGGGTGAAATTCCAAGGGAGGATGGAGTCTTGTGATGATGCGTTTTAAGATATGTTATTTAAAGGTCATGTTACCATTTGCGCTATAACATTTTTTCTAGAATGATTTAGAAAGAGAAACATGGAGGATGTTGAAAATACATATCAAGGTACCCTTGGTAAACATTTCAGGTTATGGTTTGTTTTACTTTTGGAGATACACTTTGTGGAAGATAGGTTTTTTTACTAGTCCCGAAACTAGTCTCAAACAGGTGTTCTGAGAAAATCTGTCATAACTGCTTCATAGAGGATCCAAATTATGAGAGACTAATTTCATTTGAAACAGTATAGTTTGTAGTATGGTTTGTGCAATTTTTAGAACCTGATATCTAATATTAATTGCATGGCATGATCTACAAGTTCTCTCTCTAGAATAGGCCAAAATTAAACAAGGTTTCCCATTTTCACTATAACTCCTTTTTAGGGATGATTCAATAAGTGAAACTTGGAGGAATTTTAGAGAAGATTTTGAAGAATATTGGGTACAAGTTTCATACCTTTTTTCATTACAAGTATGGATTTATTCTTGTTGAAAGTTATGGTTTGTGACTAATCCAAAAACTATTCCCGCAAGACTGAGGTAAAGTTTGATGAAGATGTTATTCTCTTGTTGTTGAAGTTGAGGAAGGTATTCGGGTCTGTGATCACATACAAAAGGTTGCTACATGAATAAAGGTATGTTTTCTATGTGTTCTATTTTGATGGTTATGGTATATTCTTAAGGCATATCTTGGATGGTTTGGCACATGCTTAAGGCATGCTTTTGGCATATGGTTTGAGGAGCATATTGGATATTGGGCACATAGTTTGAGATTTACTTTGGTATATTTTTACATGTTTGAGGCACATATTGGTACATGGTTTATGGATGTTATGGTACATACCTAAGTACATGGTTGATGGATGTTATGGTACATGCTTTAGTACATGGTTGATGGATGTTATGGCACATGTTTGAGGCATATCTTGGCACATGGTTTATGGATATGACACATGCTTGTTACATGGATGATATGGCACTAGTGTCTTAGTATATGATTCAATGCACATATTGGTGATGGTCATGATGTATGATTTAAGAGAGTGGATGTGGTTTTATTAATGATGTTATTGGTGATGAGGTATCTGTGTCAGTGACAAGGACAATGCCAAGTTGGATGATGATAGTGATAGGATGATTATCAGGTATAATTATTATCAGTGACAGGTTGATTATTAGTGAAAGGTTGATTATCTATCACAGTGTCAGTGACATGTTCAACCTAAACTTATATTTTAGGGAGGCAGGACGGGGCAAGGAAATGGGGTTGTATTCTCCTTCCGGTTGGTGTTGGAGAACACAGGGAGTTGGAGCTTCCTTTAGCTTGGAGCTAGAGAATTTAGAAGTTGGTGCTTCCTATGAATGCAATATTTTATTTATAAGAAATCATTCTATGGTTTTCTCCCATTTGGGTTTCCACGTAAATTCTGGTGTACTGTGTATTTTTGGTTATTTTTTATGCACTGCTAATAGATACTTCTTATGATATATTGAATACTGCTAATGAATTTAATATTTACATGTTCTTCTTGGATCCTTTCATGAAGGAAATCACTAATGTCAGATACAAGTAAGTTTGGAGAAGAAAAGAAAAACAAGAAGAATAGGTAAATGAAGAACATATCCTAGAGATTGTACTCGTAGGATTTACAACAGCACAAGATCATGATGGATCTACAAGACAAGAGGAAGATGTCAAAACTCATGGAAATGATGAAGAGGAAGATGTTATAATTCAGAAGGATGAAGAAGAGGAAGATGTCAAAATTCAGGAAGATGATGGATATATAGGTGAAGAGGAATATGACTTAGCATTAGAGAAGTTTGAAGTATTCTTCTGAGCCATACAACTTGAAGACTCCCAGTAATGTGAATTACGAAGAGGAGAAGTCCAAGCAACAATAGATGGGTCAACATTGTATGTAGTCGATTTGTAGAGTCATGGAAAATTGTTATGACACATTGACAAAGATGATTTCATGAGATATTTGGAAAGTCTAGTAGAGAGTACACAAGTCATGAATCAAAGAAGATGCATAACAGTGGGTGAAACCATATTTACAGGTGAAATCAGTTAGTCACAAGAAGGAAAGAGGTGAAAATAACAACAAGATAGGGGAGGAGAAACCATCACCAAGAAATATATCGTCAGAGTGAAATTATTGAATGATGTGGTCATTGATGTCTGAGTAATAAACATAACAAACCATAAATATTTGAAGTCAAGTAAATTTGGATTCTTTTTATATATGTTAGTGAATTACAAGAGGAAGCACCAATTGACAAGAAGGACTGGAAGAGAGGAAATGAATCTAGTACAAGAAGCCCCACATTTATCTACATGGCATATTGCAGAGAAGTCAAGGGGAGAGAAATCATTAGGAAAAAGAGATCAGGAAAGAAATATCAGAAGCATGAAGATAGGGGGAGACATACCAACATGAGGAGTTACCATTTTTCCCATGATTTCAAAGAGGGAGAAAGAGAAAGATCACAAGAGAAAGATCAAAAGCATGAAGACAGGGGGAGCTTCCCTAAGGGAATATACCCTTTTCCATTTATGTCATAGGGGGAGAGAAACATGAGGAGAGAAATATTGAGAGCATTGGTCATAGGTGGAGTATGAGTGTTTCCATCAATGCCAAAGGGAGATATTGTTGGATAGTTGGTTTTCATTGATGTCAAGCCTGGTCAACCCTAGAAGAAGCCCCGAAGAAAGTTTGGAAGCATCTAGAAGTCATGGGTTTATTTGAAGAAGTATAAAAAATGGTTCCCTTATGGCATATCTTTAAGCATTGGACTAACGGGAAGATGCTTTGAAGAAGTATAAAAGAATCCCATAGATGTGGTCATGAAGCTCGAAGTTGTTTGATGAAAAAGAGGATGATGGACTCTACTAATGCATTCAAAACTATCATATATGGACAATCCTCATCATTTTGTTTCCAACGGTAGGTGGTACGCCATGTGGTTCCTCACGGTTGAACATATATGCCCTATTGAAGAAGGAAGCCCCGAAGTATGGTTGAGAATCCCTAAATAGTTGTAACAAGAAGTGACTAGTCAACCCCAAATTAATTAAAAGAAGAAAAGTTGTTGCAAACAAGCACGTTGGGCCCATTTCGATGAATATTAAAATAAATATTAAGGATATTGTTGGTAAACTCGGCCCCAATGGAATAATCATTAAAAAATAAATTGAATTTTATTTGGGTCAATTTGGCCCTAAAAAGAAATAAATATTAAGGATATTGTTGGTAAACTTGCCCCAATGGAATAATCATTAAAAAATAAATTGAATTTTATTTGGGTCAAGTTGGCCCAAAAAATAGGGTGCCAAATATAGTATAAATAAGGCATCTAGGAGTTCATTCGTAACATCAAATAAAATGATTTTATCTCAAGTAACCAAGGAGATATGAGGTGAATTACAGAGGGAAGATGAAGTGAAGAAGGGAGAAATTTCAAGGGAGGATGAAGTCTTGTGATGATGTGTTCTAAGGTATGTTATTTAAATGTCCTCTTACCATTTTCACTATAAAGTATTTTATAGAATAATTTAGATAGAAAAACTTGGAAGTTGTTGAGAAGACATATCAAGGTACTTGTGGTAAAAATTTTAGCTTTTGGTTTGTTGTATATTTGGAGATACAGTTTGTGGAAGTTAGGGTTTTTGACTAGTCCTGAAACTAGTCTCAAACAAGTGTTCTAAGAAAAACTGTCATAATTGCTTCATAGAGGATACAAATTATGTGAGACCAATTTTATTGGAAATAGTGTAGCCCTTAGTATGTTTTTTCTGAGTTTCAAAACCAGATATAAAATATTCAATGTGTGGCATGCTCTACAAGTTCGCCTTCCAAAATCGTCCAAAATTCAGCAAGGCATGTTATTTTCGCTATAACTCCTTTTCAGGGATGGTTCAAGGAGTCAAAATTGGAGGAATTATAGAGAATGTATTGAAGAATATTTGGTACTAGTTTCAGACCTTTATTAATTACAGGTATGGAATTATGATTGTTGAAAGTTAGGGTTTGTGACTAATCCAAAAAATAGTCTTGTGAGACTGAGGTAAAGTTTGATGAAGATGCTATTCTCGTGTTGTTGAAGTTTAGGAGGTATGCAATTATGTGATCAGATACACCAAGTTGCTACATTACTAAAGGTATTATTTATATATGTTCTATTTTCATGGTTATGGTATATGCTTAAGGCATATATTGGATCGTTTGACACATGCTTAAGGCATGCTTTTGGAATATGGTTTGAGGAGCATCTTGGATATTGGGCACATAGTTTGAGATGTACTTTGGTATATGTTTACATATTTGAGGAAAATATTAGTACATGGTTGATGGATTTTATGGTACATATCTCAGTACATGGTTGATGGATGTTATAATACATGCTTTAATACATGGTTGTGGATGTTATGGCACATGTTTGAGTTATATATTGGCATGTGGTTTATGGATATGAAACATGCTTGTTACATGGATGATAAGACACACATGTATTAGCTTATGATTTGATGCACATATTGCTTATGGTCTTGGTGTATGATTTATGAGATTGGATTTAGTCTTATTGATGATGAGGTATCATTATCATTGATAGGGATAGTGACAGGTTGGATGATGATAGTGACAGGTTAATTATCAAGGACAGTGATTATCAGTGACATGTTTATGATATATAGGTTGATTATCAATGGTAGTGTCAGTGACAAGTTGAGTCTACACTTATAGTTTAGGGAGGCAGGACTAGGCAAGGAAAGGGGCTTGTCTCCTCCTTTCGGTTGGTGCCAGAGAACACATGGAGTTGGAGCTTCCTTCAGGTTGGAGCCTGGAAATCAGGGGTTGGAGTCTCCTTCCAGTTGGTGCTGGAGAGTTTGGAAGTTGGTGCTTCCAATGAATGTAATCTTTGATATATAAGAAAACATTTTTTGGTTTTCTCCCATTTGGGTTTCCACATAAATTCTGGTGTACTGTGTATCTGTGGTTATTTGTTATGAACCGTTGATAGATATTGCTTATGATATATTGAATATTGCTGATGAAGTTAATATTCACATGTTATGATTAAGAAATAGTAAAAATTGCTCAATATTGATTCACCCCCCCTCTCATTATTCCAACATTCACAACAAAATTATGAGTTAGCTAGCAAGAATTTGTAACTCAGAACTAGTAAAGTGTGGGTTAAATATGGGTTAAGTGTCTTTATATGTGGGTACTATGTTGTGACATTAATTATTTTCTTACTTTTTTTCTAAATATAATTCCATAAACTATTATATGGAATTAGCTAGCTAACGTCGAGTTCCATGGTGGCCCCATGATTTTTATTGAGGCTTGATTAAGAGAAATCAATGGTCTAGAAGAGACCTGATATCTAGATCAATGGTGGACATTTTTTACCCCATTGTGATTGGTTGTTGATCAAATTTAGGATCAACCATCCATATTGATTGCGTACTTCTACACACAAGCCCGTGGTCCTTAGCATATGGTCATATGAAAAAGAAGTTTAGTGCCTGATGTTGACCCAAAATATGCTCTGGGCTCAATATGGTGTTTTACACAGTTAATTCTCCATAAACGCCCCTTGCTGCTATGGTTCCAGTCAAAGACAGTGACGGGGGTCATAGTTACTATGGCCTCTGTCGTTGAAAGAGTATCAGTTGGTTGCCTTCAGGGAGTAGTGGACCTTCCCATGACATTTCTTCCTCATGTCAAGGCTGTTTGGTTCAAGTTTTATGAGCTAAACACACACTTTACAAGAATTTTAACGTTGGTCCCCTTTGCCCATCACTAGGCGGGTCCCTTGGGGACGGGGTCTTTCTGCAAAGAATAAGATGAAATCTGGTCATGTTTCAAGGTATATGACACTTCCATGTCGTAGGAATGAGGAAACACTTTTCAACGGGCTATCACGAGCCTGATTCTAAGTCCATATGACCCCATACGAGGGACACAAAGTCAACATCACCTGAACGGCCAAAACCAATAGATGTGACTTCTTGGTCTGATTCTATTCATATTATGGTCTCAAAAGGAAAATAAAACCTAGACATGGTGTAGGGTAGTGTGAGACCTTTCCAACAGTATATCTCGTGCTTTTTTTCGACCCCCGGTTGGTAAGAACGAGCTTTCGCAAGTTCATGACTACTTTCAGGCACCAAATTGGTTGCAATGCTTAATGAGTTAAAATTGGTGGGAAAAGAGTTATAAATCAGAGATTTAGAAATTCCAAGCTATAATAGACTCATACACCTTCCCAATGACGTCTCATTTGCCTCATTACGACCTCGGATGGCCCGGTTAGAGCTGTCACAAGTTGGTCAATGATTTCAGGCAAAGGGGGGTCCACCAGCTCGCATGGCAGGGTTTCATAATAGCTAAGATAGTCATAAATGACCCCAACATAAAAATATATTGTCACCTCTTTGAATTAATCGTTGATACCTTTCTGACGGTACCTCATTTTCCTCGATTGGATATCATATGGCGATTTGGCACCTTTTGCAAGATTGGATGTCATATGGGCCCACCAACAAGTCAGGGGTTTTAAGTGACCACTGTTCCGGGCCAAATTTGAGGGTTGAGGTGGAATTATATCAAGTTGGTGATGACATATTCCCGATGGTCTCATCGATACCTTTCCAACGATGTGCCCTGCGTCCGATTCTGACTTCGTCTCACCGGGCAACATTTTTGGGCTAAGTCAGCAGCGGCAGGGTCAAAGTCAAAGTCAAAGTCAAACTTTGACTTGCACAATTTTCCAAGAAATATTAAAAAATTAATTGAAAATTTTATTAAATTTTTTTAGAAAATTGGAAAATGTGGGAGAAGGCACGTAGCCTCATGCAAATTTTGGGAAAAATTGGTTTTTTGTAAAAATTGGAAAAAATCAAAACTCCCCCCTCTCCCCTCTCCCAAGCCATTTTGACAGTTTGGCCAAGGGGGGGGGGGAGCTCTGAAACAAGAATTCATGGCAGAAGAGGGAGGTTTTTATGGCAGCAGTTACAACTTTGCAGTGGGCAGCCAGCTTCCATGCAACAATCTTTAAACAAATTAACTAGGTAACCCATCAATCCTATTTCCAAAAAACTGAGGAAAATTTTGTTGGTTGTAACTTGTGTTGAGATCCTGCATGAAGAAATTGTATTTTTTCCTTCAAATTGGTGTTTATTTCCATGTTTAAAGTGTGGTATTGGCTGTTGGTTCAGAGTTATTTGTTAGTTGCTGAGTTCAGGAAGTTATGTGTGTGTAAAGGATGCAAAGGTGAGGGGATTCGAACCCCTCTTGGGAACCAGGCCCAAGCCTCCATGGCTCCTTTAAAATTTTAAATTCTTAGTTCTTTGTTGAAGATTGCAGGCCTGGGCATGTCACTAGGAAGCCCTGAGCTTTGAACCCCAGTCCTCCCACTTCTCCTTTACCCAGAAAATCCCAAAGTTTCCCATAAATCCAAATGGTGGTCAAGGGGTTTGAACCCAAAACCTCACATTCGTTTTTATTGTCCAAAACCCACTTTGTCCAAAGTTTAGAAAATTAATTTTTGGGGGTGGCTGGCCACCCATCCACCACCCGGGCGCCACCACCACCCCCTCCTCCCATAGCTCTGCAACCTAGCCTCACACAGCCATACCCACCTCTCCACCGCCGAGTGCCTCCACCTCCCATCTGCTACCTCTCTCCTCCCTACACGCGAGCTCCTCCCAACTCCACGCATCCCCTCACCTCCTACGTATGCACCAGGCCTAAATCTTAGCCCCCTCCCATAGCCACCACCTTTGCCGCCCCCTACCCCTCTTCCCTGACCCCTTCTCCTTCTGTGCATGACCTCCTTCCTTCATTACCCCCGCACTGCTCCTCCTGCACGCGCCTGAAACCACAACCACCTTCTCTTCAGCCCTCCTCCTCTCCCTTCACGTGGGAACCATCTCCCTCTCTTCCAAAACTCCCACGCGGCCACAACCCAAGCTCCTCCTCCCATAGCCACCACGCCTGCACTCGACCTCCCTCCTCTCCTTCTGAAACCCCATCTCACTCCCTCTGCCTACGCCCTCCTCCTCTCCTCCATTTCCCTCTCCAACTCCTCTGCTCCTCCAACTACCTCGTGGGCTTGGTAAAGCCACGCCCTGGTCGCCCATGCAACCAAGAGTGAAGGCTTGGGAGTGGGGTCTTTGTATTCTTTTGTCTTAATTTAAATTTAGTGTATTATATAGTTTTAATTTTGTATAATTTAATTTGTTATTTAAATTTTTTAAATTTATTATCTCGTTTTAATTTTTGTTTTATTATATTTATATAAAATATATATTATTAATATATGTTATATATATATATATATATTTAATAAAATCATTATTAGAACATGTAATAAAGTTATAAATTTTTTAATAAATTTTATTTATACATGATTTAACTATATAGTATAATTTAAATTCCCTCCCCCCTAAGAGTCATTGGCCTTTTTAATTCTATAACTTTTCCATACGGAGGTAGATTTTTGCCCGTGAATAGTCGAAACGACCAGGGAAAAGTCTAGAATATATCCATGACATTCACCTCAGTAAATTCAGCCTAGATTTTCAGTGACATGTCCCAGAGCGACAAGGACCCATTCTTGGCCCAACATGCATGCGCCGGAAAGAGGCCTAATTGGGGGCTTCCGAGGCCAAATTGGGTCGGATGAGGAAAACCCATTTTAGCTACAGGTATCTAGGCCTGTAGCAGCCTATCAATTCTGATGTCCAGCCCATGATTGTGTCCCAACTTTCAATTTTTTCCTTGATTAGTCTCCTGGCTGGCTCCATTCGCATACCTACCCGGGTCCATATCTTACTCATCCGGAGTCAGATTTGCGCCAAATAAAAGGAAGCAGATAGATAGTGGAAAAAGATACAACATGGGCACAATAAAGAATAATTTTTTGGTTGTTTGGTATAGGGGAAGAACCTCTCAAATCTTCAGGTCCAAGGGGTCCCTTCACCAAAACAAGCCCAAATCGAAGCCATGCTTCGACTAGCTCATAGGGAAACTTATAGGCAACAAAGGGGGGATATAATCAGGTTTGAAAAGTGCTTGAATAGTGAGCATTTTCTTACTTACAATGACCAAATCCCAAAGGCCCCTTGCCCTCCTAAGAATCTCAACGAATTCTCCACAACTTGAGGCTTCATCCCGATGAATCCAGCAGCCATGGATGGCTGGGAATTGTTCTAAACCACCTCACCTACAACTGCAAAACATGGCAGCAGTCAAAGAGCCTTTGGGATGACACAAATCCCAAGGAAAATGGTGATTTGGCATATCAATCTTTGTCATTTTATGAGAAATGACTTTTTGTAATATGAACTCTCACATGATTTACTTTTTGGAATGTATTACTATGTAATTGAAGGGTCAAGTCAAATATGATTTGATCCCCTTTTGGATAAGGTTCCCTTTTAGGACAAGATTCTTTTTGGATAATATGCCTTTAGGATAAGGTTACTTTTTGTAAAAAGACAAAAGTAATTTAGGGTTGGTCCACTTGTCACTTTTCCAAAAGTGACAAGTGTATTGTGACCTAACCCTAAGCCTTCACCTCTCCTTTATAAATAAGGGGGTTGGCATTGTAAATTGGAGGATGAATATAGTAACAAAGCTCTGCTGAAATTTACAAGACTTTTGTGTGCATGATACTTGTTGAATTTTAGTTCTTGGACGTGTCACTTGTTGGTTAAGGGTTGAGGGGTAGGGGTAAATTCTTGTTATGTTAGCTATCTCCAGGAGGGATTGGTTAGCTAGGTGTTTGTTGTTGCTTCCTTGGGTTTAACTTGCTTACTTTCATCTTCTAACAACTTGGTTTAACTTGTTTAATGTGTTTTAGTTCAGATTTTCTGAAGTATTCAATTGTTTTCAACCTTAGCTAGTGGCTGGGAGTCCTAGGGCCCCTTAGGAGAACCCTTAAATAGACCTCTTAGCTGGTTGTCCATACTTGTTTGCTTTATATTTTCATTCATGTATATTTCTGTTATGTTTTCTTACCATTAACCTTGCTGTCCCAAATAGGAAAATTGGTCATTTTGGTCAATTTCCCCCACGGGACAACCATCTTAGTTGGTTTTTATATACTTCTTATGTGTAAATTTCTGTTATATTTATTTCAGTTTTTCCATGCATAAATACTAAAATTTCGTTGTTTTCCTACAAGGATACAACCGGTCACCCACTCTGCTTCTCTTAAGCGGTTGGGGACCACCTAGAGACCTGTTTGAGGCAAAGGGGCCAGCAGGGCAGAGAAGAAAAACACACATTTCGATCAGTAAATCTACCCAATCACTCTCATATTCACTTTACTTATCACTTGCACACACCAAAAATTTCTAATACACATACCAATGTTTATATGTTTGATTTGTGTAGATAGTTTGAATAGTTCACTTGTGAATTCATGTAAAAAATCTGATTAATACTTGTGTAGATAACCATCACACCTTTTATATTTCAAACACTAAATTTCCAATCCCCATACAAGGAGTTACTTGGGGCTTTCATGCATATGGCAGCTTTGCCACTCGCAAAGAGCCTCAACCCATTCCTTTGGGTTGAATGGTGTAATTGTCATGTTGTAATTATCTAATCTTGCTATATTTTCATTGTATTACTTTTCTCTCACTAATCTACAGGTGGCTGCCCCTAAAGGGGCCATGCAAAATCAACAAGCTAAATATATGCAAAACACCGCAAAAAAAACTTGAAAACAATTCAGGGGTCCGCCCCATACACTGAAAACAAAAACTTATATTATTTAGATATTTACATATACATATTATCTAGCCATGACATATATGTCACCTATCTATTTACTTGTTTTATGTATATAGTTTTAAATAGATTTCAAATTCAGTAACTAGGAGGCATGCTTGTGAAAGCAAGGCGTGACCTTGCCATGTGGATGGCCTAGTATTTCATTTTATGCAATTTCAATTTTGTAGGATATTAAGAGTCAAAGCTAGGGAGTCTTCATCAGGAGCCCCTCGAAAGTTGTCTAGTTAGTACAAGTCAAGTGGTCTTTCCTTAGTACCACACGGTCAAGGAGTTGATTATCTTAGCTCGGTTGGAATACTACTCTGCTTGGGTAAAATAAAAAAAAACCCTCTTTAGGGGGGTCCCGAGCCTCTTCCTTTTCATAGGTATCCTTCTTCCATCCAAGTAGCTTTAAGATTCCGAAAGCGCTAGTGACGAGAAGTGGCTAATCCCCGCTTCTCTAAACTGCATGGGGCACTCTTCAACCTAACCACCGTGGTTTGTTAGGACTACTCTTCTTATACTGGTTGGCACAATTCTAGGATGTGTTTTCCTGATCAGGATAACCTTCAAAACAGTGTGGTGGCCAAGGTATGTGATAAAAACTAAAAATTGACCAATATAATACTTTTAAAGTCAACCTTTTGTTAGTCCACCTTTTCACTCATGATCCAAAATTGAAGTTGTGAATACTTTCCATTATATCATAGCTGTAACATCTTGTAACAAGGCTTTTCATCCACTTTTACAACCCACTTTCTATTTAACAACCTTCCGGGATCACTTCCCGGGTCACCCCGGGGGGTATCAAGCCTTTTTGAGCTTGTTTCCCTGTCTTGAAATCTTCGAACAACTTGTTGTTTGCAATTTATAGCCATTTAAAAGTACTTGGCTATAGATTTTAAGCCCCCTTATTTCACACTCTTTTACTCAAGGTATTCATTGGTTAATTACCCAGGACACTGGTTTATCCCAGGGACCCATTCTGGGACAGTTTCCAACGCTTTAAGGAAGTGAACAGCTCGTTGTTCGCTTTATTTAGTTCGCTGTCCTAAAAATAAGTGAGATCATTTTTGTCCCACTGTCCATAACTTTCATTCCCCAGGCCATTTTGGCCATCCAAGAAATTAAGGAAGGATAACACCTAGGGTGGGTGGTCCTGAGAAATACTTCTTGTAAGTCTTTCACCTTTCTTTTTCCCCTTCATACTGCCTCAGACGAAGGACCACCTGAGGTGCAGGTAGTCTCTGCTTCATCTCGAGCTATCAAGAGGCTGTAATCGACTTCACAGCTGGATAGGTCGGATCTGTTCCAACGAACAGATTTTGCTTATAACACACGAATTTAAGCCCATGGTTCCAATGTTTCATCGCATAGCGAAGGAAAAGAGATAACTTCCTGTGAAAGGTAAATTATAAATTTATTTTAATTCAAATTTTGGTTCAATTAACTAACTCTGTAGGACTATTGAATATTGAGGAAGGTAGGAGAGAACCAGTCTATATTGGTTGTTAGTTTGGTATCAGAGTGCACAACATCCAAGAAAGGATAATTCAACATGGCCTTTAGAATATGAGGAGGAAGAGGCTGAGGTTGAGGAAGACCTATTGCAAATACTGAAGTCATTGAATAAATGAGAAATATTCAGGCATGATTGGAGGCAATGGAAGCTTCTCAACAAAGAGGTGTTGACTTGGGAGATGTCAGTGAAGAAGAAGAAGTTGCAGAAGTTGAAGAGGGAACAGAGCCTAAAGAAGAAGGTGTTGAAGAAATAAATAATTAGAGCTATCGTGGGAGTTATATTTAGACCAAGAATGGAGGTGCCAATGTATGAATGCAACTTGAATGTAGATGAATTGATGGATTGTATCAACACTATGGACAAGTACTTTGAATATGAAAATGTACTTGATGAGAAAAAGGTAAATTTTGTTTTAACAAGGATGAAAGGACATGCATTACTTTATTGGGATGGAGTACAAGATGAGAGGTAGAACAAAGGAAAGACAAGAATCAAGAGCTGGGACAAAATTATAGCAATATTGAAAGGTAAATTCATTCCCCGAGACTATAAAATTAATCTTTTTAGACAAATGCATAATTTAAAGCAGAGAGGTATGCCAGTTAAAGAATACACTGAACAATTTTATAAATTGAATATAATAGATGGTCATATAGAAGAGAATCCTAATAAAGTTGTTAGATATATTAATGGATTAAGGTATGAGATCCAAGATGAAATTGGAATTTTATCTCCTAATATTGTTGAAGAAGCATATCGATTTTCTCTTAAGGTAGAAGAAAAACTATCAATAAAGCATAGTCAAAGAAGTAGAGGTCACATTTCAGCAAGAGGCAGAGGAAAACAAGGTGGCAGAGAAAGATCTCCAGCTCCAAAGGTAGAAGCAAACAACTCACATAAGAAAGAACAGTCACCAAGAGGTGGTGATGTCAGAGGAATAATACATTATCAAAGAGGTAGGGTATCTTCTATCAGATGTTTTAGATGTAATAAGTTTGACCACAGATCATATGGATATCCATAAAATACTTCCACCAGTAGAGGCAGTGCAAATGTTGTTCAGATAGAAGAAGAAAGTGTGGATTCATATGTACATGAGAATGTACCAGAAGTTCGAGAGCATTCGATGATGAATAAAATACTGTTGAAACCACATAAAGAGATTAAGGAACGTGAACAGAGGAAGACACTCTTTAGATTTTTTTGAAAAGCAAAGGTAAATGTTGTAAAATCATTACTGATAGTGGAAGTACTGATAATTTGGTGTCTATAGAGATGGTTGAAACGTTGGATTTGAAAAAGACAACACACCTTGTTCCATATAAGGTGTCATGGTTGCAAAAGGGACATGAACTGATAGTGAATGGGAAATGTGAAGTGGATTTTCAAATTGGAAGATATAAAGACAAGGTACTTTGTGATGTTATTCCCATAGATGTGTGTCATATTTTTCTAGGTAGACCTTGGCAATATGATAGAAAGGAAATACATGATGGAAGGAATAACACATACACTTTTGAGAAAGATGGAGAAAAACACACTCTCTTACCATTGAAGGATGAAGGAGCAACTGAAGAAAAAAACCCAAAGGTACTGTTGGTGAGTGGAAAATAATTTTTGCAATACATTAAAAAGGAAGAAGTACATTTTTCCTTGATTGGTAAACCAAAGGTAATTCTCACTAGGACAAATTTAAATCTTCCTGAAGAAGTTAAAAATTTGTTGGATGAATTTGTTGATATTGTGGTTGATGATTTTCGAAATGAATTACCTCCATTGAGAAGTATTAGTCACCATATAGATTCAATTCCAGGGGATAACCTTGTTGGACACACCGACCACAATGATAGGGGGGTGAATCAGTGTGACAGCTATTTTTCTACTTCTTATAAAATTTTAGTTAGCAATCACCATTCACAACATCTTTACTCATTACTTCCATTCACACTAAGTTGCATGCATGTAAAAATATCTCAATGACATACATTAACAATAAAGAACTATACACCATCACAATAAAGAACACAAGGAAAACCATATATATGTATAAATTTCTTTTGTATTACAGAGTACAATCCTTGGGGTTTATCAAAAACAACTGAAATGAGCACCAAATCAAAGAGAGCAACAACTCTCATTGCAAGACCTAGCCTACAAATCTCAACACCAATTGAGAAGAGGAATCCAACCCTCAAGTACAAGAACCAACTTATAGATAGAAACAAACCTATCAAACTGTACCAACAGTCTATACCAACACAAGTGCATCACCTATGCACCACACAACTTGTCACATCAATCTCATCATCTAAATGAGATCTACTCACCAAGATCAATCACCAAGACAACGCTCAACAATATCACCAAGATAACCAACAGGATACCTCTAGAAATACACCATACTCTCCATAAACCAAATACCATAAGTTGTCGTGATTTTGTTGCCACAATTCTTCTGTCGTGGTTCTGTTGCCGCGATTCTGCTATCATGATTTGTTGCCGTGGTTTTTCTGCTGCGATTTTTCTGTCACACTTTTTTTGCTGCAATTTTTATGCCACACTTTTTTTGCTGCACTTTTTCTGCTGCGATTTTTTTGCCGCACTTTTTTTGCCACAAATTTTCTCTATCAATAATACCTACCTAGATAACATTTCACAAATGGATATTCAATATGCTCAAATATCATATACATAAGAGACCCTTGCTCTCTTATTTATACTTCTCCAAGTAGCTTCCTCTAAGGGTTATCTTCTAACCAACTTACCTAAGTTCCTTATTTTGGGGCTAACCCACTTCTAACCACTTTATCCACTTACAACCACTTTATCCACAAATAGTAAACTTATCCACTTCTAGCTGCAACTAATTTATTTTTAATTCTTTTCTTGTTGTAACCACTTAACCCATGACTATTCAATCTTCTCATCATAACCACTTTACCATAATTACCAAACTCACAACTTCTTGTTGCAACTAATTTATTTTTAATTATTTTCTTAATGCAACAACTATACCCATGATTAACTCCTAGTTTCCATGAATTTGGCTTGTGCACTTCTTCTAGGAGATTTTAGAATAATTTGACTTCTTTGACCTTCTAGGGGCTTCTAGATAACTCATGAGGGTTCTCCAACTTCACATGGCCATAACTCTCTAACCATGAGGAGTTATGTGACATTCCACATATCACTGGAAACAACATGAAATATAATATCCATATGGAATAGTTTCTCCTTCAAATTCATTGATCTTCATTACATTATTCCTCAGTCAAACTTGGGTTACCTAACCAAACTGCTAGGCTACTCAACCGCCTAACCATTTGGAGTTCACAAAGCATCTTCCCATGAGGGATATCACCATAAGGGGATCACTTTGAGGACTTTATCCAAGAACATATTCCCATGAGGGATTCTCCATAAGGGGACCACTTTGGTACTTCCTATCAACCATGACATAACATCAATGATACAATACTATGAAACCACATGACATCAACCCTTTGAAATCAATTACATCAATGACCACATGATCCAATAATACATCAATGATACAAACACATCATTATGACAATACGTGAAATCAATCCCTTGACATCAATGACAACATAATACAACAATATCCCCCTTTGGAATTGATGGCAACACCAACATTGATCTCAACACCAATCATTGATGGCAACACTAAGACACGACAATGCTCATGTGCCCTATGTGATCATTGCTCCTCATCAATGGTCATCTCCACATCAATGTGACTATCTCTCCCCCTTTGACATCAATGGAAAATGATATTTCTCTTCTTGGGGCTGCTCCCCTTACCTAAACTCTCCTTGGGGATACTCCCCCTACCTAAACTCTCTTTGGGGCTGCTCCCCCTGTCTAGATTACTTTGATCTTCCTCTAAATAATATCTCCCTCTTTGGACAAGGGATATCACTCTGATGCAATGTTGATGGCATGGCTGCCAATCATCTCTCCTCCTAGAATCATGCCGCTACAACCAATCATGGGAAGACTAATAAATCCCCCTATGGGTATGTCTCGCCCTATCTTCTCTACAATATGAACAATATGCTACCACTGCAATCTCTTTCTGCTGCAAATGATACTGCTAAACCAAAACATAGATCAACTTCTCAAGAATGATTTGCTCTTCCTATGACAATCCTTGGTCTTGTCCATGCATCAAACACATGCCATACCATACATCATGAAGCACAAGATATTTCAACAATGAATAGAGAATCATGAACAAAACATCAACCATGTACATCATGTGCCATACTGTGTGCCAACCATGCACGACACCCATGTACATCAACCATTTACATCAATGCCATACAATATACCATAAGATATCATCAATGGAGTGTATCAACCATATTCCAAGAACATATGTTAACTGTGTACCAACCATATTCCTCTACCAACATGCCAACCATGTGCCTCAAACAAGTGTCATATCACTCTTGATATGCTTCTACCATGAACCAAGTGTCACAACCATGTATCTCAACCATCAATATATCAACCAAACATCTCAACTATATCATCCCATACATCATGTACCAAAGAAAGTGCATCAACCATGAACCAAACCTCAACAAGGTGAACCACAATCAAGATGTGTTCCTATACATGTATGTCATATAAACCATAAACCATGCACCAATCATACTGCTAGCAAGTGCCTCAACCAATGTACCAAGTATCTACCAATCATGCATCAACTATAGATCAAGCTATGACTCATCAATGATGTAAAACATAACCACCTCATCAACTCATCAACTACATGTCCTAATATGTAGCTCAACCACATGCCAAATGCATGCACCAATTGTAACGCACCCACTACCATAATCAAGTTTTCGTTGATTTCTACAGAATTAGAGCCCCTGAAATATCTACGGAGGCCTAGCGTAAGCTAGCTCTTTCTCTCTCTCTGCTCCCATGTGATCGCGGTTCATGATCACAGGTCAAACAATCGTGGTGCCTCTTTGTATTTCACACCTCAACGCTACAGGGATGTCGAATCGTTCGACTCTGTAACCGCCGAACCCCGGCAGGGTTAGTGACTGGCCAATAGGGACGAATCCCTACAGGGTTAGCAATTGGCCATTTAGAATGGCCCTATCACGCGGTTGAGTGGAGTACAGGTGGCGAGAGGGGAAACACGACACGGTGGGCGACGTGACAAGAGACGGGCCCCACTTCACATGCCACACCATTCTGGAACCCCCCCCATTAAAGGCAGAATGGCAAGGGGGGTCCAGAATTCGCCTGAATGTCATTGATCAAGGAAAATAGATCCTGACCGTTTCAGAGTTGTGCGTTCGATTCTGGACCGCGCCCCCCCCCCCACCGCTAAAGGCAGAACAACAAGGGGGCTTCGAAATGAATCCTCAGTCGTAGATCTGGGCGGGTGGACTTTGGCCGTTCAGATCTGCTCGCCACTTACCCTAAGGCGCATTCGTGCCCCAGCTTAAAGTTGACATCTCTTCCTCACATATGACGGTCATTATAGACCCTGAGATCTTCCGAAAGAATCTCGTCCATTCATCGGGACTTAGCCATATGCTAATCATCCCAATATTTATATGTCTGGATTTTGGGGTTTGAGAACATGAGGGAACGTGCCCTTCAGTATCCCGAGTGCCGAAACGCCGAAGTGCTAAACAAGCCTAAATCGGTGATTAGCCCCTTGGGTTATTCCTTGGTCAATATGACCTCTTCCCACATGACCACACTCTCTCTTCCATTGGGATTTATCAAGGTGAGAGCCTGACCTCTTGTCAACGGAACTCCCGAATCCCCGATCCCCAATTTCCCGAAACGGGTAATCTCTTGACACGTAGCCTCCCGAAATCGGTCGGTCTACGACTACTTTGGGGTTTCCATCATGGAACATCCCGATCTCTCGTTACCAGCACTCCCGAGTTCTCGACTCCTGATTTCCTGAAATGGGAGATCTCTCGACACGTGGGCTCCTTTAATCGGACAACCCAAATCTATTTCGGGGCTTTCGTCCTTATTCACTAGGGGTTTAACCCTCGGTATCTTCTGATAGATCCAACAGCTGTCAGGTTTTCCAGCTGAGATCTGATGGCTCAGACCGGTTCCTAACTTGCATTCTTCCACGACTTCTTGGACGGGAAAAATCAACAACCCAGTTGTTCTCATGGACCTCGGAGATCTACGATCCCGATTTCGTCGCTATCCACGAAGGTACAGAAAGAGAAGGTCGTAAGGAATTTAACATTCTACTTTCTCCTACCAAATCTAATGTTCATGAGTGACCACAGATTTCCCGACGGGATCTCGTCCATCGATCAACACCTATCAAGGTTAAGGTACTTATCTGTCCAGCTTCTTCTTCTTATTTGACGGTCGTGAGTGACCACAGATCTCCCGACGGGATCTCGTCCATCGATTCGATACTTATCAGGGATTTCTTAAGGCCTTGCGCCTTCATGTCCTCCTTCCAGGTTCTTGATGATGTTTTCAAGGAGGGTATCTCTATGGGGAGGTTTACCCAGGGTACTATCTAAGGCAGATAAGGGTATCTCTCTCCCGAGAACCAGGCGTGAAGTCTGAATTAGATTAGTATGCATATAAATAACGATTTAAGAGAACATAAGCCACATGTAGTCTTTCCATTATAAACATACAACTACCAGTATTGATCAAAATATCATACAGACATTCTTATACTGAAATTATTCACAATTTCACAGCTTATGAGCATAATTGTCAGAATACATATATTTCAGGATGCCAAAGGAAAAACACTTATCAAAAATTAACACCAGAGGTTATACAACTACTGAGAGGGGTGCTCGTTTCCACCCAACCGTAGGCTCAGCGACTCCCAGCAGATTTACCACTAGCCACCCCCGAGCTGAGACCACGATGATGTGAGAATGCGTCTCTGTTTGCTAGTGACCAGGAGCAAAGGTTACTCTCCTTCCTCTCTGCTATCACTCACTCTGCATATCACCAGAGTTCTCTTGCTCCCCTTGCGTCTGCCCCTAATTGCTTCTCCCCCACGCCTTATCCTCTTGCGAGGTTGCGTGTGGCGTGATTTCCCTCGCGCTGGTCAGGCCTGATGGCTCTACGGATGGGCGGTTCACCTCCCCATCCCTCATTAATTCCTGAGGAGAAATCTACCTACCATCGTGCGAGACATTTAATTCAGGGCCAGCGAGCCGCTTTTGGTTCTCCGGGCCAGTGAAGTCCAAATACGGTATTGATTTTCGGTGGAAGTTAACGCCACCTTTCCAGGTGCCTTCCATCGCCTTTCTGCAGCCATCGTGGTCTCTTTTTCAGCATATCCCCTCTCAGCAGTCCTGCAATATAAATTCATAATATTATTCACATTCATCGACCTTTTCTAGAAGGTCCATTCACATCACATATTCACATTTCTGAGTTTGCCACAGTTCTTGGCCAGTCCAGTTATTTTTTACAAACTGGGGGAAATAGGGTGTTACAATTCCCTCCCCCTTAAAGGAACATCCTCCTCGATGTTCTTATCTTTTAACATGAATTTCATGTACAGAAGTAAACAAAATCGGATATGCCTGTCTCATGGCATCCTCCATTTCCCATGTAGCCTCATCTGGGCCAAAATGTCTCCACTACACCTTTACCTGTGCAATGGTTCGGTTTCGGAGCGAGGTTTCCTTTCTATCCAATATGCATTGGGGTTCTAGTAGAAATTCTCCCTCCAGTTCCACCTGGATCATAGACCAGTCAATTATATGATTAACATCATGTACATATTTCTTCAATAATGAAACATGGAAAACATTATGTTCTTTTACTGTGGGAGAAAGTGCTAGCCGATAGGCTACAGGTTCTATTCTATCTAGAACCTCAAAGGGTCCACAATACCGAGGTGCCAACTTGGCACAAGCTCAGTTTATCCACCACTACCATAATGGCGTCATTCTGTTTGGTTGAAGTTGGAAATCCAGTGATAAAATCCATGGAGATGGTTTCCCATTTCCATTCTAGGATGGGTAAAGGGTGTAATAGTCCTGTTGGGTGTCAATGTTCTGCTTTAACCTGTTGGCACTCTATGCATTGGGCCAAATATTTGGCTGTGTCTTTCTTCAATCCAGGCCAATAAAATTGTTTCCGGGTGGCAGTGATCATTTTCTGGTATCCTGGGTGACCAATATATGGTCTTTTATGTAGTTCATCCATAATGAACCTCTTCAAGTCGTCA
>ML792339.1:0-53689 GCA_009831015.1 Picea engelmannii | reverse complement strand
TCATATTGGAGCCTGAAGCCATCACCGACACAAGAATTCACCAGCTGAGGAATAGATCCATTTCAGAGTATCTCATTAAATGGAGGAAACTACCGGCTGAAGATTCCACTTGGGAAGATGAGTCTTTTATACAAAAGCATCCAGAGTTACTCAAGCATTACGGAAAACACTTGTCTCAAGGGGAGGGGCATGTTAAGCCCTAATATTGGCTCATTACCCCTTAATTGGGGCATATTATATTAGTAATGTTATTTTATTTATGTCGGCTTTAGGCCATTAGTTGTAATTATACCTCCTAGTCTCCTATATATACCAAGGAGACATTTTCATTTTGAATCATCTTGTACTTGAACATTTAAGTGGGGTAAAAGGAGGTTTCCCCTTCGAAGAGGCTTATTATCTGAAATTATCTCTTTTTCAAGGCRTTGAGTACTTTTTCTGATGTTTTTCTATGCTATATTGATATTTGGTTCTTAACATACACTTATTCTAGGAGCTTCTAGAATAATTTGACTTCTTTGACCTTCTAGGGGATTCTAGATAACTCATGAGGGTTCTCCAACTTCACATGGACATAAATCTCTAACCGTGAGGAGCTATGTAACATTCCACATATCACTGGAAATTGCATGACATATACTATCCATATGGAATAGTTTCTCCTACAAATTCACTGATATTCATTACATTATTCCTCAATCAAACTTTGGTTACCTAACGACACTACTGGGCTACTCAACCACCTAACAATTTGGACTTCACAAAGCATCTTCTCGTGAGGGATTAGACCATAGGGGGACCAATTTGAGGAATTTATCCAAGAGCGTCTTCTCGTGAGAGCTTGCACCATACAGGGACCACTTTGGAGTTCATCCATTTGGTACTTCCTATCAAGCATGACATAACATCAATGATACAACACTATGAAACCACATGACATCAAACCTTTGACATCAATGAAATCAATGACCACATGATCCAATAATACATCAATGATACAAAAACATCATTATGACAATAATTGACATCAGTCCCTTGACATCAATGAAAACATAATACAAAAAACCTTCCAAATAAAGAAGCATATCGAATGACCGCACATGAGAATGAGGAGATAAGAAATTAGGTACAAGAATTATTAGATAAAGGTCTGGTCAAATAAAGTTTGAGCCCATATGTAGTTCCAATAGTGCTAAGCCCAAAGAAACATGGAGTATGAAGAATGTGCACAAATTCTAGAGCTATAAACAAAATTACAATCAAGTATAGATTTCCATTACCCTGAATTGATGCTTTTATGGATTGTTTAAGTGGTGCTAAATATTTTTCAAAATTGGATATGAAAAGTGGGTATCATCAGATCAGGATTAGAGAAGGAGGTGAATGGAAAAAAACATTTAAAACAAATGATGGATTGTATGAATGGTTGGCAATGCTCTTTGGACTCACAAATTCCCCTAGCACTTTTATGAGATTGATGAATGAATTACTTAGAGAATTTATTGGTAAAATTGTCATAGTTTATCTAGATGATATTCTAGTCTACAGTCAGTCTAGGGAAGAACCCTTGAGATACCTATAGATAAAATGAAACAAGAGAAGCTACTGATCAATTTGAAAAAGTGCAGTTTTGTGAAAACATAATTGGTTTATTTTGGCTTTGTGATATTTGGAGAAGGATTGAAGATGGACCAGGAAAAGGTAAAGGCTATAATAAATTGGCGTACTCCAAAAGATGCTTTTGAGGTAAGAAATTTACATGGATTGGAAAGCTTCAATCAAAAGTTCATCGTGAATTTTAGTAGAATATGTGCTCCAATTATAGAAACCATTAAAGGAACCAAACAACCATTTAAATGGACAGAAGAAACTGATAAAAGTTTTAAATTATTAAAGAACAAGATAACAGAACAACCAATCTTAGCACTTCCAGATTAAAAAAATCTCTTTCAAGTTGAATGTGATGCAAGTGGGAGTGCAATATAAGATATTCTAAGTCAGGAAAAGAAACCAATTTCTTATTTTAGTGAGAAATTGAATGAATCAAAGAAGAAACATTCTTCATATGACAAGGAGTTTTATGCAATTATTCAAGCACTAAAGAAGTAGAGACATTATCTCATGCCAAAGGAATTTGTTCTTTACACTGATAATCATGCCTTGCAGTATATTAGCAGCCAAACAAAATTAAATCATAGACATGTGAAATGGATTGAGTTTTTGAAAAGTTTCACTTTGTTATTAAGAACATAAGTGGGTTATCAAATAAGGTAGAAAATACATTGAGCAGAGTCGGTTTAATTTGACAAGAGTTTCAAGTAAATGTTGTAGGATTTGATGAATTGGAAGACATGTATAAGGATGATTTAGATTTTAAATATGCTTATGCAACATGTGAAAATCCAGTAAGCAGAGTCATAAATCCATGGTTATATTACATGATTCAAGAAGGTTTATTGTTTAAAGACAACAAATTATGAATTCCAAGATGTTCAATGAGAGAAAACCTATTGAAGGAAAAGCACGGTGGTGGATTAGAAGGACATTTTGGATAGGAAAAAACATTTTCTCAGCTAAGTACATTTTATTTCTTTCTTCGCATGCAGACTAATGTCAATAAATTTGTTGAAAGATGCATGGTTTGTCATTATGCAAAAGGAAGGAAACAAAATCCTAGATTGTATCACCCATTTCCAATACCAGACCAACCATGGGACTCTATAAGTATGGACTTTGTGTTAGGATTGCCAAGAACTCAACACGGTGATGATTCAATTTATGTGGTTGTTGATAGATTTAAAAGAAAATGATAATTCACTTTATATCTTGTAAGAAGACCAATGATGCAACTCACATTGCAGATTTTTTCTTTAAATAAGTTGTTAGGTTACATGGATTTCCAAAGAGTATTGTTTCTTATAGAGACACAAAAATTGTGGTTCATTTTTGGAGAAATTTGTGGAAAATGTTAGGAACCAATCTCAACTTTAGTTCAAAATACCACCCACAAACCAATGGGAAAACATAGGTGGTAAATAGAAGTTTGGGAAATATTTTGAGATGTCTAGTAAGTGAGCATACTAAAAAATGGGATCAGATACTTGCACAAGAAGAGTTTGCATATAATGATTCACCTAATAGAAGAACATGATTAATTCCATTTCATATTTTGTATGGAATGCATCCTAGAGGAATTTATGAGTTAGGAACTAGGAAAACAAGAAATTAGAAGTGTTGATGGTGAAGTGTTATATAGTTATTTTCCACCTGATTACTTGATGGGAATCATCTAAAGGTTAGTAATCTGAGACACTGAATTATTCCATTTTACCCTTGAGTATACACCACCTTTTTTCCTGGTCACAGGTTGTTCCTTTACAACCTGTGACCAAAAATGATGGTTGATCCTTGTCCTTTTACAAAGGGTGACCGGTCGCACCTTGCAATAATGCAGGGTGTGACCGGGTTTGTTATTCTCAATTTAGGAATGGTTAAAACAAGATGAGATCAAGCTCAAATTTCTCATAATTCAACCTCGAGAATATTGTTATTTTGAGTGTCTAAGAGTTATCCACCATATCATCTCTTTCATCCGATATGTTGAGGGTCTCTCATGGGAAAAAAGGAGGAAAAGAGAAAGCAGGTTTATATTGTCGGATTAATCACAGAGCTTGGGTAAGGAGTTTGGATAGAGCTTCATCAGGTTATCAGATTGTAATTTGTAAACTATTTCATTTTACCAATAGAATATGCACGTGAATTTACCCTTATTTGATTGTATATGATTGTCATAATATTAAGAGAGAATTAGGATTTTCATGTTATGTAATTAGATATATTATAAATATATACATGATATGTTTGATCTTGTGAAAGAATCTTGTTTTTGTCTTCATGTGTGCAGATCCACATTGACAAGAGAGAAGGACATTTTCGAGAAAGCAACCAACAAAGGAGCGTGTAGGTAAAACCATCAGATGACCGAATAATACCTTTTATTTCATTCACTTATAGGTAATTTCCATGTATGATTTAGATATAGGAAGGTCCACCATTTGTATCTCTATTCTATCTTAGGTCTAGGGAGATCCTAAGGGAGGTAGTTCCTGCAAGGTGTAATTATCCTACAACATATTGATGACTCCACTAGGAAATGACACTACTGTTTAGTTAGTTTCTTCCTCGATTTATATGATATATTTTTTCAATATCTGTGCCTGTTGTAAGTCCCATTATTTGTTTTTGATCTCCTGGCCAGTCTTTTTCGAGGCTATTTGAAAGATTTCAATCCCAGATCTGATAATTTTTCTTTAGATCTATTGTTTTTTTCTCTTGTACAGTCGCAATCATTGATTTTATGTAAACACAGAGATACCCCATCCCTTTTGGTCACCCACAGTGTCATTACCAAGTGCAACCATCTTGAGAACTGCACTACATAGTGCGACCAGTGCTAAGTGCTCTCCCTATGAAATGTGCGATTGGTCACTCTGTGGTAACTAACATAGCACGACCAGGCACTAAAAGGCCATTTTGAAGGGGCATCCCTCAAATATATCCCAAATTTGTTTTTGTATTTTCTTGCAATCCTCCAGATCTTTCCTAGATCTGTCCTAGCAGTCATTGTTTCAACATTTTTCAAAGTCTTTTGAAATATTTTTTCTTTTGTGTGCCATTTTTTTATTTGATTAAAATCACTTTTTGTTTTTGTGGGTACGGTTTGGATTATCTAATCTCATTCCCTCGAGATTTTAGTGCTATTGATACTTTTTTGAGAGAGTCTATTTATTTTTAAAAATCTTTTGGGTTTTTGTTTTGATTTTCTTCCATTGTTTAAACATATCCAACTCTCTTAGTTTGTATCCCATCTTAAAATCCACTTGGAACTTATGTTTCATTCGCAATGCATTACTTTTAGATTGTTCATAATTTTTTCGACCCATTATTATCTATCCTGTTTGATTCATATGATGCAAAACATGTCTTTTTGGTCCTTTTATTTTAAATACTTTTTCAAAACAAAAAAAAAGCACTTTGCATTACTTTGTTTAAGAGTCTTTGGTTCATTAGTATAAGTGAAAGTCATATTTTCAAAACACATTGTAAGGAAAGCGTTTGCATTTTATTTTAAGGAATTTCATTTTCATTGGTGTACATTTTTATCGAAAAAGAAAAAGACCTCTTCCCTTACCTTAAGTAGTTTTTCATCGAAAAGAAACTTTGAATTTTTACATATATCTTTCTTTTGGGATTGGTTTTGAGTCAAGACACCATCAAGTCATTCATTCCATTCTCTTTTAGTAAATAACAACCAATTAAAATCAAGCGCATTAAAAGCAATTAGAACATTTTGGTTTATATCAAACCAATAATAGCTTAGGATTTAGGTTCTTGGAATAGGATTGGAGAGTTAACTATCCAAGGCCACCAAAATGAGACTAGGATAATTAATGAGTGACAATACATTAGTCACAAAATCAGTTCCGGGAAAGCTCGCCTCACATGCGAGTTAAGAACCAGGTCAAGTTAAGTAAGTAGTTGAGATATCCCCTCTCCATTTGCTTGATGAGACTACTTTGTGTATTGGGGTTTTTGAGACATGGGCATCCCCAATATGGTCACCAATATCTTGTAGGATAAATGTACCATATACGAGTTACCTCCCTTAGGATTTTCCTATACCTAAGACAAAATAGATATGCAAGCTGAGGACTTTCCTAGATCTAAGTCATACATGAAAATATCTACAAGATAAGAGGATGAGAATCATACCCGATACTTCTACGGTTGTCCCTGCATGCTCCTTGGCCATTCACTCCTTTGAATATATCCTTCACTTTCACGAACATAGGTCTGTACACATAGGAGAATAAAAAATCACCTCTCACGAGATCAAACATAACATGTATAAAACATAGATCTAATAATATATCAAAAATACATGAAAATATTAACTCTATATGAAGATTATGATCACCATATACAATCAATTAGAGGGTGAAATAATGTGCATCTTCTATTAATGAGGAAAAAATCTTATAGCTTACATACAAATAGCTTGATGAAGCATAGAGACTGAAACTGTGCTTGGGGTTGGTTTCATTTTTACAGGGGCTTGAAACTAGAAAACAAACTATGCTCTGAGCAAAATCTCATTCTTTGTTTCAAGCTCATTAAAAAATGAAGAAAACACTTAGATCTTAGTCTTTTTTCTTTCTTGTTCTCACAAATACATGAGAATAAGTCACCGAGTATACTTTTATCACTTTTTCGAGCTCGTAAAAACTATATGAAAAAATGAACTCTTTGGAGTCTTCTTGAAGTTCTTTTCAAACTCTCTACACATGATAATACCATTCTGTTTACCTTCTTTGGAATCATAAAATTATACATTGAAGGATCCATATGGGATCGAACCCCTCCTTCTTCAGGTTCATTAAACATATGATGAGGGGATCATCAAATATGAGCTATATCGATCATCTTTTATCCTCCTTAATCTTGTAAAAAAATAAGGAGGTACTCGTCGTTCATGGCGGGGGAAAATTTGAGGGGTTTTCTGTCTATTCATCTTCACAAATGGAAGTTGTCTGTCACATCGCCCTTGAAAAATGCACCTGTTTTATGTCTATGTACCACAATTGGGTTATCCATTATCTCTGAATCACTATCATCTCCCTAATTTCTTAGACTCTGCCGACTGTTCATTCTTCTAGTCTCCCATGGAAAGTTTTTTTGTCATTATTGAGTCAATGTTTCCAAGTCAAGATATTTGTCGTGTCATTTTATTCAAGGGAAGTTAGTCTGTATCGACCACTTTCATTATTTCAACCTATTTATCTCAGCCATCCATATGTTAGTTGTGCTCTACTATTACACCCTTCACACTGTATACCTTTATATGTTTCATGTCAATTGACGGGGGATACCTCAAGGCCCTCCTTCGACAAATTTCATCCTGTCAACTCTAGATCATTATCCAATATTGAAACCTAGAAACCAATTATTACCTTTGGATTTGTAGACATCATTGGCAGGTTTCCTTGCATTTTGGAAATGGGGTTACATCATAGGGTCCTGTTGAATGAATCTACAAGTGTTTGAATTCAGCTCATCTATTCAGACTGGCTAGATTGTACTAGATATCTTGGGGTCCATCATCATCATCACAGGATTATCTCACGTCTCTTAACAATATCCATTAATGGCTAGTAATCAAATTATTTCTACCATGATCAACATCATCTCATTTATTTCCATGTTGTAGATTCGTACCATTGTGATTTGGGAGGAAGACCTTGGGTTGGGACCACCACATTCCTTTACAGAATCCCCTCCCAAGTTGTGATGGATTTATTCATCAGTTCTTCAGAGATTATTAGGGCATCAAGTCATCTCATTGATTTGTAGACTGTCACATAGATCCACATTTTTACTTGGTCATGGCTATGTCTTCACTTGTGACATGGATCCATAGTGTATTCTGTCGTGGGCATGATCTAGTCATTTTCAACATGCATGGATCCACAATGTACTATTTTGGCAGCTATTCTTAGTTTCTATTATTGAGCATGGGTATGTATTCCTCATGGATGTTATTATCATGCAGGAATGATTCTAGATTCTTCCCATTTTCCTTTGCCTCAAGCTCCATAAATTTTTATTCATAAAGTATTTCGACTATCAAACACCTCTTCTGACCTCACACTTTAAGGGGAATCTATTATACAATTATTTGCCACATGATTACCTGATCATTATCATCTGGAGGTTAGAAGTCTAATACACTGAGTTATGCCATTTTCCCCTTGAGTATACACCACCTTTTTTTTCTGGTCGTAGGTTTTCCCTTTACAACTTGTGACCAAAAATGATGTTCGATCCTTGTTCTTTTGGAAAGGGTGACCGGTCACACCTTGAAAGAATGGAGGGTGCGATCAAATCTATTACTCTTAATTTAGGAATGGTTACAACAAGATGAGATCAATCTCGTATTTCTCGTAATTCGACCTCGAGAAGATTGTTATTTTGAGTGTCTAAGAGTTATCCACCATCTCATCTCTTTCATCCTATATATTGAGGGTCTATCATGGGAAAAGGAGAGGAAAAGATAGAGTAAACCTATAATGTCAGATTGATTACAAAGCTTGGGAAATAAAATTGGGAAAATCTTCATCAAGCTATTTGTATGTAAGTTGTACTACTTTTTCCTTATTAATAGAAGATGCACATGATTTTTCCCTCTAATTGATTATATATGGTGTTGGATGTATGGGCTGATCCAGGTTCTACCTTAGTTCTCCAACAAAACCCTTTTCACCATCGACTCTCCTGGTAAACCAGAAGGCTACATTATGAACAAAGTGCACAACGCAGTCTCACCCGAGATGGTTTATGGGTGACTGCAGGACGTAGATGTATGCAATCATGGAAGGGATTGAGGATGGTATTTTACTTATGCTTCTATTTTAACATGTATTCTACTATACCATTCATCGTATATCCTACTTTATCCACTCATTGACATACATTCTGCATAATTATACTAGTGCGCGCTATAAATAAATCCAACCATTCATTCATATGGAAGAAACAACAAAACGCATTCAGACACATTGCAACACATGATTTTACTGTGGTTCACCCCCCCTGAGATACATCCACAAAGATCTTATGCTTTACTCATTCTTCATAAAAAAAACACTACCCGCATTACATCATCATTTAGTACTGGTGCATGAGGTTGACCGGCATCGCACCAAGCTCCACAGCTTGTGACCTGACCCTCAGTTACAACTCAACACTAACTCAATACAAGCTCCACATCTCTCAACACTATAAATACTTAGACTCAGGTTAAAAAAATGCTCCAAAAGTAGGTTTTACACTATGGTTATTCATACATTGACACCTCTAGCTTCCTCTTACATCCTTCAATTATACTACAAAATATCGGTTAAATCCCTTACATTGAAAAAAACCCTAATTTCTAAGTGGAATCGACTTGTCCACTTTCTAACTCCTTACGCACAATGTGTCCTTGATCCAACCATTCCTTGCGTTGATCTTCCTTCTTTCCTGGAATGCGCTACTTCCTTTTCCCTTTGTCACACTGGTATTCCTTCTTTTCTGGTGCACGCTGCTTCCTTTGGTCCATTCTTCCTTATTTACTATGCTTCACTCCAAAAATGGCTTGCTCCAACATGCCCCCAACACTAACTTATGGCTCATCCTGAGCCAGTCAGGTCATGTGTGCCTTCTGCATTGATTTTTCTAAGTCCCAGAAATTCTCTTCCAAGTCATACCCCTTTGTCTTCAATTGTGCATTCTTTTTTGTGAGGGTCTCCATGACCTGCGCTGTGACGTGCTCCTTCAACACTTGTAGGCTTTCTGAGTTTGTCTATTCTATATTTCCTTTTTCTATCTCCAACTTTGCTATCAGATTTATACTTTCTCTTGCAAGGGCTCCAACTGATCCTGTCATGCTTGCTTCTCCTCTTGTGCACCCTTTACCTCTGCTTGCAGGTTTGTCATCTCCTACGTGCTCTTAAACTTGTCTTATATTCTCATTGTATTTTGTTGGTTCTTCAAAGATGGATTGTTGCGTTCAACTTTTCTTCTTTCTGATCCAACTGTTGGATCCCATCATATTCTATTAGGCTTGTCCAAAGTTGCGAAGTCCTCTCGTAAAGTTTTGTGATTTCCTTGAACTCCAACGCAATATGATTCATTTGTTCTGTGTCCTACTACTCCCTTTCGGATCTGAACTTTGGCGGGGTAGTTGGTGTCATTTTCTCCACCAATTATCTTATCTCTTTCTTATACCCATCCATTATTTGCACTATCTTCTGTAGTTTTTCTTCTGCGCTAATTTCTCCTGCTAGTGCACTCTACGAAATTGTTTGAAAGATTTCCTCAAGTATTTTCTCTAGTTTATCCGCACATTGTTTTTCTTCCTCTTGTTCCGATCTCACTTCTATAAGAACTGTCTCCAACACTTCCTTAGCTTCCTTGTTTTTCTACAAGTTTTGTGAATCTGTCCTGGCTCTGGATTGGACTTCGTGCACCATGCTTATCTGTAGCTTATATAAGGCCTTGGTTGGTATCCTCGCTAATACTAGCTCCACCTGTTGTATGTCATTAACTTGTTTCTACTCCATTTCCTAATCAATTTGTAGTATATCCTTGGTGAGTCTAAATATTTGGCTTGTCAATGTTGTTAGTTGCACTGTCTCTTCCTCATTCTTCATGGAATGTTCTTGCATTGTTTGCTACTACGTTGTGCCTTGGTCAATCGTATATGTTATAATAAATTCTTGACCTGTCAGTTCTTGCATTATCCTTTCCCTTTGTTTTTCTTCCTCCTCATATTCTTCGGTGGCATGGTCTTGTACTCTCTCCGTGACTAATTATTCATCATCCTCTATTATGGTGTATTCTGGGACTGCCTTGTGTGCCTTCATTTTCTTCTGCACTCCACCTGATTGAACAATCGTTCTCTTTGGTGGCCTTGTTGTGTTGGCTATGTTGTGCCTAGGGTATCTAGTATACTTCCTCCTGCTTGTCCCTCCTGCACATGGATGCTATCCTTTCTTTGTGTCGCGCCATTAGCAGTATCTGCATGGTCCTTCTACTATGTGACTAGCTTGGGGATAGTCTTATTATTTGTTGTTTCACTCCCCCCTATTGGCTTCGTGTGTGGTGCTTCTTCTCTTGTATTTGTTGTTGGGGTACCCTTTCTTTGTGATGAGATTTCTTCTTCTGGTTGTTTTTCCTTTGTTGGCTGCTTGGATTTTGTTGGCTACTTGTCCTTTGGTTGTTATGTTGGAACCTTCCATTCTTCTTTCCAGTATTTCATCACCCATAAGACTTCTTCTGTTGTGACGTAGTATCTCATCTGCATCCACTCTTTCTCTGGATCCCTTTTAGCCTTGATCCACATATTGTGTCGTGATGCTTTAAAATTTTCTATCGTTTTGTACTCCTCCACCACCTCCTATGGGATCCTCCAAGTATTTTCCACCTTTTCTTGGATTTCTTCAAGGTATGTCTTGAATATGATGGAATTTTCATGTCTTTATCTTGCGAAAATTGTGTGCAACAATGATTAATATTACGTTGCGTGACACCTTCTAGCTATTTGACAAAACATGGTGTATTTTGGGTGCTTCCAACCCACTAAGGAAATCAATATTATAAGCCATGAATAATGGAACTCTATCCCCTTCTTGGGTGTCTTTGTAATCATCCAAAAATAAATTCAACAAATATGGGCTCCAACTTAATACAATTCCCTTTGTGCACTACATGACTGCTGCTATTACGCCCACTGACACTTCCTCCTTGTGACTCTTCCTGAGTAATTTACATGCCATAAATTTAGTTTCTAGCTATGTTGTTGGCTCACTGATCCTGTTGATGATGATCCCCTTGGATCCTCTCTCCATCCCATAGGTCTTCTTCATCTCTTCTTTCAAGGATTTCTCCTTGGTCTTTTCATCTAGGTATTGCGTAGGTGGTTCACCATTGGTAGGAAGACCTGTTATTTTTGCTATCAAATCAATGTCTATGGAAGCTTGTGTATCCAATCACAAACTACCTCCATGCATGACTACTAGTAACTTATTGACATAGTTATTTACATCCTTTCCCCTGCCAAAGTGCAGGATCTCCAACAGGTTCATGATACCTATGTTGTATAACCCTTGTATCCACTATTCAGGTTCCATTATGGGAAATTCTGTTGCATTGACCCCTCTACTTTCTAATTATACCTATTGTGCAAACTCTAGGAATTTATTTGTATCCCTAACATCATGGTATGAATAGTGTTGTTTATCTACGCATCCAAGTTTGTGATAATCTTTACGCTTGCTGGTATGCATGGTAACATAATGGTTACCTCTTGTTGTTTGCGTGGGGATCTCTAGACCTGTTGTTTTCCCTTCCATTTTTGTGGCGCACTTGAGGGCCCTACTTACTTATATGTTTTCTCTTCCTCCTCTTTATCTCAACCAAACTCTTGATGTGAAGTGATCTTTGCTGCTGGTGTTTGTTCGTGTTGTGCCTTCTCTATGCCAGCTTGAGTCCTCGGCTTGTCAGACATAATCCTTTCCTCATACGATTCCTCCATGGTCGGAACTGTTTCCTGCATTGGGTTTTGATCTATGACTAATGTTTGGTGGATCAATCTGCATCTAGTTTGTTTGCTCCTCGACTAGTGTAGAGCCCGTCGATTCTGAGGAAGGAATGGCGTCGACATCTATCCCTCCCTCTACCAGTGTAGGGTTTTCATCTTCCATTGCTAGTTTCGATGGTGACCTGTTGGTCCTATGGGTTATCCTCAGCATATGGATGGGTGCTACGACTTTGGGTGGAACCATCGTGATAGAATCTAAATGCGTTTGCGTATGAAATCAAACTGTTAGCCTACTAAATCACTGGTTTGCTTCCTCTCTTATCGCTGCATAGCTTTGTGTTCACTCGAATTCAAAATGCGGCCTGTCGAACCCTATCTTTTCTTCTGAAGTGCTGTCATAAATTCTCCAAATCTTTCGAAGCATGCTTCCATGACTGTCATAAATGTTCGTTTCACTCCTTCTTTTTCCAGTGACCGATTTTTCTTTTTTCTGTCTGTTTCATTTTTCTGGTGCAATGTATTTTTCTACTGTGGTATATCTTTGGCGCACTGGTATTTAATTTTGTTTTATCTATCCTACATGAAATGATTTTCTTCTTGTCACCCTGACTTTCTATTTGTTGTGCATTTTCATTCTTAATTCTCTATCTATCACCTATTCCTCTAACTACTTCTTTTTGGTCTTTTCTGCATTTTTCTATTTTTCTTCTTTTTATTTTCTTTTTCTTCTTTTAATTCCTACTATTTACAATATGTAGAAGTTTACTTTGTTGTGCTATACCTACCAAGGGTTAGTGGGTTGACTGTCCCTGTAAAGTTTTAGTTGACTAGCATTCACTAGTCCTTGAACTTCCCTGCATGTTAAATCCTGTAGTTGTACAACACCTCTATTTGTGACATACTTTATCTGATATGGCCCTAACCAATGCATTCTAATATTCCCTGGGTGCTGCAAATATTTACTGTAATAAAGGAGAACTAGATATCCAACTTTGAAGTTCTTCTTCTTAATGTGTCTTTCATGCCATGATTTATCCTTTTCTTTCTGTACCTCTTAATCGAAACCTGCTATGATTATATATTCTTCTAATTCCATCAGTTGAGCCAGTCTTTCCTGCATTGTGCCCCTTTCTATCATATCTATAATTGCTGAAATGCACAAGATTGGTATAAAATAATCTAAGGGATCTATTTATTCCTATCCATATACAAACCTAAAGGGTGTCTTCCCTGTTAGATTCTTACATGTAGTCCAATAATCCCATAGTACTGCTAGTACCTTCAAATCCTAGTCATCTCTATTCACATTACAAATCTTTGTCAAGGAATTCTCCAAAATCTTGTTAAAGGTCTTCACTGTTCCATTTTCTTGAGGATGATAAGGAGCACTCTTCTGATGATGTATTTCAAGTTATTCCATCATTTCTTCAACTTTACCGTTGATAAAGTGAGTCCCCTAATCACTCATAAATATTCTTGGAAATCCAAACCTTGTCACTACATGTTCAAATAAAAAGCACGTTGTAGTCTCTGCACTGCAATCTTTCACTGGTGTTGCCTCAACCCATCAAGTTAAGTATTATGTTGTTGCAATAATATATTTAGCTCCTGATATTCTTGCTGGTGGATTATTTGGACCTACAAAGTCTATTTCCCACTTATCAAATACTTTCAAAGTAACCTAAGGTCTCAATGGCATCTCATCCCTCCTGGATGGCTTCCCATTTTTTGAAAAACATCACACTTCTAACAGTATTCATTGGAATCCTTATGAACTGTTGGCCACCATAATCCTGCGTGTAATACCTTCTGCGTGATATATTTTCCTACATAGTTTCCTCCAAAAATCCCTTCATGCGCCTCTGCTAAAATGATAGGCCTTTCATTCTCCATCACACATCTTCTCCAGATGTTATATTCTCCAAGTTTGTATAAATGACCTGCAATTAATTGATAGTCTGCAACTCTGACCACCAAATTTTTCTTATGCACAGTAGTAAATTCTCTTGGTGCAAATCCTATACTCAAAAACTCAATAATGTCAACAAAATATTCATCAGCTATATGTACTGAAATCAATTGTCCATCTGGAAAGTTGTCTTCCAAGTTACTGGGTTTTTATCCATTAGTTATCCTGGATAAGTGATATAGTCCAGCATTTAATCTTCCACGATTCACCACAACTTCGAATTCAAATTCTTGGAAAAAAAGAAGCCATCTGCATACCCAACACTGCCTTATTGACTAAATATCTTAGAGAAAGATGATCTGTGAACATCTTGAAATGTTACCCTAACAAGTAATGTCTATATTTTTGCAAAGCATATACCATATATAATCCTTCCCTTTCTATAGTGTTATAGTTTTGTTCTGAATCTTTGTTGGGAGTAGGCCTATTTTGAGGAAATACCCAATATTACAAGGAAAGGCCTAATTTTGGATAAGAACAACTGGCAGGAAAAGACGCACGTGCAAGGAAAAACAACATGCAAGGCACACATGCAGGAAAACCTAACCATGATAGGGTTAGGGTTTTGATAGATATTGTAATGGATATGAGCTTGTAACATAGTATAAATAAGAACCTAGGAGGTATAGGTAGGGGTGTTGGGGATGTGCTATTCAGTTGGTCGTAGTTCAGTTATTGTTCTGATATTTTTGTAAAGTTGGTGAGCTGTAGAAGAGTCAAGTAGGCAAGATCTTGAGGGTTGGATCATAGGTTGAGGACCCTGGTGTGATCTAGTCTACCTCACAAAGGTTATTGAACCTTTTCATGATTGTATAATGGGAGATGTAGTGAGCGTAGTGCCAGATTTTGCAGAGAACTAAATAAAAGAGCAGAGAAGCCAAATATTTGTGGATGTAGCCCAGGAGGGGGTGAACCATGGTAAAACCTGTGTTATATGTGATGATTAGTGCATGTTTACTTTATGTCAATGATTGATCATATTTACCTTCTGTCAATGAGTGATCTATGAATGAATGGTTAAGGTAAAATATGTTATAATGCATGCATGAACTAAAAGATGAATGAACACTAGGAATATTTGAATGAATAACATGATGAATGCATGAAGAAGATCAAATACAATCCCAGATCCCCACTCATTCCTAGACTGCAAGCACTTGAGCATTGTAGTCACCCATAGAACTATCTCGGGTGAGACTATGCAGTGCACTCCATGTGTTGTGTTTCCTTCTGGTTTACCAAGAGGGATGGTAGTTTTAGAGGGTTTTGTTGGAAACTTGTTCAGAGTTGAACCCGAGACAGCCCAAGAAGTAGAAGAGAAAGATGTACCCAACAAATGGTTCCATTTCCGGTTGGAACTGCATGGGATTGAGTGGACGTGATCTGTAGAAGAAGCATACGAAGAATCAAGGTATAAAAAGGAACGTTTAGGCCATGGAATCCAATGAAAGTGGAGATTGAAAGATGGTTGCAAAAAAAGGAACTTGATTTTGCACAAAAGGATAACATAAACCCTAATTTAACACCGCACAAATACCTTGACAAATACGTGTTTAGCAACCTACATGAGGTATTTTTCTGTGATTTCCCACATTTTTTGCAGGAGTGGCTATTGAGGTTAAAATACAACCACCGAACAAATTAAATCAGACAACTGGAGTTGAATCCTGTGGATATCGTGCAGTTACAACAAGTTAACAACAAATTTATGCACACAGTAGATTTCTAGTTAGACAATATTGTTGCAGGGTTTATCACCAAGTTTGTAGTAGATACCACAGAATCATACAGTGCATGAAAGAAATACTTTCTAAAAGGACCTAGAGGTAGGTATATCAAATCGTTGTATACTTCAATCAATATTTTATTGTATAACATTGGTGTGATGACAATGGAATCAAAAAGCTAAACTTCCATGCATGCATGGGGGAAGGGGGGAAGCAATGAAAAGAGGTGGAGAAATGGAGGAAGAAATGGATAAGGTAAAGAAGAAGGAGGCCATGGACCCAATCATGATGGAGGAATATCAGATAAAGAAGATAATGGAAACAACTGGAAAGATGTGCAGTGGAGTACCCTACCAATATAAGATGAACACTAAGAAGAGAGCCATAGCTGGTAGAGAGGGCTTGGAAAGTGATGAAGAAGAGGTAGAGGATCTCTAGGATATGTAGCAGATTAAGGAAATCTTGTGCACAACATATGAAAGGAAAACAAGAGGTCCAAGGGTAGGAATAGAAGGTAGAAATCCAATCTAGGTTAGTCTCAATGTGGAGCCTATAACCCCATGTGTGACTAGTACACCAGAAAGAACACCGCCATTTAGACAACTGAATTTTAGTGGAAGAAACACATCAATAAACACATCTAAACAAGGAGTAACAATTGGAGGATCCAATTCAGGAAGTAATAGTCAAATATCTACATTGCACAAAGGCAGTAGTTCAACACAGTTCAAAATGGTAGGACATGATCCCATGATCAGGTTACTAGAATTTCAGGGAGAGGCATTAGAGGACCTTGAAAAACACTTATTCATCTGTGAGAAGATATGGGAATAGAATAAGATCACATATGAGGATACAAAACTTGCACAATTATCCATCATGCTAAGAGACCACACACTGGATGGGTATATGAGCCTAGATGTAAATAGTCCACCCGGAGTAACAAGGACGATTGCAGATGTGAAAAAACTACTGATAAATGAATTTCGGAAGCCTAGCTCAGAAGATCAGTACATGAATGAGATGATTGAAATAGGGAAAAAACTAGGTGAGTCTGTTTGGGAGATTGATCATAGGTTTAAATGATTGAAAGGCAAGTTGAAGTATGTAATGACTGATATGCAACATAGGCACTTATTCATGAACTCACTGTTACCACATTTTAAATACCCATTAAGACAAAAAATGTTCCAAACTCATGTAGAGGCTCTGTAGGCAGCCTTACAACTGGAAGAGAACCAATATCAGAAGATAGATCTAGAAATAGAGGAGTTGAAGGAGGATATGAAGAACCTAACATTTCATCTTAACCAGAATAGTGGGAAAGAGAAGAGAGAAGTCATTTGGTGTACCACATGCAGGATAAAAGGACACCATAAGAATGAATGTACAACTTTCACATAGTACATGGAAACATGAGTACCAAAACCTTTTCCAACAGGAGGACTGTTATAGCAAGATTTGCCTCACCATTTCTATCTTGCACAGAGGGCCTTTTTCCATTTCCCTATGCAGGCTTATCATCCCTTTTTGGTGAATTTAGAGATAAAAATATACATTTTTCCACATGTACGCGCCCTAACAGCTATGCAACAAGCGTATACGCAGGCTACTCCACTACAACCCACGTACATCGAGATTTGTGCTAGAAAATACAAAAATGGAGTCAGGTTTCCATGTCACGACCAGAGATCTCTGATCCTTGGCCTTCTATATACTAGAAACGTTCTGAATCAACCCTTCAGTTGCAGTTTGAAGGCTATAAGAGCACAATTTCGAGCTATGGAAAAGAGGAGAAAACATTCAACTTTGAGAGCAAAGTTACTCTGGAGAACTTACTTCATATTGAGTCTGCTTTATCCCTCAAGTTTGAACACAGTGTTCATCCCCCAATATCTTTCCCTATTGTTGAGAGAACCTCATTGTCTCTTTCTTTTGATCTTTCCTTTGGTGGAGGATTGAAGTGGTGGAGACCCAGTTGGAAGGAACTTGGTTCCTTGGTTTTGAACCGTCCCGACACAGAAGTTTGTAATGTTGACACTTTTTTTGATCAATTATTAATAGAAATACTCCTTTCCCATCCTATTGGTATCGTGCAAATATATGATTATTATCCATGGGCATGTTTGTAATGTTTATTAATGGATTATGTTATCAAATGTGTTAACCCCTTTTTACATTATCACTATATACTTGCGTTGCTTCTTCATTGAGAACTTATTGTAGGTACAAAGCTTTGGGTCGAAGTGCTCAATGGTGGAACATCATCAAACGTTGGATCGAGGTAGGCCTCTTTCTTGTCTTGCACATTAGTTTATATAGAATACGATGGAATTGAGTTGATTTCTGCAGTCATACCTATCTGTTGTGGTTTACCCTTGGCCATAGAGAGTTTTTCCCTCATAACAAGGACCATGGTGCAAGATTTGTAAAACGAAAGGGAAATATATATATCATTTTCTGATGATGCAAAAGTACCAGACAGTCCCCAAAAGTTCATACTAAAATTTTTGCAAGTCAGTGCGTCATGATGATAAAGATTGTAGGACAATGGAGTTGATGAGAGAAAGAACTCCAGACACTTATAGGGTGAAAGAAAAAATGATGATAGGACAAGATGCACCTCATTTTAACCAAGTACCACCTCCATATAATAATGCACATTAGCAATATAACATTGTGCAACCACAACATAACAACGTGCAACCACAATATAACCCCACACAATATAATCAAGTACCATAGTACAATTCACCACGAGGAGATCGAGCTGAATACATAGGTGGAGGATGATGTAGAGGAGGATTTGGATGTGGCAAAGGCCTAGTAGTGTGCCACAACTGCCAACAACCAGGAAATTACACAATGGAATTCCCACTTCCACCTGCAATATGTATGTGTTGTCGTGCAACAGACTGTGATACAGAGGAATGTCCAACAGTTTTGGGAAAGATGCAAGAAAAGAGGAACTAGAACAACCAGAATGTTCAGTGGATTTTTGCAGAAGCCAGGGATGATGGAAGAAATATCAACATAGTCATGTGAGGAGGATCTAAGACAGGAACTAACATAGTAATACAAGATCTAGTGCAACACCAATGGGTGAAGAAGAATATTGAACCACACAAATAGTTTGATGCACAAAAATAAAAGGAAACATTCAAGGAGGCAAGACAAGAGTTTCTCAAGAAAAATGTTGCATCTACATTAGTTGTGCAACAAAGTCAGAACTCTCTTATGTGCATGATGCTTTCCTCAATGGAACATACCAGTGAAGCACAACCACTAGAGAAAGTAAGTAACATACAAAAAATTCTGCAATCCTATGTTAAACTATTGAATGACCCATCATCTATCAAGATATTGAAAAATCTGATGGAAAGATGTAACACAGAGGAAGAAGTGAATCATCTCCATTCAAGAAGAAGGAAAAACAGAGAATTCAGACTGAATGCCAACATTGGATATTTCAACATGGGTGATATTATACTGGACTTAGGCTCTGAAGTAAATGTTTTACCTAAGAAAACATGGCATTGTATGGGAGAACCCACACTAGTCTATTCACTTTTCCAGTTGAAATTAGCTAATCAACATAGATTTTTACCAATTGGAAGACTTAAAAGTGTGACAATAGACTTGGATGGAGTGTGCACTAAGGCATACTTTGAAGTAATAGAGATAGTAGATGGCGCAACACCATATCCATCATTTCTTGGAATGGATAGGGAATTTGATAACCAGAACATAATCAACCTAAAGAAAAGGAAAATGAAATTTGAATTAGGTAAATATAGAGTCATTGCACCATTAGACCCTTCAGAAGGAGAAATGTTTGTAGAACCCACTTGCTTAGATCTGGAGGAAATAAACCAGCTGTACAGAACCACCACACGAGAAGAATATTATGTTAACCCAATTGTAGATGGGGTACTCAGCGGGAAAAGCATCACATCATGTGATTCTAACTCAGATACATGTTTGGAGAATTGGCAGTAGAGATTACATAAAGTTTCCACAAGAAGATGTGTAAGAATATAATGCGTTGTAAGATGGGTTGGTACAAAGATAAGAGAACCTCCCAGTTTCCATGGGGTAAATGACTTAGAGGAATTTATGATAAAATATGAAGAGAAGTATTAGAGAATCAAAGGTTCATATCCCTAGATATTGCACTCAAGGCCACACCTACAAGATGGTGGGGTGTGCATAAAGAAATAATTCAGGATTGGTACCAATGTAAACGATTGTTGTGTATTAGATTCGATGCAGAGAAGGGGAGAAATAGAATGCAAAGGTATGATGGGCAAGGAACACCAGAAGAACATTTGGAGAAGTGCATAACATAATGGAGGATGACACCACCAGAAAAATGGCCTCGTCACTTCATCCACACACTATAAGGAATCCCAGAGAACTAGTATGTTGACCAGGAGATGTGCAGAGGCACTACAGAATGGAAAACCATACAACAAAACTTTGCAGTAAATTTCTCATTTGAATATGAGAACCCAAACATTGTTTCAGCACTAAAGCATAAAAGAAGTGTTATATTTATTAATGAACTAGAGGTTGAAATCATGACATAATATCAACGAAAAAATAGAAAGAAAGTCAAAGAACTACTTTCACGCTATCATGTTGAAGAGGAAGCACTATATGAAGATGACCCACACAACATTCAAATTATAGAAATTGAAGGAGAAAGAGAGGTAGAAGGTCCATCTCTGGATTCATAAGTATTTTCTTCACCAATCAAAGTGAATAAAGTCAACATTGGGACAACTGAAAATCCTAAAATGGCAAGTATTGGAGACTATTGGGATGAACAAACAGTATAAAGAATAACAAAGTTACTGCGCGAATACAATGACCTGTTCCCAATGACCTTTACAGAGATGAAAGACATAGTAGGAGAGTTAGGAGAGATGAAAATACCTCTCAAACCTAAGGAAAGAATTGTCATATAGAGACCTTATAGAGTAAATCCATTGTATAAGAAGAAAGTGAAGGCATAAATTGACAGAATGTTGGAAGCTGGTATCATAGAACCAATAGAGGAATCTGGATGGATAAGTCCTATGGTAGTCCAAGAAAAGAAACAATGGGGGATAAGGATTTGTGTAGATTTGAGGAAACTTAATGATGCTTTCTTACATAACCATTTCCCTACCCCTTTACAGATGAGGTCTTAGAGAATGTGGGAGGCCAAGAAACATATTCATTTACAGATGGATTCTTAGGTTACCATCAGATAAAAATAGCTCCAAAAGACTGGTATAAGACTACTTTTTCTACAGAATGACATCCTACCAATACACAGTCATTCCATTTGGGTTGAAGAATGCATCGGCCATATTTTCAAGAGTAGTCATAAATTCTTTTAAGGAATCCATACATCAATTTTTAGAGGTATATCTGGATGATTCGATTGTATATAGTATGTTAAAGGACCATGTAGAACTATTAAGGATAATGTTGGAAAGATGTAGGAAATGTTAGATATCATTAAATATTAAGAAATGCATTTTTGGGACACCTTTTGGAATATTGTTGGGACATATAGTCTGTAAACAAGGTTTACTAGTGGATCTGACTAAGGTTGCAGTCATTTTCAATTTACCACCACCAAAGTCAGTGTGTCAGTTAAGAGAAACATTGGGACATACAGGCTATTAAGGAATTTTATAAAGTGGTATGTGTAGATTCATGCACCAATGGAAAAACTGTTAAAGAAGGATATCAAATTTCAGTGGAATGAGGAATGCCAACAAGGATTGGACACCTTAAAAGAAAATATGGTCACAATGCCTATCCTAGTATTCCTATATTGGGAAAGAAATTTCATTTTCATGTAGATGCATTAGCTATAGCACTTGGAGAAATTCTGGCATAGCCAGGAGCAGGGGAATTGGACCACCCTATAACATTTACAAGAAGAAAATTGTCAAAATTAGAGAAAAATTACAACATCATAGAAAGAGAAGGACTAGCCATGGTATATGCACTTCAGAAGTTCAAGCACTATTTACTGGGTAAAAACTTTAAGATGTTCACATATCATTCTGCCCTCAAATACCTAGTTAAAAAACCAATGTTGGGGGGGAGGATTTGTAGTGGCTATTTTTATTTCAAGAATTTGATTTCAAAGTGATAGTCAAACCATGGAAGTTGAATGGAGGACCTCATCACCTGTCAAGGCTAAAGAATGGAGAATAACCTACCAATTTGGAAGATAACTTCCCTGATGCGCAGTTGCTTTCAATACATATAACTTGTGATTTTTTCATTGATATTATTGAATACTTAAGTACAAGAGTTGCACCACAAGAGTTTAGCACCACATAGAAGAAGAATATGGTAGTTAGAGTTGCTGACTATCAACTTATTACATAACACTTATATAATATGGGCACAAACAACATTTTGAGAAGGTGTGTATTAGAGCATGAAAGACCTAGAATTTGGGTATAAGCTCATGAAGGTATAACTGGAGGACACTATGCAGGAAAAGATACCACACAGGATTATGGTGGCCAAAAATCCATAGAGATGCTAAGGAATATTGTCAAAAATGTGATGTCTGTCAGAGGGTTGGCAAACTTAATAGAAGATATGAGATGCCCCTAAGACCACAAGTGACTTTGTAGGTATTTGAAAAATGGGAAATAGATTTTGTGGGACCAATCAACCCACTAACAAAAAGATTAGGATCTAGATATATCATTACTACGACAAAATACTTAACAAGATGGGAAGAAGTACCACCAGTCAAAGAATGCATCACAGAGAAAACAACACACTTCTTATTTGAGCAAGTGATCACCAGATTTGGATGTCCAAGGATTTTGATGAGTGACCAAGGAACTCACTTTATCAACAACACCATCAGGGATATGATTGAGGATTTTTAAGTATATCACTAGAAAAGTACACCATACCACCCTCTGGAAAATGGAACAATAGAAGCTTTCAATAAGATCTTGGAGAATGCTCTGACAAAGATTTGCAATGTCAACATAGATGATTGGGACTTGAAAATACTAGCAGTACTATGGGAATATAGGACCACATGTAAGAATCTGACATGACATACACCATTTAGGTTGGTGTATGGGTAGGAAGTAGTAGTACCATTAGAATTTCTAGTACACAGTTTGTGCATAGCAACAATTACCAACATGATAGAAAGAGGCACATTAAAGGAGAGGTTGGATCAACTAATGGAGATGGAAGAGGATAGGATTATGGCAGGATTTCACCAGGAAGTACAGAAGCAAGAGACAAAGCCTGACATGACAAACATATTAAGAAGAATAGATTTAAAGAAGGAGACCTAGTCCTACTCTATGCAATAATTTTTTTCAACATCCTGGTAAATTTAGAATGGATTGGCTAGGGCCATATGAAGTAAATATTTTCATAGATGGGGGATATTTGTAGCTAAAAGACTTGGGGGGGAACATAATTGAAAGGAATGATCAACGAGAGTTGACTGAAACTGTACAGGGACAATCGACCTCCTAACACTTGGAAATTACAATGCATTAAGAAAAACATGTACATAGTGTACTATAGTAGAGATTAGGATAAGAATATGAGAAAAATAAATAAAGAGGAGAAAAAGAGGGAAAAAGAAATACAAAAATACTAGGAAACATCGCGCGCAGAAATCATGGAATCAACGTGAAAAAAAGAAAAAGTGACCGCGCACAGCAGATGGTTGACAAAAAAAAAAACACTGCGCACTAAGGAAAAGTCGCGATGCACTAAGGAAAAGTACAACGCATCGGAAAAGGGGCCAATGGTTGAAAAAATGAGAAATGATGGTTAGGGAGAAAAGGCACGAATTGGGGAATTTATGGAATTGAATGAAGCATACTCGACAAGACTCAATGCACTAATCACAACCAAAGAAACTTCTACAAGACGATTTGGGGAAATAATGACACCCTCTATATAAAAGAGGAACACATGCCAAACAAGACTTATTATGAAATTGCAACTTCACAAACCCGGGAAGCTAAAGACAAAAGTCGAACAAGAGAGTATAGAGATTCGAACTAGCCGAAGTCTAATACACAAAGAAAGAAGTGTCCATGATGACACCTCCCAAGGTTGATGCACCAAGCCAAACAACATGAAAAACCAGAAACAACCTTAGGTCTCTACAATAAACTACAGAGGCAGATCAAGAAATGGCACAGAGGGAGGGAATGGTTGATGTTGACACAATTCCCTCGCCACAGGTCAAGCCAATCAGTGACACACTGGTCAAGGGAGAAGAACAAGTCCCGATGATGATCGACATGGAAATTGATTCACACAACAGTATGTAGGGCCGCGAAACCGTTGAAGCAGGAAACCTATAGCAACATGCGAGGGCCTAAGTAGCCCAAAAAACAAATGGGGGTGCCAGTGAACGAAAATAGGGGATTGGGATGAGACCACAACCAGTGGTAGGTTCCATACAATAGGAGGAAGGGCAAGTGGAATATATTATAGGGTAGACATAGTCAGGTGCGTAAGATAGAGACGCAGAGGATGGGACCTCTAGAGTTCTAGTACGAATAAAGGGCACACAACCCATGACATGGTTACTGTGTAAGCATCCTGACATAGAAATTGTACTGCCATGCATTCTAGAGGGGGTGTAGGCCATGCCAACCCTACTAGGGTGCATGGAAAGGCTAAGGTACTTGGACCATGATGTGGCTGATACCAGCAAATTCCCAGAATTTGTGAAACAAGTCTACATGGATAGCATCGACACAAGTCCATTTGGAGACCCCATGATGATGCCAAAACAATGGGCAGAAGACCTAGAAAACACAGGGATCATGAACCTTGTAGAGATTCCCTACTTTGGAAGGGGGAAATAAGTAAACAACTGCATCAAGAAGTTATCCAAAGTCCTCCATGGATGCTTCTTATGGATGGAAGAACTTGTCTCCATCGATGTAGAACTCATTGCGTTCATCATAGGGCTTCCATCACTGGGCGAGATTCCCATGCAGTACCTAGATGACAAAACAAAAGAGAAGGCTCTAGCCGATGAAATGAAGAAAACATACGGAACAGAGAGAGGCTCATGAAGGATCATCATCAAATGGATCAACAACGCAACCACCAGGATGGCCACAAAACTCATGGCGTGCAAAATGCTACGCAAGTGTTGGAAAGAGGAGATCCTTGTAGGGGTTGTCACAGCTACACCTTAGTGCACTAGTGGCACCATGGTCAGCTAGGCCCCATATCTACTGAACCTGTTCATAGACAACTGCAAGGACACACAAGACTTTGGAACAGAGTTCCATTATTCATGGTTGATAATTCTAATAGCTCTAATTGGGTGGAGGGAGCCTCCCTACTCCTACTTTTGAGATAAAGTAGGTCGTTCTCTTGCGACTCTGTATACATCAATAGGAAGCATGTCAGATCCCAATATAAGAAGTGGCAATGCATACACCTTTGTGCGGTACTTCAATGACATCCAGGAGAGAATAGGTAATACGTGGAGAATCATTTTGGAGGTGGTCACACAATATCAAGTTGTAGCAAACTTCAGGGCTACATGCCACAACATGTGGATCCAAGCACACAAGGATCTAGCAAAGGAATGGTTATAGCTGCGATACTACATCAGTGTAGAGGAGGTGGAAATGACAATGCAAGACTGGAAAGATGACTGGAAGATCCCAGGCATTACTAAGGAAATGCCAAAGGGAAAGGAGGTAGAAGCAGGGTCATCTAGGACACCTGTAGGAGACATCGTTGCGCCTAAAAATACGACAAAAGAGTGGAAGCCCAGTCAGAATCCAGTGCAACAAAATAAGGGCATTGCTCCAAAGAAGGATGTGCAGTCTGGGAAGAAGGACACTGCCTCGGTGCAGGAAGAACAAGGAAGGGGGGACACAAATCCAAAAGAAACCCCTTCATAAAACACCCCACAAGAAACAAGGCTACCCAAGCGACCAATTATACACACAGGAGGCCACGCAAGAAGTCCAAGGCTCACAAGAAAATACTGGAGTATACAATCACTGACGATGATGCCAATATTATTGCAGAAAGAGTACAGGATCGTGCAGTCAAGGAATTTGAAGAGGTCGAGCACCAAAGAGGTAGAATACAAAAGGATTTGGCTGACATCAGTAAGGTCCTTGAACAAATTCAAGCGACGCAGAGGCATGAATGAGGAACATAACCAACCCCCTCAGCATCAGAAGCAAAGGAAAGGACTAGGTCGAGTGAACAAGACACCATCCAAACCATACCATAGGTGAGTCCAAGCTTCCAAGTCACAAAAAACATGCTACTGAAGGATGAGGCCATAGCCTAGACACCACTTAGGGATATGGAACATGTATAGTTTGTACTAGCAAAGATACCAAACAAGGCATTGTACAAACTTCAAGTCAGTGTCGTGCAAGAAGTTTAATTGAACGCAAGGACATATGTGACAAAATTGCAGGAAACTAGGAATGGAAAGGATTCCCTGGAACTGGTAGTCGAGTAGGTGAAGATTGAAAAAAAAGAGGAGAAACAATGCGAAGACAACCTCGAGTAGAAGCTAAAGGAAGTTTGTACAAGTATTCCAGACAGTGCATAGACAACCATGAGAAACGTGGAGGAACAAATCCAAATAATTGCACAGACACTCGAGAAATACAAGAATGAGATCAAGGATATCAAATAAAAACTAACTCCAACGACTCCTCTAGAAGTTTTGGCTGAAAGGGAGCAACAAGAAACCATGCAAGTGGAAGTGATGTAGAAAGAAGCTGACAAGGTCACACAACTGTTCGACAAGAACATGTAGCTATGGACAATGCTGGAAGAAGATGATAGGATCCAACAACTAGAAAAATAAGAGGAGGTAATCATAACCAAAATCCAAGAGCTGAAACATAGGAAAAATTCCATGAGCATCACAGAGCGAGTCAAGGGTGTGCAGGACATGAAGACCCTATAGGAAGAACTAAAGATCATGCAAATCAATAAGCAGGAAAGGCTAGCCCAGTTAGAACCTCTCCAAGAGAAAGAAACACAATTCATTGCAAAATTAGAGAAGGAAAAGATGAGAATGGCACAGGACCATGTTGAGAGCACATAATCTCAAAAGGATCACATCACGATGCAAAGGGTGGAAGAGATCATAAAGAAAGTTGTGCAGGGAAGAGCTAAAGAGGAAGAGCTCGAAGGGAAATTCCACAGCTTCGCAGAGGCTATTCAGGAAGCACGCACCAACTAAGTGGCTTGGGATGAACCACATGTTAGTGTTGGGGGCTTGTTGGGTGTGGGCCTATTTTGAGGAAAGACTCAATCTTGGAAGGAAAGGCCTAATTTTGGAGAAGAAAAGATGGTAGGAAAAACAACACGTGCAAGGAAAAGAAACATGCAAGAGAAGGAACATGCAAGGCATGCATGCAGGATATCCTAACCATTATAGGTTTAGGGTTTTGATATAGATTGTAATGGCTATAAGCTTGTAAAATAGTATAAATAAGAACCTAGGAGGTCTAGGTCGGGGTGTTGGGGATGTGATGTTTGATTGGTGGTAGTTCATTTATTGTTTTGATATTTTTGTAAAGCTGGTGAGTTGTATAAGAGTCAAGTAGGATAGATCTTGAGGGTTGGATCATAGTTTGAGGAGCCTAGTGTGATATAGTCCACCTCACAAAGGTTATTGAACCTTTTCATGATTGTATAATGGGAGATGTAGTGTGCGCAACACTAGATTTTGCAGAGAACTAAATAAAAGAGGAGAGAAGCCAAATATTTGTGGACGTAGACCAGGAGGGGGTGAACCATGGTAAAACCTGTGTTATATGTGATGATTAGTGCATGTTTACTTTCTATCAATGATTTATCATATTTACCTTCTGTCAATGAGTGATTTATGAATGAATGGTTAAGCTAAAATATGTTAGAATGCATGCATGACCTAAAAGATGAATGATCACTAGGAATATTTTAATGAATAACATGATGAATGCACGAAGAAGATCAAATACAATCCCAGATCCCCACTCATTCCTATACTGCAAGCACTTGAGCATTGTAATCACCCATATAACTATCTCAGGTGAGACTACGCAATGCAAACTATGTGTTGTGTTGACTTCTAGTTTACTAGGAGGGTCGATAGTTTTAGAGGTTTTTGTTGGAAACCTATTCAGAGTTAAATCTGGGTCAGCCCAAGAAGTAGAAGAGAAAGAAGTACCCAACAATGTAATAATTTTCTGCTTGCAAATGCAATAGGGTGATCTATATCACCTTCTCCTGGTTGGGTTAATACTACTCCTAATTCTATTGTAGATGCATCCACATGCACATGAAATTATTTTACCCAATCTAGAAATACTAAAATCATCACAGTGCCCATATTCTCCTTCAAAATATCCAAACTCTACTGGCATTCCTCATTCCATTGATACTTAGTGTCCTTCTTTAAAAACTTCTCCATTGGTGTATTAATCTGTGCATATCCTCTTATGAAGTTCCTGTAATATCCTGTATGACCAAGGGTACTCTTCAATTAGCACACTGACTTCGGTAGTGGTATGTTAACTATGACATTAGTTTTAGCAGGATCAACCAGTAGACCATGTTTACACATCACATGCCAAAACAAAATACCAAAAGGTGCGTTGAAAATAAATTTCTTAATATTCAATGAGATCTGACACTGTCTACATCTATCCAACATTAGCCTTAATACTTCAACATGGTCCTTCAAAAACCTAAACATTGTCCAATCATCGAAATAGACTTCTAAAAACTTATGAATAAAGTCCTTAAAGGCTCCTACTAATACTCTTGAAAACATTGTTGCCGCATTCTTCAATCCAAATGGAATAACTATATACTGAAATGATCCCCACTTTGTAGCATATGTAGTCTTGTGTCTATCTTCTGGTGCTATCCTAATATGATGATATCTTGAAAACCCATCTGTAAAAGAATAAGCTTCTTGACCCCCTACATTCTCCAACACTTCATCTTTAAATAGGGTAGGAAAAAGATCATGTAAGAAAGAATCATTAAATTTTGTCAAATCTTTACAAATCCTAGTCCCTCCTTAATTCTTTTCCTGCACCACCATAGGACTGATCCATTCTGATTCTTCCATAGGTTCTATGACACCTATTTCCAACATCTTGCCAATTTTTTCCTTCACTTTCTCTTTGTATATTTGATTCAGTCTATAAGGTATTTGTCTTATAGGTCTAGATTCTGGCTTCAAAGGGATATTCATCTCTCCTAATCCCTTGATCTCTAAAAATTTCATTGGGAATAAGTCACTGTACTCGCGTAGTAATTTTGTGATTCTTTCTACTATTTGGTCATCCCAATAATCTCCAATACTGGCCATATTTGGGTTTTCTGCAGTTCCAATGTTTACCTTATTAATCTTTAATGGTGCAACATAATTTTCTGAATATATATTAGGACCTTCTACTTCCATTTCACCTTCAACTTCTGGGATCTGGATATTGCGCAGATTATCCTCTGCTGGATCTTCTTCTTCTGCGATGTGATAACAATGTGGAAATTGTTTAAATGCTTATCTAACTTGCTTCTGATATGTTGGGATTATTTCAAATTATGGTTTTTCAAATATTTTGTCTCCTACCACTTTTAGCTATGTATCTATCTCTAGAATTTCATGCTCAAAGGTAAATGTAACTACACAATTATGTTCTATCTCTCCTCAGTTTGCAGTTTCTATGCATTGTCCCTGTTCTGTGTACCAGTTCTTTGGAATTCCTTCTAATGTGCGAATGAAATGGTGTGACCATTATTTTGGTGGTACTAATCTTCATTGAACCATGCACTTGTCTATATGTTCTTTAGGTTGTCCAAATCTCTCATATTTCTCCTCATATATATGCTCCTTCTCTCCACTGAATCTGATGCACAATAACCTCTTGCACTGAAACCAATTGTTGATATTCTCCTTGTGTGTACCCCACCAATGGGTAGGTGTATATTTCAACGCAATATCTAATACTGGTAATCTCTTGCTTTCTACTACCTCTAATTCAAACTTCATCAAAAATTCCTCTAAGTCATTCAGACCATAAAAAGTAGGAGGTCCTCTTACCTTTGAACCAATCCATCTTAGCGTGCACATCATTCTGGCGCATATTCTAGTAGATATTTCATGTAGTCACTGTTGCCAATTATCCATTCCTGTATCAGAGTTTGAAGCACAAGAACTAATACCCCTCCAACTGAGCATGCCATCTGCAGTTGGGTTGATATAATCCTCTTCGTGCACGGTAGTTCTGTATAGATGATTTACATATTTTGTAAGAATATTGTCTGTCACTAGTTCCACATACCATCCTCCTTCTGAGGGATCCAATGGTGCAATAACTTTGTACTCTCCAAATTCAAATATCATCTTCCTTGTCTTTAAGTTAATAATAGTCTAGTTATCAAAATCCCAATCCAGAACCAACAAATATGGATATGGTGAAGTATTATCTACTATGTCAATGAATTTAAAGTCTTCCATGGTGCACACACCATCTAGATATACTGGAATTCATTTCAATATTCCAATCGCCACCAATCTATGCTAATTTTCTAACTTCAACTGAATAGGTGAATAACCTAATTGAGGTTCTCCCATAACTTCCCAGGTCTTCTTAGATAGAACATTGACTTCAGACCCTAAGTCTAGTATGATATCCCCCATATTGAAATCTCCTATGTTTTCATTCAATCTGAATTCTTTGTTTGTCCTTCTCTTCTTACAAACATGTTTCACTCTTTTGACCCCTTCTTCTCCAAAATTTCACTATTCTAGCAAACTCTGCAGTACTTGTAAATAATTTTTATCATTCAGAAATTTTACACATGACCCAAAAAAGTTTCTTAAGTTACTTACTTGCTCTGAAGGCTTATCTTTGTTGGTATGATCAAATGATGGAGGCATTTCATACAATTGTATCTCATCTTCTGGTTTTGTCGTTGAAGTAGATGCAATATTTTCTTTCAGAATCTCTTGCCTAGCCACTTTGAATATATATTTGTCTTTGTGCGCATCAAACTTCTGTTTAGGCGCAGTATTCTTCTTGACCCATTGGTACTGATCCTGATATTTCTTTGTTGCATCTTCTCCTGTCTTGGCTCCTCCTATAGTAACTATGTTGATCTTCTTACCATCCTATTCTCTATTTTCCACATCAATCCATTGTACGTTCTAATTGGTCCGGTTTCTCTTGTCCTATATCTTTATAAAAAGTGTTGGACAGTCTTTTGTTTCATGGTATGTTGCATGAAAATACATACATGTCACAAGTGGTTGTGATAAGTCTCTTGGACAGTGTCCTGGTTTCTGACAGTTATGACAAAATACTGGTCCTTGACCTCCTCCAAAGCCTCCTTTGTTTCCTTGATTTTCTCCGTGCATTATTGTACTGTGGTGGTGCTACGCACTGCTACGGTGGTGCTCCAAACTGTTGTGCATTGTTGTATTTTGGTTGTGCTTGAAATTAATGTGAAGGATTATACTGTGGTTGTTTCACATTGTTATACTACAGATGTTGTGAAGGTTTTCATGTTATATGTTCATCATGTACCCTATATGTATATGAAATCCTTTCTTTCATCATCTCCAAAGTTCTACATTCCTTGTCTTCATGTCCAACTGACTTGCAAAAATTAAAAAATGTACTCTTTGGTATTTTATGATACTTCTGCATCAAGGGGTAGTGATAGGGATCATTCCCATGTCTTTTGAAAATCTCACACCATGGTCCTCCCGAAGCTAAAGGGTTTGGCATACCCACTCCAATATATTGTGCAAATAATGGACACTCATTCTTATGATGGCCTTATGTCTTGCACATTGTACACCAAACATATTCTCTTTTCTCCATTCCTTTATTAACTGCCTCTTTACCTATGATACAGTTGTAGGCTCTCCTGTCGGATTATTTTTTGCGAGACCCATGTACTAGTCTAATGCATGGTCTCAGAGTGTGATTTCCAATTGCACAACCTTTGTATCTTTGTATGTAATATGATTTGAAGTCCATATCTTCTCATGGATAAAAAATTATTTTCTAGGTCATCTGACCCATCCCCTCAAAACTATGGTAACCTAATAGTTGGATCTTGTCTCTCCATTGTGAATTTTGTTGTACTACCACCTCTCCGCAGTGTAGATACCTGACTGCTAGTTGTTGAAATTACACTTCTAGTTGAGTTTCCACTGGACCAACATCTTGTAAAAATACTTATACCACTAATCACTTGTTGATTAATCATTTTTTCTTCTTCATATGTCTTAGTCTCACATGGGGTTGTGGGTTCCACACTAATTTGGATCCGAAATGGATATCCTTCTTCTACAATGGACCCATGACCTCTGGTTTTCCTCTCATATGTGGCATGCAAGATATACTTGATCTTACCCATGGCGTGGAGATCTTTTACCTCTTCATCATCATTGTCCAATACCTCTCGCTTGGATACTTCCCTGTTCTTTATATTCGTCTTATACTAGTAGGGTAATCCATTGCATGTCACACCTGCTTTCCTTATGATTTCCTTGGTATGTTCATCATCCATCATGATGGGGTCCATTGCTTCCTTCTTTTGGCTACTCTCAAGATCCTTCTCCATATCTCGAATCTTCCTTAGTGCTTCCCCCAACTCTCCCATGCATGCAGAGTGATCTAGTTGTCTGATTTCATGGTCATCATGGATTTATCATGTAATAAGATATTGATTGACATGTAAAGTGACCAAATGTACCTCCCTCTAGGTCCCCTCAAGAAATCCTTCTCGGAAACAATATATGACTTCGGTGTGTCTACTGCAAATTCATTAATAAACGCCACAATAATATTGTCTAACCAAAAATCTACTACGCATGTGAATTTGTTATTAACCCTTTCCAATCGTGTAATATTTTCAGCAGTCCACTCTACTGGCCTGATCGAATTAGTCGAATGGGTATCTTTCAACCTCAATATCCACTACTGTAATAATTCTAGAAAATAATAGTAATATGCTTAATGCAAATTAGTAAACACATACCTCTGTAGATACTGGTGCAGTGTATACCTGGAACCCTTATTATCTTTCTACGCGAACTCTAGATGTTTTGTCTCCAACCATATTTCATTCTCTTGCTTCGTACGATTTCATGGCTTGAAAATCCCTTTTTACCACTGCATCTTTTTCACCATACCCCTTCCAGGTTGTCCTTCGAAGTTCTAGCTGGCAATATAACCATTTGTTGGATGTATGGGCTGACCCAGATTCTACCTTAATTCTCCAAAAAAAACCTTTTCACCATAGACCATCCTAGTAAACCAAAAGGCTACACTACGCATCGAGTTCATAACACAATCTCACCCGAGATGTTTTATGGGTGAATGCAGGATACAAATGTCTGCAATCATGTAAGGGATTGGGGATATTCTTTTACTTATTCTTCTATTTTAACATGTATTCTACTATAACATTCATCAATTCTGCTACTTTATCCATTCACTGACATACATTCTGAATAATTATACTAGTGCACGCTATAAATAAATCCACTCATTCATCTAACCATTCATTCATATTGCAGAAACAACAAAAAGCATTTAGACACATTGCAACACATTATTTTACCATGGTTCACCCCCTGGGCTACATCCACAAAGATCTTCTACTTTATTCATTCTTCATCAAAATAGTGTTGTGTGTATTACATCATTGTTTAGTACTAGTGCATGAGGTTGACCAGTGTCACACCAAGGCCCACAACTTGCGACTTGTCCCTCAGTTACAACTCAACACTGACTCCATCTGAGCTCCGCAACTCTCAACAATATAAAGACTTAGACTTGGGTTAAAAATGATGCTCCAAAAGTAGGTTTTAGACTATGGTTATTCATACATTGAAACCTCTAGTTGTCTCTTGCATCCTTTATTTATACTACAAAACATAGGTTAAAACCCTTATATTGACAAAAAACCTAATTTCTAAGTAGACTCCACTTGTCCACTTTCTAACTCCTTGCATACGGTTGGTCTTCGATCCAACCATTCCTTGCGCTTATCTTCCTTCTTTCATAGAGAACATTGCTTCCTTTTCCCTTTGTCACGTTGATCTTCCTTCTTTTACAACACACGTTACTTGCTTTGGTTTATTCTACCTTGCTTACTGTGCTTCACTCCTAAAATGTCCTGCTCCAACATATGGTGATCATAATCTTCATAGAGATTTAATATTTTCATGTCTTTGTGAAATATTTTTAGATCTATGTTTTATACATGTTACGTTTGATCTCATGAGATGTGATTTTTTGTTCTCCTATGTGTGCAGACATGTGTTTGTGAAAGTGAAGGATATATTCAAAGGAGAGAATGATCAAGGAGCATGCATGGACAACTATTGAAGTATCGGGTATGCTTCTCATCCTCTTATCTCATAGATATTTTCATGTATTACTTATATCTAGGAAAGTCTTCAACTTGCATCTCTATTTTTTCTTAGGTCTAGGAAGAGCCCAAGAGAGGTAGCTCATGCAGGGTACATTTATCCTACAACATGAACATTTTACAGTAAGCATGCAAGAATTACAGGAAAGGGTCAAGCAACAATTACATGACAACACAACAAGCACAAACAAAAAGCAGATTTGAAGAGAAGATAATTGTATTTTGAATTTGGAGACTTGGTCTTGACACACCTCAGAAGAGAAAGTCTTCCTATGGGGGAATATAACAAATTAAAACTTAAAAATATTGGGCCATGTAAAGTGTTAAGAAAATTTTCCTCAAATGATTATGAAATAGAACTTCCAAATCTTGGAATTTTTGCAATTTTTAATGTATCATATTTATACCCTTTCAAGGAACCAACAAACAATTTCATAGATTCACCTGACAATGAAAACATTTAGACCATTGACTGGGAGAAAAAAATACCTATAACACATTAGAAGTAGATTGAATCTATTTTGGACCAAAAGGTAGTAAAGAAGACACAGGGTAAGGAGTACTTTCAATACTTGATCAAGTTGAAAGGACAACCACTTAAAGATGTCATGTGGATGACAACAACAAAATTATCTAAGTATGGTACAACTATTGAATAAATACTACAACAAGACCAGGAACAAGTCTTTTCTTCCCCGAAATTCTGATGCAGGAGCATCTTCTACAACAATCTAGTATTTGACCTCTAAGGTCTTAGGCACTTTCTGAGAGGAAGTTGGTTTGCTTGTTGTAATTTTTTTTTAATTATTTTGTAATAGTTTAGGGTGTTCGAGAAGAAGGCAGTTTTTCCATGAATGTAATAGGAGGTGGAAGGGTTAGATAAATTGGGAATCTGTTTGGATCAGATCATATCTTTCAGGATTAGAATCATGTTGTTGTAAGATAAATGTGGTCTTTGTGTAATTTTGGTAAAAAATGATCATATATCTATGGATTGGATCGATATGGTCCTTATAATTTGTATTAAAGGTTTGATAGATGAGAATAGAGTGTTGCGTGGTTGAGTGTGTGGAATGAGTGTAGAGTGAGAAGTGTGAACTGTGTGAGAATCTAAAAGGAACTGATATTCATGTTGTAATCATATTCCTTCAGACACTGAATACAAGATTGGTTATGAGAATTACTCCCTTTGTACAATTATGTGAATTCTGCATGTAAATTGTTTGAATAATTAAGGTTGGAATGTAGAAGTCATTTTGCAGATTAAATAACAAATAACCAAGATTGAACCGGGAGGATTGTATTGACAATCCAAAAAATTTCGACCATTGTTCATCTGCATTTTTATTGTTGCTTGGTCTTGGAATAGGCCTGAAATATTGAAGCCTCGAGGTCCAACACATGTGGCATAAGTGTAATGGAGAGGAGAATCATTATAAGGAGGATAAAGGTCCACCATCGATTACAATAGATCGACAATGATCATGATCTAATCGATATCATCAAGTATTAAAAAAGGACCCACAAGTTTAGATCTAACTGTTGATTGGGAGTGTAGATCGATGATGTGGAGTTTACGTGTATTGACAAAGTACGAGGAGATTGACATAAGGAGTGTCTAAACCTTGTGGTCTAGTCACCCGGAATACATGGAATCCATTTATTCTTCTTCATGGTTCCACACATAGTTCTGATGGGGTGCACACAATAAGGGTTGAATGGTTGAGATTAAATCTTTGAATCCAAAGATCGACGACCCTCGTTGCAGTGGACCGTAGCCATCAAAGGTTTTAAAGTGTTGAAGGGAAGAAAATTACTAACGTCCCGACACCGAGATACATTAGGCTGATGTCATGTTCCATGGTGGCCCCAATATTTGTATTGAGGTTTTATTAAGAGAAATCAACGATCTAGAAGAGATCCGAGATCCAGATCAACAGAGGACATTTTTCGCCCCATTATGATTGATCGTTGATCAACGATTCATATTGATCACATACTTCTATGAATAATCTCATGGTTCTTAACATATGGTCATATGAAAATGAAGTTTTGTTCCCGAATTTAAGCCCGTGGTTCCAACGTTTGGCTGCATAGAGAAGGAAAAGAGCTAAGTGCATGTGAAAGGTAAATTATGAATTTCTTTTAATTTGATTTCCGGTTCAATTAATGAACTCTGCAGAAAAGTTGAAGATTGAGGAAGGTAAGAGAGAACCAGTTCGGATTGGTCTTCAGTAACTTTTCCCTTAGGGGGTTTGTCCCATTTTAAGATGACCCAAATCATCAAAATTTTGAAAAAAATGAGTAAATCAAGGTAGAACTTTGCCACACTTATTAAAAAAGAAAAAAGAAAAAAAGAAACAAACTCACTGGAAATGTTGAGTTACTCCACTTATTTCCTTACTCTCTTTTAATAAAACTCATCCAAGAGTAAATTGAAAATAATTAAAAATATGCTTATATATATTTTCCTCCACTAATTAATATGTTGTAATTGTTTTTTTAACCATATAGTTTTATTTTCCTTTCTTTTGATTTAGATTTTATAGAAAATAAAAACACAATCCCACCAATGAATTTTTGATAATATTTGTTAAATTTAACATAGTAACTCTACATTAACCTTAAGTTACATGGAAAGTGTCATTAATGAACCAATATAGTTCTAAGCACATTAGATAACACTTTTCAAATTTTTTGTCATGTGGTAGGTGTACTTATTATTTTAATATTTTTCTTAGGAGGCTCATTTCAAACCTCAAATTTCCTTTAATGTCTAAAAAGAAGAAATAAGAATAATTGTTCAAATGTTAAAACACCTCATCAATGAGCTTTCTTGGAAACTTGAAAATGGTAGGTTAACCCCACACTATTTATTAAGAAAAATATTCCAGTCGAGAAATTTTTATAAGACAAAAACATGTTTGGCTCATTATGTGATTAATGTTGCTAATTATTCCTTAATATTGTTGATAATACTAATCTTATTTAGGACATATTTTAGGTTTGGTAATTTCTTATGCCCCCATTGGTTAGATAAAAATCAACTCAATTAGCCCTGAAGGCCTACCAGAGGATTTTTGACCCTAACAACAATTGGGAAGAAGACTCATCTAAACTATGGTTTAGATGGACCAAATTTTGTAAAGCCGTTGATAAAATATACCATAGGTTAGATAGGGATCTACTTTCTGAGCATAACCCCTTCTTTGATTCATACATAGGCCACCCAATTTATTTTGATGGACATCTCCTCTTTCTCAACATCAACCCATTTGATTCTTTGTTTATTGGGGAGCCAAAAGGACTTGCATGACTTGAACCCACTACACCCTTAATGTCTCCCATCTCAAAATCCCTAGTTTTTTTCCTTGCATGTATATTGTGTGGAACCTAATCTAAAATGGGTTGGATCACATGGTGGGAGGATGCTACCTTCAAATCGATGGTCTTACTAAGAGGCTATGGCCGACAAATTGCAAAATTTCATCATGATCATAACTATGTAGTATGTAAATAACTAGAATGCCTTCTGGAAAATATTCAATGAGCCCCTTATGATAAAGAAAAAAAAGATCATGCTACTAATCGAAGTGGATATTGGTGGCCACCCACATATTCCAATTGGTTCATCTTGACAATTTTTAGCTCAACACGTTCTTCTGTAATTCTTTGTAATTGTGGGTTCTGCACTTTTGGGGCTGTCAAAAGCCCTACATAGATTCCAGGTGGATATTGGTGGCCACCCACCTAATTCAACTGGATTATTTTGGAAGTTTCATGTCAATACATCTTTCTATACTTTTGGGGCCGTTTTGGGGCCCTAAACAATGTTTTTTGGGCTTGCCATAGTAAAATTGTAGACATAGTCAAAGTTTGATGGCATAATGTGTAGTTCTCGAAAATACCTTTCCAACGGCTTATCACACACCTAAAACATAGATCATATGCAAAATCTACGACCCCGGGAAGTTGAGGTATCAATTTACCTATAGGGACCCACATAAATTTTGGTGTTTCATCTCCTAGGGTTAGGTTTTTGGATGTCTAGGGTTTTGGCATTCATGAGTAATGTTAAAAAGGCCTCTGGAGCCTCATTGTAATCATTCTACTTAGACAAATGCGCGTAGCAGCCACATCTCTTCTCAGAGATAGATACCACCATTCGAGCAAGTTGTTTTCAGTTCTGTAGTTTTACAGTTTAAGCCTATTTTATTTATTCAATAGAAGTTATTGTTCATTGGATATCTGTTTTTATGCTCCATATCTCTGTGTTATTGTATTTATTCTGTTATTCATTTTGTTTCACTCATAAATCCAGATCAATGGTATCATAAAAATCTTCTCTTCATTTGTTTTTCTTTGTCCATTCCCCCGACAAGATCCGGGTACAAGAAGTTGGGACTCAAACCAATCGAGCCTTTGCAAGATTGGTCGTGTCGAGCCTGGAAAAAACTCATGGGGGATGAGAAGAAAGATTATGGAGCAAGATATCCTTTTAAATTGTTGCTCGAGGAAGCCCTTGCGTGACAAAGGGACGAAATGATGGACAACTTTGCATAGATCCTTTGGGGGTTTCCCACAGGAGACACATCTTCATCAAGCGACCACACAACCCCCTTCAAGGTACAAGTAAATTTTGATATTCCATTATTTGAAGGACTGATAGATGCAGATGCTATAGATAAATGGATGAATCTGCTCGAAGGGTATTTTTCCGGTCCACAATTTTTCTGATAGGGAAAAGATTACTTTTGCACTCCTAAAGGTCATCCCCCATGTTAAGGACTGGTGGGATACTTACTCTAAGCAAAGGGCCACATAGGAATATGCAATATTTTTGGTCTCCCCCACATGGGATTCCTTCATGGATGCCATTAAATAACAATACTACCTTGTTGGAAGCTACGAGGACCAATACACAAGATGAACCACGTTGCGTTAGGAAAGGGACCAAACAATACTAGATTTCACCAATATTTTCCATACCCTGTGCACCAAATTGGGTATCAAAGACTCTGAATGACATTTAGTGCTCAAATAGCGTGACTATCTGCATAGATAAATTCAAACAAAAATGAATTTTCTAGACATCGCATCATTAGGTGTGGCTTATAGATATGATTTCAATATCGAGCATAAATTTAAGCAGAAGAGGCAATAGTTTGGATCTGCAAACTCCTCACAGCCAAAGCAGGGAAAAGGCAGCCCCAACCCACAAAACATGGGATAGAGAAAATATGGACACTCTCATGAAAACCAGTCCAAGCCGCAACCCAAGAAGGGTAATGAGAAGTTGAAGAAGGACACATGGAAGTGGTGTGAATATCATAAAATCCCTTGGCACAACACTGAAGAATGCCGCTCCAAGTAGTCACTGGTGGCCAAGATGAAATATTTCAAGTCAGAGGTAGATTTTGACTTTGAAACAAATCCAGAAAGAGGAAAGTGGATTATCGATGTTGAACCCAATGCCACTGTTGCTACCACCAAAGTCCAGCCAAGCGAACCAGAATAACCAGAGGAAGGGGAATACATTTTTCACTCACAAATGTGGGTAAAGGGGGCTTCGCTTCATTTCATTGTCAATAGTGGAAGTCAGAAGAATATGATCTCAACATAGTTCATCAAGCAGTTGGACATGCCAATGACACCATACCCACAACCCTACACCATCAGCTGGCTCCGCCAAGGAAGAGATATCCGCATTAGCCAACAATTTTGTCTTCCCTATGGAAACAACCCCATCAAAGATGAGGTATTGTGTGATATTTCCCCCTTGAAGTTTGTGATGTTATGCTAGGCCAACCATATTTATGGAAGCGACATGTTGTGTATGAGTCTAGACCCCATAGTGTTATTACTACTTTGGGTAGACAATTGTACAGGATACCAGAGGTAGCGTCCCCTACCGCTATTTCTTTAATATTTGATAAGCAATGAAATAAGGTCATTTCATAGACCAGGAAGTTATTCTTCTTTTTGATCCGTGCTCACAATGAATAGAAGGTTTCTGCCACATCCTTGACCTCTACACAGAGCCTCTTTTTGTAGTAGAAACAAGTGGACATGATCATGGAAGAGTATAGAGACATCTTCTCCTCACCCACCAAGGTACCGATGCACTGTCAAGTCAAGCATCCAATTGATCTAACCCCTGGTGCACCTCTTCCCAATGGACTAGTCTATCATCGTTTGTTGATGGAAAATGATGAAATCAAGCGCAAGATCCAAGAGAGGCTTCAAAAGTGGCACATCCGACCCAGCTCCTCTCCTTGCAGAAGCCCAATTGTACTGGTGCAGAATAAATACGATACCCTATGGCTCTGTATTGATTACAGATCATTAAAGAAGATCACAGTCAGGAACCGATACCCAATTCCATGCATTGATGACCTTCTTGACCAACTCAAGGGGGTTAATTTCTTCAACAAGATTGACTTGAAGTCTGGCTACCACCAGGTTTGCATAGAACTGACTGATGTGTGGAAGATGACTTTCAAATCTAAAGAAGGTCTCTTCAAATGGATGGTCATGCCCTTTGGCTTAACAAATGCACCAACAACTTTCATGAGGTTGATGGATGATGTATTGAGACCGTTCATCAACTCTTTTGTGGTTGTATATCTAGATGACATCCTCATCTTCAACAAATCGTGGGAGGAACACATGCAACATATTCAACAGGTTTTGAGCACTCTGCGACAACACAAGCTATATGTTAACTTGTAAAAATGCTCCTTTGGCATGAACAAGGTCCAATAATTGAGCTATATTGTTGATGAGCATGGGGTACAAGTGGATCCAACTAAGATCCAAGTCAGCTGTGATTGGCTAGCCATGACCACACTTGCTGAGCTTCAGAGCTTCTTGGGGCTTTCCAACTTCTACCATAGGTTCATGTTGGGACTCTCCCATATTGCATGGGCCCTCAGCCAAGTGACCAAGGGAGGTGGCAAGGAAAATTTTTCATGGGGGAAGTAACAACAACGAGCATTTGATGATCTAAAGCATCTCTTGTGCTCAACTCCAGTACTCTCCTTACCCGATCTTTAGCAACTGTTTGAAATTGGGAATGATGCCTTCGACTATGATGTAGGCATAGTTCTCACTCAGCATGGTCATCCAGTGGGATACCATAGTGAGACACTCTTAGATACCGTTCGAAAATACCCCACATATGACAAGGAAATGTATTCCATTGTGCAATCCTGCTGCCAATGGAAACATTGCATTCTGGGGAAGGAGACAATCATCCACAATGATCACAAGCCTCTGCAATTCATACAAACACAGGGGAAATTGCAGAACGACTTCCATCAAAAGTGGTCCACATACCTGTAGCAACTCCATCTCAACCTCAAGTATAATACATGGAGCACAAATCGTGTTGTTGAATGCCTTAGTCGACCTCCCGTTGTTTCACTCACCATCGTGCTCCATTCTTATGGGCATGAGGCGTCTGAGTGACCCCAACTTTATCAACATGACCTTGAATTCACCACCACCTATCAACTCTTGGGTATAGGTGTGAATGTCACACATTTTCACATTTAGGATGGACTGTTATTCCATTTGGGCCACCCTTGTGTTCCAACAAGTGAGTGTGAAAATATGATTTGGGAGGCTCACTGCAGTCGGATGGTAGGAAATTTTGGCATGGAGAAAATGGTGGTCGTTCTACATAAGCATTTTTATTGGCCAAAACTATGAGAGGACATCAACAAGTATATCAGATCTTGCACTTCATATGCCATTGCCAAGCCAACCATCAATAAGAAAGGCTTGTACACTCCTCTGCCTACTCCCGAGAGACCTTGATAATCCATCTCTATGGATTACATGTCTAGCCTTCCATCCACCATGCAAGGAAATGATTGTGTATTCGTGGTGGTTGATCGGTTTCTGAAGATGGCCATTCTCACAGCCTGCAAGAAGAGAATCATAGTGGCAATTACTGCCAAGCTCTTCTTCAAACAGGTCTGGGTCCATTTTGGGATATCACAGGCCATCATCTCAGATCAGGATAACGGGTTCCTCAACACATTTTGGTCGAGCCTCTGGTCACCGTTGGACACCAAACTTACTAAATCCATTGCCTTCCACCCTCAAACCGATGGCCAAATCGAGGTCATCAATCAGATGATTTTGCACATCCTGCACATGTATAACTCTAAGCATCCACATACATGGGATGATAGTCTTCCCTATGTTCAAAACAACTACAACATGGCTCTCCATAGCTCCATCGGCCATAACCCATTTCAGGTGGGGTTGGGATTCCAACCCCTTGGTCCCTTAGATGTTGCACTACCTCTTGCAACCACACATGCATAATATTCTCGTGTTCAGTTTGAGACCAAAAAATCCACCCAATTCATTAAGAGGATTCTACACATCCTCCAATAGGTCCATGAGATTTTGCAGAAAGCCAATGCTAAGTACAAGAAACGCCATGATCAACACTGGGTACCGCACATGTTTCAGGTGAGAGACAAGGTCTGGTTACATTTTCAAAAGAGTGCCTCACATGGCCCCATCGGAAGCTCCATCCACTTCTCTATGGGCCTTACACTATCACCAAGGCTATGGGTGACAATGTTATTGAGCTCAACACTCCCCCCTTCCTTGGCTTGCACCCAATGTTCAATGTGGACCTCCTTTAGCCATATTTTCCACCATTATTAGACACCTTTGAGATCGCAGAACCATTGAAACCAACATAGCTCAACCCTGACTACATGGAACAAGCATCCACTAATTAGATAGTGGACAAACAGTTCAAGGGCACTCACTAGCAGAGGATCCAACTTTATCAGGTTGTTAAGGCAGGGAAGCTCTTGCACCAAGGCAAGTGGCTCACCTGGGGCCAAATTCAACAGAAATTTCCACACCTGATGGAAGCACTCAACGCAATGGAGACCATTTCTTATTAAGGGGGGAGGATTGATCTAGGTGGATATCAGTTGCCACCCACCTATTCCAACTGGTTCATCTTGACAATTTTTAGTTCAACACGTTCTTCTGTAATTATTTGTAATTGTGGGTTCTGCACTTTAGGGGCTGTTTGAAGCCATACACATCTTCCAGGTGGATATTAGTGGCCTCCCACCTAATCCAACTAGCTTATTTTGGAAGTTTCATGTCAGTACATCTTTTTGTACTTTCGAGGTCATTTTGGGGCCTTAAATAGCGTTTTTTGGGCTTGTCATAGTCAAATTGTAGACATAGTTAGAGTTTGATGGAATAATATATAGTTTTCGAAAAGACATTTCAAACGGGCTATCACATGCCTATAACGGGGATTGTATGCAAAAGTTATGACCCCAGGAAGTCAAGGTACCAAGTTACCCATCAAGGCCCACACAAATTTTGGCATTTCATCTCTTAGGGTTAGGTTTTTGTATGTCTAGGGTTTTGGCATTCATGAGTAATGTTAAAAAGGCCTATAGAGCCTCATTGTAATCATTCTTCTCAGATGAATACACGTAGCAGACACATCCCTTCTCATAGATAGCTACCACCATTCGAGAAAGTTGTTTTCAATTCTGTAGTTTTACAGTTTCAACCTATTTTCTTTATTCAATAGAATTTATTGTTCACTGGATGTCTATTGTTATTCTCCATATCTATGTGTTATTGTATTCGATATGTTATTCATTTCATTCCGCTCATAAATCCAGATCATCTACCAAGCTTTTCCATCCCCTATGGGTAGAAGATGTCTGTCAAGTGAGAGGTGTTCAATAATGCACTCGGTTGCATTGACTTAAATACAATGATATGCCCACCAAATCCTTTTTCAAATCCTTAGCCACAAATGACACTAGGCAAGCCATCTCTTCCCTTAAACTATTAAGGGCTAGACAACAATTTACCTAGCAAATATTTAGCATGAATTTGATAACCACTATTGTATGGTTTTTCAATTTGAAGGCCTCTCTTGTTAAAGGTAGTAGAATACTAAAAAATGCCTTGATGTTGTGACTTGCAATCTTTAAAATGTCCAATGATGGGCCTATGACCCAACCTTGATATTTGATGAGCTAGTGATGATCCTTCATGCAATCACGTCGAATGCAAAAGCTCCTAGGTTTGATGGTTTCCCTTGCAAATTATATAAGGTTACCTAGGAATCTTTTGGCCTTAACATCCTCAGTGTAAAAGGAGGACTTCCACCAACATTCTTTGGGCATGGGTATTAACCAAGGGCTCATTATGTTTATATTGAAGTTTGAGGACCCTAAGATCATTATGAACTAGTATCCTATAACCCTTCTCAATTCCTCCTACATGATTTTGGCCAAAGCCTCAATGTTGAGATTAAAGCATGTCATGCCCAAGATTATTGTCAAGGTGGATTGGATTCATTTATAGAATGTATATTCTAGACAACGGTTATTGTTATGTGGGAGGGCATAGAATGTGCTTTCTCTTTTCGCTTGGATGCCATGTTTATCAAGATTGATTTAGAGAAGGCCATTTGAGTTTCCCTTTATCTTGGCCATGTTAAAATCCCCCAGGTTTGGGCCTATCTTTGTCAACAACATTGAAACCTTGTGTGACAACGCTTTGGCCAATCACTTTATCAACAAATATGAATATAAATGCATAAAAATTTTTAGGTCAATTGAGCAAGGTTGTCTCCTAGCTCCTGCACTATATGTTATGGTCATAGGATCTCTCATCCACTTGATTGATTCCAGGATGTCCCATGAGAAGATTTGGGGAATTCCTCTTCTTGAACTTCGGGGGGATGGACAATTGGTCAATGGCCACTTCATATATGATTCTTTCCCGACTCTCATTGAGGATCAATAATCCAGGCTATATATTATCCTCAAACTTCTCTATTTTGCCTCATGGTCTAGTATCTAATGGACTAAGACTCAATTCTATAGCCAAATTCAAAGGTCAATCCCTATGTGGTTAGGATTCCTTAACTGATTCTAGATTTAGTTGAGACAATTTTTCAAATTTATTGGCAACCCCTTTTCATTTTAGGAATCTTCCAAGGATCTTTAGGAGGTGGTTGTCTGAAAGGTGGAGTAGAAAATCAGCAAGTGGTTTGCAAGCCCCTTGTTGTAGCTGTTAAGTTTCAAATATGCGTTGAAGTGTTGGAAGTTTCTCATGTCTATTACTCTTCCTTCTAGGTCCCTTATAATCCAACCCATGGTTGATTGGAAAAATGTCTCTCTAACTTTGTCTGGGATAAGAATAGAAAATGACTTCTCTTCCATGGAACCAACTGGAATTTTTTTGTACCACTTAGGAAATGGGTAGCTTGGGGATTATTAAGACTATAACACTATCACAAGAACTTTGCACTGGATGGGTGATTCAATCTATCAAAGGCCAAGAAGCTTGAAAAATCATTTTAAGAGATGGCATTAGGCAAGGATGGCCCCTAGGAAAAAAATCCTACCAAGGATTCTCCTTCCAAACCATATCACCAATCCCTTCAAGGTCAAAGCTACCAACATGTTTTTTATACATAGTATGTGGAAGGCCTAGGGGGTGCTCTGTTATGAAGCAACACCTTGATAATGATGAAAAGTCAATGAATAACAATCCACTTCAAGGGGGAAACCCCCTTTTACAGTACATTCAATGTACAAGACAATATAAGATGATCCTAAGACTAGGTCTCTCTCTCTCTCTCTCTCTATATATATATATATATATATGAGACAATGGGTACAATTATATTGAAAGGGTACAATGAAAGGTTCTATCTGACCTACTAATATAACACTAGAAATGTAATAACACCTTGATAATGATAAAGATTCAATGAATAATAGTCCACTTTGAGGGGGAAACCTCCTTTTACAATACATTCAATGAACAAAACAAGATAAGATGATCCTAAGATTAGGTCTCCTTGGTATCTCTATATATATATATAGGAGACAAAGTGCATAATTATAATGAAAGGGTATAATGAAAGGTTCTAGCCGACCTACTAATATAACGCTAGAAATGTAATAACTTAATATCTAGGGCTTAATAAGGGGTTTTATCCTTAACATGTGAATTTGTTTAGGGATTAACATGCTCAAACATTTTTTAACTTGAAAGGAGATTCTTTCAAAACGAGGTTGTCTTTTTAATAAGCACAATGTATCATGGTTGTCATTGGTCTTGGTTGAAGAGAAAACTTTGTGTGAATCCTCTTGTTTTTCAACCCTAAAGCTTTTCTTGAGAGGCATTCAATAAAATAATCATTTGTTTGACAATTAATCTAAGCGATAGATTCCATGGCTCGACCTAAAGAAAAAAATTATGCCAAGTAAAATTGGTAGGATTATTATAGATCACATTTAGAGTCTCATCCTAAACTATCTTCAACTCAAACTTGGCCTCTCAGCATACTGCCCCTGATGGTGCCATTGGGAATGAGGCAAGGTCATAACTTTCAGGTGTTACAAGCTAACCATGGGCTACAAGTGGCTCTATTTTAAGCCTTTCCTTGAAGTCCAACTTAATAGAAATTGGTTCCTACAATCACAACAAAAAAATTGGTTATTTCTCCTTAGAAGTATATGGAAGCCTATGATTGAACCTAGAAAGGAATTCTTTGCCTAGAGCTTTGTGAATGGGATTCTCCCTATTGATAGAATATTGATATACTTGGGGTGCAAAACTCACTATGTCCACAGTCATGTGTCTATGTTGAAACCTTGAAACACCTCTTTTGGTTCTGTTGCTTGCTAAGAAGGCTCGAGCCTAGGTAGAAGTTATTTCAATGTTTTTTTCCATCCTCCCTATCCTAGAGAGTTTCCTTACTAAGTGATCACCTTCCTTGGGCCATGGAGTCTTAGGCCGTTTGGGTGATTTTCAAAGTTGAAGTCTCTTCAAGATTTGAAAATAGTGCAATCAATCCCTCTTTAATGGTGACATGATGTCTCATCAGTTCTCTTGGTATAATGTTATGATAATACATGCTAACTTGATTATGTTGATTGAAGCACAATGCTTTAAGGTGCTATTGGAGATGGAGCACCTCCAATAGTTGTTATATTATTGGCACGAAGCCCCATGTACCATGAGTAGGGTGCCTCCGAATCCACCTAGTGTGTACCCTCCTAGAGTATTCATTATGTCGAGATTGTTGAGGCCTATCTCTCAACCTAGCTCAAGGAGATCAAGATTTGTTGGTTTATTAGGCTTTACCTACAACCGCCCTTTCCATAGGGTGGGTTGACAAGTTTAGGAGTGATGGGAGAGAGCACACAACTGAACACTTGGACCCCTATGGATGGACAAGTAGTTCCCCATACTTAGATTAATGATTTCATAGGGGCTTGAGCCTCGTGAGAACCTCATTGATGGGTGGGACCGTGTTGAGCCCATTGATATTAATCCTTCGACTACAAGTTCGGTGAAGACACTTGATAACCATGGCCAACCTCTTCTTGTAGTCAACATTATCACTATTTAATAATATGTTTATGCTCAGGGCATAGATCCTTTGTGGTTTGACTTTAACACTTCATTGAGTTATTTTGGCATAAGCTAACCCCCTCTTTTTGCACTTGCTTGTGACATTGACTTTGAAATGGAGGATTTTGGCTTGTGCCAACCCACTTTTAAAAACTACTTTTGATTATGAAAATTTCATAGACAACCTACTTTATTTTTATTATGACATATACACAATTTTAAAAACCATGTTCCCAGGGAAAAACAAATCTTACATAAGTAGCCGTATCAAATAATAAATTGAAAATTAAATTGCAACTCAAATCACCTCATCTTAAATTGAAATGAGTTGATTTTCAATTGGGATATATCAACAATCGTGAGAGAAACATGTTCATCGTTGTTGAGTAAAGAATATTTTAGTGATTTATATTAGCCAGTTCACTTATTTTACTTTCCTCATAAATTGTAAGGAAAAAAAACTTCAGATTAAAATTTTGAAGAGTATAAAGATTCTTCTAACACTTACAACGAATGACATAGTTCCTTCGATTTCTTGTTCAAATAAATAAAAAATTGTTGCTTCAGTAATCTTTGTGCATCATCCATTTGGCTCATCTCGATTTTTTTGTTCGAAGTAAAATAAAAAACTGTTGCTTCAATACCCTTTGTGCATTATCCATTTGGCTCATCTGTTGAGAATTTCCTCCTTTCTTTGTGCGTCGTACCGGCAAAACTGATGCTTATCTTGTTCTTCTTCCTTTTGCATGCCATTCTGCCACATGGTTACATTACACTTATCTACAGCCATAAATACATCCCCTGCTCAATCCAACCTCCTATTCACTTCTTCAAGCTTTTCTCTGTTAGTTCAAGTATTTGTGTTTTGACTTTGAATTGTGTAAACTTGGGTGATGGGTTAAAACATAATTCCATGCTTAAACAGTTTTGAAGATGGCTCAAGAGGTCCACATGGATGAAATCTTCAATTCTGATTGAGTGAGTTTATTGCTTCCCATGTCTTTATTACTTTTTTCATCATTATACTTTCCCTGTAAGTTTTGGTCTGATTTGATTCTGTTTAAGAGACCGATTTATTGAATATATTGCTTGCTATTATCATTTTAGTACCTGTGGAGTGGCTGTTATCAATACAATCAACTGGTGCATAGCCTGTGTGTATGAATCAGATTCTGAATTGGGCAGCCAAAGATCCCTCTTATGTCACTTTCCTTCAGAAGGTATTCCATATAGTGCTTCTGGGGCACAAGTCTTTTCTCAGTTTTCACCATTGCTGCCTATTTCTATAGTACTGTATCTTTTGGGTTTCCTTGAAAACTCCCAAACTTTGTCTCACCAATAATTTCAGGGCTTAATTCCTTTCCTGTTGAATTAGGTATATGGTGCCATCTCCAATCCAAATAGATTCATCCCAGGCAGCAAAAGGAGATTTAATACAGCAACAGCAGCAACATTTTCATTTTTTGAAGCAGATAGTGATTATGACGCAAGGATCTGAAAGGTTTCGCCCTGTTTCGTTCTCTTGAATAGGGCTGCAGTCAAATCAGATGCTTATTTCGCATTCAAGCCAAAAGGGCATCCACAAAAACAATGTCGCCCTAATCCATCCAGCACAATTCAGCAGAGAAATATATGATATGGGCAGTACCCGATACAACAATATGAACTTCTATGCTAATCTGAATGCTCCTCGGGCTAAAACAGCAGTGCCCACAAATAAATCAGTACCTGTGTCTGTGGACGAGAGGTGCCCGACTGAGGATTCACTGTGTTATCTTCGAGGCAATGGGGAGGGTATCTCACATTCTCGGAGCATTTCAGCCTCTGAGGAAGCAGAGGAGCAGCAAGTGATAGACGTGAGGAAGCAGAGAAGGATGTTGTCTAACAGAGAAGCTGCAAGGAGGTCTAGGCTCCGGAAACAACATTACATGGACGAGATGAGGGCTCAGGTGGCTCGTCTGAGAGCAGAGAACGCGCAGATATTGAAGAAAATCAGCATTACTTCAGAGAAATATTCTCAGATGATAGAAGAGAATTGTCTGTTGAGATCAGAGGCATTGGAGCTGAGTCACAAGCTCCATAGATTACACGACACAATAAATGCTCAATCTCACTGTGGCTTTGAAACTATGGGTTCTGAAACTGGGCATTGCAGTGCTGCACATCTGAGCTCAGAATCAAACACCATGACCCACTCCATCATCTCTTCCGATCTCTTGTTTTGAATCCCAAAAGCATTGCATATATTGTGGAACACCCAAACCGTTTTTCTTATATTAGGTCTCTGTTGTATATTGTTTTATCATGTATGGACAAAGTGGGGTTTGATTAAATGATGGAGCAGCATTTGCCAAATATAAAACAAGTTCAATTTGGTGGTGGGGTCATATTTGGGGCCCAGAAATAGGGTCTATGAAACTAAAGGTGGTAGTGTATTGTGGGGTATAGGAAACTAAAAGCCTGAATGTACGATCAAAGAAAGATGAATTATATATATATTAATTTTATAAAATATTATTAATTTTTTTTTTTTTATATATATTTTAATTTTATAATTTTTATTATAATATATTTATTCTACATTGAAATTAAATAGTATATTTATTCAAATTAGCATTGAAACAAAATAGTATACTGAAGTATTTGAGATGAAATCATTTAGATACCATAACGTTTTTGTTTTTTGTTTTGCTGGAATTAGGTGATGTAAATTTGGATAAAATGACTATTTTCTGTTGTTTAAATTGTATTTCTGAATGCATAAACTGATTCAGCCTGTTGCAAAACTTTTAGGGCACTTAGATTAAACAAACTTAGCCACTCAAATATGTAGATTCAACCATTCTACACTGGATTTCTAACAAAATCTGATGAAAAAAATCGCCAAGCTAAAAAGTAGAATGTTTAAACTAAGCTAACGACAAACGTCCACATAGCCAACTTTTCAAAACTCCTTACATGCTTTTCACCATTTAAAAAGTCTAGAAAAAGTATTATTGATATGTTAATTTTAATTTTATCTATTCATATTTTTTATATATTTTTTAATGTAAGTAGATTAATTATATTTTATTAAAATAGAGTTAGAGGTTAAATGCTTTCAAAAGAAGAAATGTAAGAATATTTAAGGTTATCAAGAAATATTAAAAATTGAAGGATTTGTTTTTATCCTTCATATTCACATGTTTTTTTTTTTTAAAGCAGGGATAAAAAAATCTCTCAAGTTATAGGACCATTATGGTTTGTGCTTCTCTTTTAGTGAAGTTATATGGAATTGTTTTGGAAAATAAGATTAGCATATAGTTAGAAAGTTGAGAAGAAATGGGTAAAGGTCAAGTTGGTTTTAGAAGCTATAATTCAAGTGTGGACCACCTAGTTACACTTAGGATCACCACATAGGAATGTTGTAATAATAAAACATATCTCATGCATTGCTTCATTGACTTTTAAGAAAGCTTTTCACATAGTGCCTAGAAATAACCTTTGGAATGCATTAGGAGAGTTAAAGGTTCCATTTGAGTTGAGAGCTATGATGATAAGGTTGTATGAGGATATTATTGCTATGTTTAGGAACAATGATGGTTGGTTGAAATAAAGTAATTGTAATATAGGAGTTAAACAAGGTTGTCCCTTGTCCCCTACCCTTTTTGGCATTTACATTGACAAGTTAGAGGCATTCTTGGAAGAAGTAAGTTGCGTCGTCGCTACTTTAGTTGGAATAGTCAGCATCCTTCTTCTTTACACTGACGATATTATTCTTATGGCAAGGTGTCCCTATGATATCAACATGCAACTAATAATTCTCAAGGATGATGGTGAAAAAAAAATAAAAAAATATTATGATAATCAAATCCAAAAACATTACTTATGCTAATTTTGTGTATGACACTAACAACTTAGAGGAACATACAAGTATCTCAAAATTGACCTTCCTCATAAGCTTAACAAAAACTATAACATTGAGAAAATGATTAATGGAGGGTGGAAGGCTTATTTTGGTCTTGAAAACAATTGTAAATCAATGGATTTTTGGTTGTGCTAAAAAACAAACTCCTATTTGAGACTCTCATCACTCATGTTATCTTATATGGATGTGAATTTTGGGGTTGCAACATCTCTAGAGAAATGTGGAAGAAGAATGGGAAAATCCATAAGTGTTTTATAATTTATATGCTTATAATGAAAAGAAATACATCTTATCCTATCATCCCCTCAGAAGCCAATCTTTCCTGCATTGAGAGAATGGCTATTATTAGGTACCTAATGCAAAAACACGAGACAACTAACATGAAAGAGGAGGCTTCCTAAGATTGCTTTGAAATATACACAAATCCCTCTACAACTTAAGAGGGGTTGGCATAAAGATGCCAAGTCATGTGTAACATACCCAGCCTCCTAGTTGGGTACGTTACCACATTATAACGTCTCCACTACAGAAAAATATCCCAAATACAGCTCTAATACCAACCTATAACATCCCCCATTACCAACACTAACAAATGCCATGATACCACTTTGTAACATCCCCATCTTATTACTGAGTAATGTCACTCCAAAAATATAGTGTGCAGATTCTACACTATAACATTAATTGATGCAAAAACACCTGAGGTAACATGCACGATCTCAAGCTGGATCATGCCACACAAATTTTCCTCCTCGGACACTAGTTATAACCGCAGAATTAACACATAATACAGTTGCACACACAATCATTCAGTGCACACAAGTATTACTGCGCATGTAACCACTTTGAACACATGATTATTACTTCACGCACAACCATTCTGGAGTTGCATGTAGATTCAATTCTCCCTACACACACAAATCTTCTTCCCTGCGCGCATAGCGAATCCAACCTCTTGTGTGCATAGATTATTTCCTCATGCGCATGACAATTCTATGCTCGCCTCAGAAACTCGTGACCATTATTACAAAGTTAACTAACATGAATACTTAATAACTTCCATACTCTACATGTACGACAACAAATACTGAATAACAACATCATGCTTTACATGTGCAAACAACATTATATAAAATAAAAAAAAATTGATCATATGCAACATCATACAGGAAATAAACCCATATCATCCATAGGTAAATAAACACACAGTAAATTAGACAAACACATAAAGGACACTTATCTTTTTATAAGGAATCACCAACTACACATAGAGATCATACGTTTCTCCCAACCATATACTTTGTTGCTCATAAAATTTCAGCAACAAGTCACCCCAGAGCTGGAGCTTAAACTCCACCAGAGCAAAAGGACTTCCTAATGTCAAGATAAGGTCTGATAATCAACAAAATTTCTCAGTCCAAGGTGCCCAACTATTTCAAATAGCCTACAGTCTCTCGTTCCCCACATGCATTTCCCACTCTAGGAAGTGTTCCCCTTCTTTGCTCAACAGTCCCTCGGTTGCCTGTTGATGGGAGAAATTGATCGTCCGTCAACTGAGAGAGTGGAACCGGTCCGGGGTTGTCTAATAACCCAAGCCGTTTGGAATGGACCACCCTGACGAGTTTAACGGCTCCGTTGGCCGCTCTAAGATCCTAAGAAAACCAAAGAGAAAACTAATCTAAACTAACTAATCTATCTAAAACTAATAAAACTAACTAAACTAACTAAACTAACTAAAACTAATAAAACAAACTAAACAAACTAAAACTAACTAAAACTAATAAAACAAACTGAACTAACTAATCTAACAAACTACTAAATTAAACTAAAACTAAATATAAACTACTCTAACTATTATATACAATCTACTAATTACTATTACACTAACTCTAACAATTGAATATCTAATTACTAATTGAATTACAACTTATTTACAAATATACAATATCTACAAGTAGCAGATTTGAATAAAACCTGTAAAACTCATGTGTTTTCTGCCCTAAGACAACTTGAGATATATTTTTTATTTTTATATTTTATAA